>MU226709.1:676256-714719 GCA_018584345.1 Thuja plicata | reverse complement strand
TAATCCACCAATCAATACTTCTCAAATTATTAAGTCCCAACAAGATGCATGCCTTTGAAATACTTGAAACAAATAACTGTCTGTCGGTTTACCTTGTCTGTCCTGTTTCTCCTTGATAACCGATAAGCAGTAAACTATATTTACCGATACTCAATAAATATGCAGAGTATACCAGTCAATTCATAAATGCATATGCAGAATGTAAAACAATCAAGTAATGAACCATACACACATAACACAGGGATTTTAACATGGAAACCCTGTTAAGGGAAAAAACCACTGGGACCGGTACCCCAAATTTTCACTCTTCTGAAGTGAGCCCTTTTAGGAGCCAACCCTGTTAAAGGTTACAAACACACTATTAAGTGCGACCTTGTTAGAGGATTTTCAATACATAGGTTGTCGCTAAGTATCTAGCATCTATGCTACCATCCTTGAATCAGTCTCATGACTGTCAATAGGTTTTATGCAAATCTTACTACCATCCTTGAATCAGCCTCCTTCTTAGACTATCAATAGGCTTTAGGTAAGACCGGTGCTACTATCATGAGTCAACATTTTGGTAATCTATTAGGATATACCTCAATCACAAAAGACTGTTAAGTCAAACTTTGTTAAGAGACTTAATTCTTCAATGGTTAAACTGAAACAAAATGACCTATTTCTAATGCAACTTAATTGCAGATTTTTAGATCTATTTACTTACAATATCTTTCTAATCAATGTATCAATACATTTCCTTTGTACTTAACTCTTTCTTCTCTGTGCTGCTGTGCTTTTCTATTCGTCGATGTCTGCAGAATTCTTTAGCTCTCCCTCAGCTTGATTGATCAGGACTACATGAAGTTCAACCTTCATCAATTTCTCATCAGCATATTTTATCAGTTCACTCCCCCATGTATCTGATTGATTATGGACCACCACTGAGAATTAATTATGCTTGTCTCTTAAATAGACATGATATTCCTTAATTCTTGGTTCTTGATTCTTGGCATGAAAAACAATCCAGCCAAAATGATTTATGTCTTTAACTCCTGATTTATCTCATAGTTATCTTCTTTCCAACTGTGTAAATCATCTTTAAATAACTTACTTAACTGTGGTCAAATAAAACAAATCAAACAACCAGTTAAGCCTATCTTTAGCTCTGCCAGCTAGATATTTTGTCATTTTCTAATCTCTCTGTACTGTCGGTCAACTCTATAGTTCATCGCCGGTGACAACTGCCAGTTCCGTTGATGTAGCTTTAGTTAGCTTCGAGAACTCTATCCGTTCGGCATCATTGGATCTTGCTCGTCGGGCAACACTATTTTTAGCTCGTCAGGCATCCTTTGATTTTTCTTCATCGGGCAATACTGTCTTCTACTCGTCAGGCATCACTGTGACTTTTTTCTCTGTCTTTACCGATGGTTTGCACTCCACCGGTGTAGTCTGTCACTTAGTGAATACTTGACTTTTATGCATTGCTGGAAGCATAACCTTTATTCCATTGATTCTTTGAAGTATTTGGCATTATGTGTATGACCATACAGATGATATCAAGTTGACATCAATGACAATACAAACCATTAGTTGATTTAATGTCTTGCATTCTCTTCAACTTAATATAGTCAATCATTTAATCAGTTACATGTCATCACTCTCTCCCTTTGTTACTTCTCTCCCTTAGATGGATATATCATATGTAATCTCTCCCTATGGATAAAGATTAACTTTTCCTTTTGATTCTTAGGAACTTCTCTTCATGGATAATGATATAATATTTTTTGATCAATGAGATAATCTCTCCCTTATGATAATGAATCTCTCTCACTTATGATAATGAGATAATATCTCCCTTTGAAAACAATGCCAAACAATTCTTCTATATCATCTTCCATCCCTTTATATAATATATTCCTTGACTTTCCCTTTCCATCAGAAATACATTATCTCTGGTGTTCAGTGTAGATGTGTACCTTGTTGTGTACAGGTGTATCTATTGTTGTTCATCTCAATGCTTGCATCAACATGTATGATCTCCTGATTGTAAGTAGGCTGATGTAGCCTCCTAGTCAGCTTACTAACCGATAGACAAGGGTTGTACCCCTAGTATTTGTCTCAAGTACTCAAATGTATCTTTTGGTAATGGCTTGGTGAATATATTAGCTAATTGTTCCTTTGATTGAACATATTCTAGTATCACCTCCTTTGCTTGCACTTGTTCTCTTAGATAGTGATACTTGATTGCAATATGCTTAGTCTTAGCATGCATGACTGGATTCTTAGAAATGTTAATTGCATTGGTATTATCACAATAAATAATCAGTGGTTCAAGGATCTTCATATTCATACCTTCCAGCAGCTGTTTGATCCATGCAATATTGGAGCAATTTGCAGCAGTAGCCACATATTCTTCTTTTGCAGTAGACTGATAGATGCATCCTTGCTTCTTGTTGATCCATGTGACAAGTTTGTCACCCATGAAGAATTCTCCTCCAGTTGTGCTCTTTTGTTCATCAATGTTTCCAGCCCAATCAACATCTGTATAGACTTGTAGCTCGAATTTTCCTTCTCTTTTATAACATAAGCCATAATCCTCTATGTTCTTTAGATATCTTAGGAATTCTCTTGACAACAGTCATATGTGATTCTTTGGGATTAGCAGAGAATCTTTCAACTATTCCAACTACATGTGATATATCTGGTCTGGTATGAACAATATACATTAGTTTGCCAATCATTGATCTATACAAGGTCTGATTTACCTCATTTAATTTGTCTTCTTTTGTCATCTTACATCCGGTAGGCATAGTTGTTCCAACTGGTTTGGAATCTTCCATCTTGAATATCTTCAATACTTCCTTGATGTATTTCGACTGGGTGATATATATGCCTGCATCTTTTTGAAGAATCTGTAGACCAAGAAAGAATTTGATCTCCCTAAACATAGACATTTCAAATTCTTTTCTCATTTCATTAGCAAAGGATTTGCATAACATTTCATTTCCCCCAAAAATGATATCATCAACAAATATTTTAGCAATCAGAATATTACCATCGGTATCTTCTTTTAAGTACAGATTGTTATTTTCACTTGTTCTTACAAATTCAATGCTAATGAGGTAGGAGTGAATTCTTTCATACCAGGCTCTAGGTGCTTGTTTCAATCCATACAAGGCTTTATGTAGTCGACATACCATGTTCCTCTTGTCTGGATCAACAAACCCTTCTGGTTGTTCAATGATACCTCTTCTTCCAGTATTCCATTCAGAAATGCAGATTTGACATCCATCTAGTATACCTTGAATCCTTTGAATGCAGCATAAGAAAGTAAGATTCTAACTCCTTCTAGTCTAGAAATGGGTGAAAAGGTTTCTCCATAATCAGTACCTTATGTATGTGTCTGAATTTTGACCTCTAAATCGTCCACAAAACAACATAGTCATTGCTCAATCGTTAAATCACGAAGATGAACATGAATTTCTCATTCCACAATATCGATTGAATCGACCTATTGCCTCCTATTTAGTTGGGGTGTTTAATTAATCTCAAAATGAGAGCCAACAATCATAGACCATTGCTAAAATGGAGGATTTGAAAGCTTTGAAAACTGAAATGAAATTTATTCTATATGAGAAATGCAATTGTAATCTAGGAATGAAGATGTGGATTTTAAGCTAAGAAACTTGAAAGAGATAACAGACTTAAGCTACTTGATAAAGAAACAAACTAAATTAATATGAAGAATGCCATTAAGCTAAATGAAATTACACTAAATATGCAATAAAAGCTTAGAAATGTGAGAAAATTGAGACAATAATTCACTATAGTTTTGGTACTCTAAAAATTACTCTCTTCAAATGAAGGAAAGAAGGTCCATAATATAGAAAAGCCTAAAGAGAGGATGAAGAGTTTCTTGGAAAGAAACGGCCGACTCTTCATCTTCATGGAGGAAGGTGAGACAAATATGAAGGAATTATCTAATTAAATAAATGAATTATTGCCACATGGGTGGCTTTTCACTTTGTTTGAATTATTAAATTCAAATGAGGATAATCCATTCAAATAACCAAATAATATTTAATTCCCTTGATGTGTATTAGCTAAAGGGGGTGGGATTAATTTAATTTAAAAGCACTTGGGACTTTAGAATTAAATTAATTAATCATAGGGATTTTTAGCTAATAAATCTTGAAAAATTAGGAATTAAATATGGTGTAAGATTTATACAAATTTAGGTTTTCTATATTTGAGACTAAGTTAATTAATGACAATTAGGAAGGAGAATTTGCCTAGTACAATAGGACTTTGATGATGAGAAAATGCACCAAAATTTATTAGAATTGTAAGGTGCCAATTTTGGGGTGTTACATTTTGCCCCTCTTTGACTTGATGTGCGAGTAGCGCATTGATTCAAAGAATAGTCTGATGTGACTGATGAAGATTTTGGGAGTCTAGGTTAGGTTGCCAAGACATTGATCAGATCAAGAAGCAGAACCATCTTTAGAATGAAGCATGATTTTCTAAAGTCTAAGTTAGATTGCAAAGACAACGGTCCAAATACCAATTGAGAGAAGATTGGAATCGGGGTTAGATTGCCCCAATACGAAGGTTAGCCCTTTGAGATCTGGGTTAGGTTGCCCAGATAACGGTCAAAAAAAAATTTTGAGAGTCATCTTCATAATGAAGCGGGTGCCAGCAAGAAGTTGAGTCCACTTTTTGGCCAAAAAGTGGAACTATTTTTCCTGTTTTTTCAAATTCATCCTGTTTGAGATGAATATTTGAAGCACTTAGAGATTGAATCTTAAAAACATTCAGTAATAGGATTTGTATTAAGCGAAGTCTACTTTCCAATTATGTAATTTATTTTAATACCCAGATGATAAAATTTCATGTTCAATAGTAATTAGAAAAACCCACATTTTAAAGTCACTGTTTTAGGACCATACTATGCCCGTGAACGACAAGAAAAATTTGACCTAAATGAAACTATTTATCTTAATCCTTTTTGGATATGGTATGTAACATAGCTAAGATTGATGATAATATTTTTTTGTATTTTTTTGTTCAATATATTTTTTTTAATTAATTTTTTATTAGGTATAATTGTTGTTTTTAAAATCTCTCATGTACGGCAAGCATAATTTGACCAAAACATCTGATTTTTTAATTTTTTGTTTTAAAAGTGTGTAGAATTGTCTCTATTTTGATGTCATATAATTTTTTTTGCGAGAAAATTTTAAATAAAAAAATTATTAAAATAAAAAAATATCCTATTATCTCTAGTTTGTGGACCTATTTTAGTATAAATTCAATGAAAAATAGAAATTTTAATCAAATTTTTAAAAAAATTACATATTTGGAATCTGCACAGTCTGATCTATAATGGGGTTTTTATTTTGTCAAAATATTCCTCTGAAAATGTCTTCGAATATATGTCTAAAGTCCTTTTTTTGTATGGACACTAGCAGAGCCTTCAAGTTGTAGGTCAAACTAGGTCCAAGGCTATGGTTTCGCTACCCAAGCCTCTTTCCAAACCAAAAGCCAATAGTAAAAGCGGGCTTGAAATTCAAATTTTTTAGAAACGGGATCCCATTTAGTAAATGTTACCCCATTTCCCTTTTTTCAAATTCATAGCATATAAATGAATAGATGGAAGGTTTTTTATAAAAAAATAATATTTTTTTCAAAACGGGACCCCGCTTTGAAACGGGGTCCCGTTTTGTTTTTCAAAACATGACCCCATTTTGAAACGAGATCTCGTTTCATTTTTCAAAACGGGACCCCATTTCTAAAATTTTAGGCTCAGGACCCCGAAGCTAAATGAGACCTCATTCATTCTAAGCAGGAACCCGTTTCGTTGAGTACGATTTCACGAATTTGGCTAAGTATGAAAGTTCCTAGTGAAGTGGACTCATCTTCTTGCTTCAACCCAAGCATGAAATTCAAGAATTAGGGTTAGATTTCCCTAATACCCAATGGAATTTCAAGAATCATCTCGAGGACGAAGCTTGATCCTTGAGGATCTGAGTTAGATTGCTCAGATACCTAGAAAGATAGATGACAAGATGCGAGGGATCAAGATGCCCCTAGAGATTCAACATCATGGATTATCCAATTTTGACCTTAAGGTATGAAACACTGAATATGCCCCAAGTGATGAGATGCCCCTAGCAATGGGAACTTTTGATTCAGATCAAACTGATTTGAGAATGATGCGAAAAGATTCAATGATGTAATCATCCTGCCCCCTCGGGAGCGAAATCGAAAGATGACACCATAGAAAGATGATCAACAGCAAAAGATTGCATATAGAAGTAAGATCAAAGATCCAAAGGAATTCAAAGGTAGATCAAGAGAAAGAAAAATCAATTTAGAGTGATCGGGAGGTCTTGTTGACTAGGTTTGACCATAATTGACTAAGTTTGACCAGAATTGACTAGAGTTGACTTTTGATGAAAAGATTGAAGAAGTCAAGAAAATGATGATGAGAGATGATTCTGACAAGAAAGCGATGTCAGAAAGTCAACTGCACAAGCGTCAGAGCACGTTGGTCCCAAAATTTCAAAATGCAATTTTGAGCTAATTAGGAGTGTCAGATTTTGATTTTGATTACAAAAATGGATTCAGAACGATCGATTTAGCCAAGGGTGCAATTTTCACAAAAAATGGAGCACTTTTGAAAATTAGGTCAAAAGCTATATAAGGCCTGGAGGGGTCATTTTCAAATCATTATTCACTTTTGACTTTAGAGATGGCGCGGGCCCAGGCTAATATTGATAGTATTCCCGTGCATACACATCGATTTGAGCGCTCCTGATGACACCACGAGCCATCGGAGTATGATGCACCTATAAGTAATCCAAAAACCATCTTGCATTTTAATTTTTTATCGATGTTTAGATCTTTTAGCATGTTTTTAAAGCTTTTACGTCCAATTAGGTCAAGTTTTGCATGAGGGAATAGTTTCCTCGCACCGGCCAAGGTCGCCCCTCACGCCATAAAAATGGTTTCCTCGCATAGGGTCCCTCTGCAAGCTCACGCGAGGTGCATGATGATGTCGCGTGAGATTTCATCACCAGTGATGAAATCTTGCGCAAAGAGAGATCTTGTCTCGCGTGAAATAGAAATCTCGCATGAGAAAAAGTTTCCTCGCATGGGAACTACTTGCAGGCCAGAAAGTTGTTGTCCAGTATGTCACAGAATCAGCCAATTAGAATGCCTCAGAACTGTGTTTAGGATAGATCCATAGCTTCATTTTTTATTATTGCTTTGAGAAAATCATCATGTTGAGATACTGATCAAATATCGTCACTTGCTTTGCAGGTTGACGTCCCCGATATTGCATTCTGGTCTCACCATCCTGTCATAGGTGAGCTTGTGCAGAGACTGACTGATGCTAAAGGTGCCTATCTCGACAGGCTGGGACTATCATATCTTTGTGATGTACTCGAGATTTAGGTAAATCATGGTCTATTGGGTGCACTTGTTGAGTGTTTCCATTTAGAGATGAACACTTTCCATTTTCCACAGGCAGAGACGATAATCACCCCTGAGGACATATATAGGATCTTGAGAGTACCATTCCACAGGGCTTGCGTGGAGTATGATACACATCTGAGGGTAGGCACACTTGCATTAAGAGTGATCTTCCAGGATGATCTGGTGATGGGTTGAGCCATCTATTGGGATGATCTAATGAGCAGGTATGGTGCAGAGCACACATTGGCAGTTGTCTTGGCGATGTTCTTGAGTTGCCACTGGTGCCAGATCGGGATCAGTACGGGTTGGAGTGCGGCTAGGGACTCATGCTGTAGCGGATGTTAGCTATCCTAGCAGTGAGGCTCGGATAGGGCAAGTGCATGCTTGCACAGATGTACCATGAGATGCACAAGATCGTGTATCGGGGCGCATGGACCATGGCAACAGTAGTCATGGTTCTACACAACTAGGCCTAGGAGCACCTTCCCATATGTCGGCCAATTTTCCATGATACTCGACAGCCTCTAGAGCCATACATTTAAAGGTATGCAAGTCTAATGACTCAGCCAGTTTTGGGTAAGATAGATCAGTGGTGGGCACAACTAGACGATATGGTAGCAGTTATATGGAGGCCATGGATAGCCATAGAGGTTTGGGATGACACACGGCATGAGCTACTGCATATGTTCTTCTCGTATCCTTTGATTAATCACACCATCAGTGTCATTGAGTGCTTCCTACTGACATAGGTTCTACAATAGTTTAGGAGACTACAAGATGTCTCCAAGGAGTAATGCACATATGCCCGATTCATCGATGAGACAAAGAAGGGTTGGCAGTGGCAGCTAGACCAGGGTAGGAGTATGATAGATGCATGGATACCACCAACTAGACGGGACTATTTAGTAGGGGTGACGAATGCAAGGATGACACCTACATATAGAGATCACATCTTGGCTCACCCATTCTCGAGATTCACAGATCCTGTTGGCATGGGCCAACAGGTACAACAGGTAGTATGGCCACCACCGTAATAGCAAGTACCACAGCCACCACCATAGTAGCCATAGAAACCACCACAGCCACCACCATAGCAGGTACCACCATAGTAGAGAGTACTATGACTGAGAACTGGCAAAGTACCCTTCCTCCTAGACATATAGGAGCAGATGCAGGAGCAAGGAGTAGTGGAACTCAGGATAGGCCCAATGGGCAAAGGACAGGTGACACCTCTGAGTAGGAGGAGGATAATATTATGGTTGATCCATAGGTAGGAGGACTTCTAGCATAGGTACAGGAGGCTCTCAGGAAGAGCCAAGAGAGAGTGAGGCAGGTACAGAGGGAGCGGGATGACTACCATATACAGGTGGTCATCTAGGATGCCTGGGTGCACAAGCAGGATTGAGAGATCTAGGGACTACTGGAGGCATTGACCAGAGCATAGGCAGAGGAAAGATATGAGGCTGCTCAGTCAGCCTATTATTATGTGGATTACATGATCATAGTTCCTGAGGCAACGGACCAGGTTCTGCCATTTTCAGAGTATGTTGGGGCACAGGCCACTCCACAAGAACCACCATAGGAACCTCCTTAGTAGCAGGCCATGCCACCTCCCCCACCTCCTTTGGGTGGGAGTGGTTAGATGAGACATTTGATACATATTGCACCACCATTTTGATATACTATGCTTGAGTAGCACCATTATACACTTGATCGATTGATATATATGAGCTCGATTTTGGCATCATTGTAATTGTTTATATATTTCTTTAAACTTGTATGTCTTGTGAGATTTTTCCTATATGATTGGATGTATGGATTAGAAATGTATGCCATGGATGAATACACAAATTTTTATGCACATGTTTTATTGATGTATGAATGAATGTAATGCAATGATAGATGTTAGATGGATAAATGCTATGTATGATTTGATTTATGCTTATAATGGATGCACATGTTTATGGATATGTAAATGTAAATGAATGTATGGAAATGCACTTTTTTGGAGATGAATGTAATTCAATGAATGCAATGGTACTAATCATCTCATGCAGGATATCATAATATATGACAAGTACTAACCAAAAGAATATGAATGAAGATCAAGAGCAAGGACCGAACACTTTTGCAGTCAAGAGGAATCCAGGATAAAAGATGACAACCTTCAAAGAATGAGAAGAAAATGAAGAGAGAACGAAAACTATCGCTATGCAAGCTTAAAATGTGAATGCAAGCCTAAGCTAAATGCAACCCTAGGACTTGGTTGTTGGACTCATCGCATAATTATCATCATCGAGTATTTTTGGAACATCAGAGTCAATACAATCCTTACTGGTGCCACTACGACCATAAGGATATGAATATGACTTTCATCGGATAAAATGTAGGAAATGAACATAAGCACCAGCGCACAAAAGCCAAGATGACCTGAACACTATTTCCAGTTCTATATAGTAAGAGTACACAAGTAAACGAATAGAGAAATAATAGTCAAGGAGATAGTTGCAACCTCACCATGGCAAACAAATAAACACAATCGAGGGATGTGAGGATTTTCCACCTTAGTGTGGGAGCTCTTATAACATACACCATGTTTATTTGATGTTTCCAGATCATCGGAACTACACCAACAAGCTGTAGACAAAAGAAAATATCAATGAAAACAATGAGAATAGACATCATACAAAGAAAATTCAATCATATCTCAACATGTTTCAAAGTTTACGAATGTATATGTGTTTACGGTGTTGAAAAACACCATTGTTCTTGTGAATGCATTGTGTTTGATTGTCATCGATAGATGTTTAAGTTACGATATCCAATGTGTGTTGAAAAACATAGATGTGTCCAAAGATAGTGTTGAAAAACACTGTTTGATTGGGGTGTTGAAAAACACCAGTTTGTGCCAGTAGATAGTTGTCCTTTAGAACTGACAAGATTACCGACTCGAGTGTAAACCAAAGATGTGATCAAAGTGGGGAGCCAAGCCCCCAAGTAATGAACGTTGATGACTGACTTGACTCATATAGAGAAGAAAAATCTGAGTGGATTTCCCCCAAGCTATGACGTTGGGGTCATGTCAAGTCAGGTGGGATCTTGAAAAGACCCAAAGTGGATTGATGTCAAATATGCAGATAGTGAGTTGATGTGAGAAATCTCATTAGTATAGCGATAGTAGGTAGACACAGTGATAATCATTGGTGACTGATGCAAGAAACATTCTCAAGTATGCGAGATCTAGGCATCAGCAGGCAGACTTAGTGAGAACCACTGGTGACTAATGCGAAGAGGGGAGAGACTTGAAAAGATAGGACAATGCCCCCTAGACCAGGAGGATGCCACTAAGTGTGGCCAGTTTCAATCCATGTGAAGTTGAGCAAAAAATCTCAAAAATAACTGAGAGGGAATGCATGAGCGAGAAAACTAAAGCAGGAAAGCAAACTAAAGTAGGAAAGTAGGCTAAAGTAGGAAAGAAGGAGAGAACATTGCAAGAAATCCAAGGGATGTCACGATAGATAGAGCATTGTAGAACAAGAGGTGCTATTTACCAGGTTTTCACCATCTTGGCAGAAATTCTATTTTTTCTACCATGACGCCTGTTTACCAGGTTTTCATCAATGGCACATTTTTATCTTTTTTCTCTCTTTTTGTATTTTTCATTTTTTGATTTTTTTTGTATTATCAAGGCACCTATTTACCAAGTTTTCACCAGGATAATAGATACATCAAAGCACCTATTTGCTAGGTTTTCACTAAGATGATCATTTTTTTAGGACATTTTGCAATTGTTAGGATTTTCTCATAATAGAGTATGTACATGAGCATTCAGAAGACATCTCAACTATAGAACTTCTTCAGATGAAGAGCATTGATAGGCTCTTTGAGTTGTTCCCCCTCTGTGGCAGAGAGCTAGTAAGTGCCAGACCCAAATACTATAGTGATAACATACAAAACAAGCCAGTTTGGTTCAAATTTTCATTTCTAGACCCGTTGCTATTGATTCTTGGGGTTCTCTCTCAGGACAAGATCACCCATTTGGAATTCCCTTGGTCTGACCTTCTTATTATAGCTTTTAGATATTCTCTTCTGATATGCTCAAAGATGATCAAACACCACTTTCTGACGTTCATCTAGTAGTTCTAGCTCTTGAAGCCAAGATATTTTGATATCATCATCAGTAATGAGGCCCTTCAGAGAGACTCGCAAGGTAGGAATCTCAACCTCAATAGGAAGCACTGCATTAGCACCATAAACTAGAGCAAAGGCATGGCCCCTGTGGGTGTCCGTATACTGGTGCGGTAAGACCATAAAGCCAGATTAATCTGGAGATGCCAGTCTCGTCCAGATTTGTGTATTGTGCGGTGTAAGATCTTGAGAATAGTCTTATTTGAAGCTTCCGCCTGTCCATTACCCTGGGGATAATAGATAGACGACCAGTGCTGAATAATTATGAACTTAGTGCATAATGCTTTTAGATCCTTTTTCTTGAATTTCCCCCCATTGTCAATGATTATTAATGAGGGTAAACCATATCTACAGATGATGTAGTTCAGTATAAACATTTCCACAGACTTGCCATCAGCTACGATGAGGGGCACTGCCTCAACCTTTTTGGTAAAATACTAGTCTGTAGTAGTAATAATGTATTTATGTCCCTCAAAGAAGATGGATGTATCTGACCCACTAAGTCAAAGGCCCACTACTAAAATGGCTAAAATCTAACAAAAGGAATGAGCTCCTTGGTGGGAGTGTGGGTCAGATTTCCATGAAGCTGGCATTGTTTGCAAGATTTAGCAAATTGTGTAGCTTCTTTCTCCATATCTGGCCAATAGTAACCAGCTCTAATAAGTTTGCAAGCAAGTGTCAGGCCATTTGAGTGAGACCCACAGATGCCTTCATGTACCTCTACTAATGCACGTTTGGACTCATCAGGTTCTAAACACCTAAGGAGGGTACCGTGTAGACCTCGCCTATATAAGTCGTTAGATATGATGACAAACCGTGAAGAACTATGTGTTAAGTGACATTTCTCATTTTGGGTGTAAGTGTCCAGAATGATCTGGTCATGAAGGTAGGAGTAAATATGGTGGTAGCAGGATGAGTCATGTCCAATGATTGAATAGATCATTTTGGATTTAGGGGAATTATAAGCAAGGTAGCATAACGTCTCAACTAGGAATTCATGTTTGAAGTCATTTTCTGGCATTTGTAACATGGAAGCCAAAGTAGCCATGGCATCAGCTGCTTTATTGTCTACCCTTGGAGTTGGAAAGTAATGTGTGCAAAGTATTTATTGAGATCATCAACCATCTTTTTGTAAGGCACCAATTTTTCATCTTTTGTTTGGTAGATATCACTCACATGATTGATAACCAACTATGAATCTCCAAAGACCTTTAGCTCATTGAAATGCCATTCAATAGAAATTTTTAATCCATTAATCAAGGCTTCATACTTAGCAGTGTTATTTGTGCAAGGAAACAACATTTTGTAAGCCTTTGGTAACTAATACCGCTGAGGTGTAATGAACAAGATTCCAGCACCTGACCCCTGCTGGATGAATGATCCATCAAAGAACATGGTCCATGCCTGATGTGTGAGAAGCATGATGGACTCATCTGGGAACTCGATCCTTAATGGTTGATAGTCTATAATAGGTGCCTTAGCCAACTGATTTGCAATTGCTTTCCCTTTGATAGTTTTTCTTTCCACATACTCAATGTCAAATTCACTAAGTATCATGACCCACTTAGCTAATCTACCCGTGAGGGCAGCTTTTTCGAGTAAGTACTTTAATGGATCAATTTTTGCAATGAGCCTTGTAGTGTGAGCAAGCATGTAATGCCATAACTTCTGGGAAGTGAACACCATCACCAAGCAAGCTTTCTCAATGATAGAATAATTCATTTATAGGAGACCAACATTCTGCTGATGTAATAGATTTCTCTTTCTTTATTGTTTTGATCTTCTTGGGCCAATAGAGAACCTAGAGATGTTTCTATAGCTGAGATGTATAAGATTAATGGCTTCCCATGAATAGGAGGCATTAATATAGGTGGATTAGCCATATATTGTTTGATTCATTGAAGACCTTGTTCACATTCTTTATTCCATTCATAGGTCATACCTTTATGTAGAGTTTTAATAAATGGTTGTGACTTGTTAGCTAGTTGTGAGATGAAGCATTGGATAGATTGAAGTTGACCTTGAAGACCTCTCATTTGTCTAATATTGCGAGGTGGAGTCATTTCCATGATAGTTTGCACCTTTTCAGGATCCACCTCGATACCTTTTGCAGAGATGATATAACCAAGCAATTTTCCAGAAGTTACTCCAAATGCACATTTCTTGGGATTCAGAGGTAGTCTAAACTTTTCCATACGATCTAGTATAGGGCCTAGATCAGTAAGATGTGCCTTTCTATCCATGATTTTAGAAAGGGTGTCATCAACATAATCCTCTATTGTTTTGTGCATCATATCATGAAATATAGTAGTGACTGCTCTCTGATACGTGGCTCCAGCATTCTTGAGACCAAAAGGCATAACATTCTAGCAGAAAGTGCCCCATGCATAAGTGAAAGTAGTCTTTTCTTAGTCCTCTAGCATAATTTTGATTTGGTTGTAGCCAAAGAAACCATCCATTAGGCAATACATTTCGTACCCTTCTATCATATCCACAATCATATCAATGTTGGGTAGTGGGAAATCATCTTTTGGGCATGCCTTGTTTAAGTCCCTGAAGTCTGTGCAGACTCTGATAGATTTTTCATGCTTCAATACTAGAACTATGTTGGAGATCCATTCTGCATAGTCAATTTCTCTGATGAACCTAGCTTTTAGGAGTTTCTCTAATTCCGCTTTGACAAGTAGAGCCACATGTGGATGCATTTTTTTGAGTTTTTTCTTGACTGGTTTTACCCCAGGATCTATTGACAGGTGATGCATGATAAGATCAAGATCTACACCAGGCATGTCAGAGTATGTCCATCCAAATTTTATCTTTTTCTCTTTGAATAAATTTGTGAATTCTTTGAGTTCTTCTACAGACAATGATTTAGCCACATGAATAATGTGCAGATGTTATTCTGTACCCAAATTTACTAGCTGAGTCGGCTCAATTCCCACCGATGATCGTTCCTAGAAATGACTCAAAAGTGCATCAAGTATCTCATCCTTAGGCACCTCAAAGAGGTTTTCACCTTCAGATACGTCTATTCTTTTTACTTTTTTTGGCTCTGACACTACCACAGTGTGGTTTTCACCGTCAGAGTGCCTATTCTTTTTTCTTTTGATTTTATGAATAAGATACTTGATATCACTTTTGGTCATGCTGACACTGAGAGTGATCTTAGCACGGGATCTGGTAACGATGTTTGTGCAATCCTGAGATGATTCAGGTTCAGACAAGAGAGAATTGGGGCCTCTCAAGACAAACAAGGTCTTAGGCTTAGGAGCATCCCTACTCCCCTTGATAGTAATCACATCACAATACTACACTTCGATAGGTTCGATCATGTTGATGACATTGTCATTAGTAGTATGCATGTAGTTAACCTTGGAATTGTTGTTCTTAGTGTTGGATTACTTAACTTTCTCATGAGGAGGAAAGGGATCTTTGAATGCCTGGTGATATGAATTCTTATTATGATTATCCACAATAATATCACCATTATCAATCAGATCTTGGACCTTATGGTGCAACTAAAGACAAGTAGAAGTCTTATGACCCTTGTTCTGGTGATAGTCATAGTATGCATTTTCATTCCACCAATGGGGTTGTGGTTGTAGATCATATGGATGCTTTTCCAAAGGAGTGAGAACCTAGTTTTGCACCAAAGTCTTGTAAACTACATCAAGCAGTTCTCCCAAGGAAGTGAATTCACGCTTGGGTCGAGGGGCCCAAGGTTTGTTGCTAGAGAATCTGGATGGCACCTAAGTGTTTGTTGTAGCCTCTTCAGTAGTTTTGATTACTTGTATACAAGAAGTAAGATTGAAAACTAGTCTTGAAGGATTTGGGGTCACATTATCAACCACTCCATCATTCACAACGTCCCTATTCTTGTTGACAAACTTCCCTTTATCTTTGTTGGAAGAGGAGGAACCTTGTTTGTTGTCTTTGTACAAAGTCAATTCCCCTTTCTTAATCATAAATGCCTCTATCCTCACAGCTTGCTTAATCATGCTATCAAAATTGAGGGGACCTTGAAGCTATACCTGATACCCAAAATCAAGAGTTAGATTGTCCAAGAAGCTATTGAGTTTCTCAGATTCGGGTATTTTACGAGGATACTTGGTGCAAAGTTGTCTCCATCTCTGGAGAAATGTTAGGAATGGCTCCCCTTGTCTCTGCTTAAGATTGAAAAGGTCCTTGATGTTGATGGGATGTTGTATGTTGTGACAATAATGCTTGATAAATGTATTTGCGATCTCGTCAAAAGTCTTAATGTTGGTGGGTAGTCGAGAAAACTACTCCATGGCAGGTCCACACAAACTTCGGGGAAAGAGACACATCAAATAAGTTTGATCATGAATGAAATCCATAGATAGGGACCCAAATTCTCTTAGATGATCCTAAGGATCGGTGGTACCCAGATATTTATCATACTTAGGGAGTTCTACACCCTTGGGAAAAGGTGGCATATGAAGAATCCTATCAAAAAGAAAAGGACAAATACTCTGTATCGTCAATTGTTGTGTGTGTTTGTCCTTATGCTTTACAAGTTCACTAATTTGGTTTTTCATATCTTGAATCATCTTTTGCAATTTGGTAGTCTCAATATCTTCCTCTTTAGTCACAAGTGTTTCCACTTAGAAATCTGGGGGTAGCTTAACTCCTTGGTTTGCCAATTCTAGAAAATATTTCTCTTTGTCTTCTGCAAGGAGAATTTTCATCATCTTGATGAGAGCCTTATTATATTTTGTAGCATCTATGTCATTTTGAGTTATCGAATCATCATCATTATCGAGGATCTCATAAATGCTTGGGTTCTGATCTTGACTCTGGTCATGTGGAGGAGGGTGATGTTGATGTTAATCACCTTGTTGACCCTGATCATTTTGAGATTGGTCATGAGCCTCATTGTATTGACCTAGTGGGAATTAGAAAGGGCCTACCATGTTGCTAATGTGGGATTGTGTTGTGTGCATAGGTTCAGTGTGAGTGTGTGTATCAAGCTGAGAGTCCGTGGCCAATGTAACTTTTGGCGGGTCAAAGGGGTCGATGGGTTTGGAAGGATCAATAGGTTCACAAGGATTGATAGGACCAAAAGGATTGGTATGATCAAAAGGATCAACAAGGTAGAAAGGATTTTCAATAGGTTCGACCCAAGTAGGTGCCCTTCCAAAGTTTTGTTGATCTGGAAGAAATGAGTTTTGTTGATCTTGAAACAATGGTTCAGGTTGTCTTTGAAAACAGGGATTATAGCACTGCTGGAACAACATTTTTTGATTTGGAATGGGATCTATACTACATGGCAAGGAGGAACATGAGGATCCATCTTGACTATTAGATTGAACAATAGGTTCAGAATGACCTCTTCCTTGATCACAAGATCTTCCTCTACCTATTCTAGAACCACGAATGGGAAATATATTGCCGCTTCTAGTCGTAACTTGCATAGACAAAGATGAAATGAGAGAGGAATTAGGATCCAACTCAGAACTCTATCTCTAAAAATAGAAAAAAGGAGATAAAGGCTAGAACAGCCAAGATGTGAAATGTACCTGACATGAATCATCAAGAGTATGGCTAGAATAGCTGAGATGTGACTATTGTGTCACAAGGTACAAAAGCATAGAAAGGTAGGATAGAGAACAAAGAGACAAATGAGTTTGAGAAAGAATCGGTCAGTTTGCAACTCAAGTCAATCCATTTCAGACTGCAAACAATATGGAAACATGCAATCAGATCTCAGACAAAAATTAGATCAGGCAAAAAGCTCATCAATCAATGGGAAATAGCTCGCTATTTTAGAACACCAGAGTACAAATTTTCTTGAGGAAATGCTTAATTGTGTGCGAGGAAATGAAAGCTCGCATGAGGAAATTCTTAGTTTCTAGAATCTCACCCGAGAAAACTCTAGGTTTTGACAGATCAACTCTATTTTTGAGACAAAACTTCAGATTTTGAGACACAGTTAGGACTGTTCTCTGACAGAATTTCTAGATTTAGGATAGTTTTATGAAATTTCAGATCAACAATCTCAGTTTGAATGTGACAAGCAATCGTTAACAAGCACAAAGTTTTTATCAAGCAATAGTGATGCAAGAAGTAGTCACAAAAAATTCTACCAAGGACAAGGCAACTTGGTAGAATCATGGGAGTCTTTTTTTAATCATGATTGGATATTTTAAGACTTGAAATAAACACCTAGTTATTTCTACAAAAAAAAATGGCAGAGAAGACAAAATTTGTGCCTCACCGGCTTATGTGTATGCGTGCACCTCACATAGCTATCACCCCCTAGAGGGCACCTGTGTTTTTGGTATTTCCAAGGACTTAGTAATATATGTTAGAAGGTTACCCTTAAAGTAGGAGCCAGTGTCATATACCACTTCAAGCATCCAGGTGCATACCTATGTTGAGAAACTAGGGGAGAGATTCTTCCCCCTCCCTGCGCACAGATTATGTCTTCTTTCGGAGGTGATCCGGGTAGGAAACTAACTAAGAAATTTTTTAGTGGGCTTCCATTCACAATAACTTTGGTGTCCCCAATATAGGGATCGGGCCTTGTAGCCACACCAACACTTGAAAGTCATACACCCCCACAAGCAGGTCTGGGAGTGGCACCGCTCGGTACAACAAACAAGGCTTTCTCAAGATGATAGTCAGAACCATGAGAAAGAAGTTACCATGGCTTTGGAATCTTTGGACTCAATAAAGCATACTTTATTATAGTGAGGTGGAATCACCGGCGGTAGGTGTGTACTCACTTGGGTCATTCCTAGAGGTTCAACTTCTGGCAGGCCCTCTAAAGGTGACACAAAATTTGGCTCAGATTCGAGGGTTAGATTTTCTGATTCTCTCAAAGAGAGAATAGCATACTTCTCTACCTCTTCACCTTACCCAAACATGCAAGACATATTCATCACTGAGCTAACTCTCCTCCAACCAATTTACAAGCTTTTGGGTTTATGATTCTCTCAAAGAGAGAAGAGCATAATCCCCTAACAAGTGAACGTGCTAAAGGTTTGTTACCTTTCCTTGCTTCCCTAGGTCTCCATCATGTTAGCAATGTTTGGGTCTTAGATTCATCCATGGGCATCACTTCCATGTAATGAAGAGCCTATTCCCCTATTTTTCTATCAAGATTCCCAAGAAATTTTAACAAGGCCCTAGTTATACTATGTGATGAAAGAAATAAACAAGCACAACATTTTTAAAATGATCTTCGAAAACCATCCTACAAGAAAACCATTAGAAATTTTTATGTCTTCATCAAGCGACCTGCAACCCACAGTTACGCTGTCAAAGAAATTAGAGGCATAAAAATAGTAGCATGTGAAAATAATCAAGAAAACAGTAACAATAATTGCAAAAACTGTGAAATTCAAGAGACTATCACCAAGTCTCACACGAGGAAGTACAAGGCTTCACGTGAGGAAATGCAATAGCTGGTGTGAGAAAGTGCTTTGTTTCTCAAGAGATTGCTAATTAAAGAAAAACTTTGTGTGGTACGCTCAGAATTCTCGTGCGAGAATCCGTACACAGAGAAGTATAGATGTACTGAAGAGTACAGAATTTTGTCAAAAAAATTTTGAGAGTGAGGTCAGAAATCAATTTTTTGCCCCATGGTGGGTGCCAAAATATATGTGTCTAAATGTTGACCTCTAAATCAGCCACAACACAACATAGTCATTGCTCAATCGTTGAATCGCGAAGATGAACATGAATTGTTCATTCCACAATATCGATTGAATTGATCTGTTGCCTCCTATTTAGTTGGGGTGTTTAATTACTCTCATAATGAGAGCCAACAACCATAGACCATTGCTAAAATGGAGGATTTGAAAGCTTTGAAAACTAAAATGAAATTTATTCTATATGAGAAATGCAATTGTAATCTAGGAATGAAGATGAAAATTTTAAGCTAAGAAACTTGAAAGAGATAACAAAATTAAGCTACTTGATAAAGAAAAAAACTAAATTAAGATAAAGAATGCTATTAAGCTAAATTAAATTACACTAAATATGCAATAAAATCTTAGAAATATGAGAAATTTGAGACAATAATTCACTATAGTTTTGGTATTCTAAAAATTGCTCTCTTCAAATGAAGGAAAGAAGGTCCATAATATAGAAAATCCTGAAGAGGGGATGAAGAGTTTCTTGGGAACAAATGGCTAACTCTTCATCTTCATGGAGGAAGGTGAGACAAATATGAAGGAATTATCTAATTAAATAAATGAATTAGTGCCACATGGTAGGCTTTTCACTTTGTTTGAATTATTAAATTCAAGTGAGGATAATCCATTCAAATAACCAAATAATATTTAATTCCCTTGATGTGTATTAGCTAAATGGGGTGGGATTAATTTAATTTAAAATCACTTAGGACTTTAGAATTAAATTAATTAATCATAGGGAGTTTTAGCTAATAAATCTTGAAAATTTAGGAATTAAATATGGTGTAAGATTTATGCAAATTTAGGTTTTCTGCATTTGAGACTAAGTCAATTAAAGACAATTAGGAAGGAGAATTTTCCTAGTACAATAGGACTTTGATGATGAGAAAATGCACCAAAATTGATTAGAATTGTAAGGTGCCAATTTTGGGGTGTTACACCTTCTTCTTGTGCATACCCCTTGCATACTAACCTTGCTTTATTTCTTGTGACTTCTCCATTCTCATTCAGCTTGTTTCTGAATATCCATTTGGTTCCAATGACATTCTTGTCATCGGGTCTTGGTACTAGTGTCCATGTACTATTCTTCTCAATCTGTTCTATTTCTTCATTCATAGCACTGACCCATTATTCATTCTCAAGTGCATTATTAACATATTTAGGCTCAAAATCACAAAGTAAACATCTAGTGTTTAGTGACTTACTTCTTTTTCTCATTCCAACCTTCTTGTATCCTATGATTTTATTCTACAAATGATGTCTTCTGACATACTTGGAAATTTTTGGTTCACCTCTTTGTCCATCATTCTGATCATCTTCTTGACCTTCATTCTGATCTCCATCTCTTGGTACATCATCTTGAGTATTATCCTAATTTTTGGTAAGTACAGTCTGATGCTCGGGTGTAATGTTATGTTGCTCAGGAGAGATACACTGTTTCTCAAGTAGAGTGTTAGGTTCTTCAGTGTAAACAAACTTTTTGTAGTCCTCTGGTTCTCTTCTTCTTTCCTTATCATTCTTTTCTACAAATTCATCTATCTTTACATTTGCATTTTCAATGATCTTGTTAGATGACTTGTTAAGACATTTATAAGCCTTGCTTTTGGTGGAATGCCCTAGAAAGATACCTTCATCACTTTTGGAGTCAAGCTTTCCATTTCTATCATCCTTCAAAATATAACATTGACTACCAAAGATTTTGAAGTAACTTACATTGGGTGTGTAACCACACCGAAGCTCATAGGGTGTATTCTTTGTGTCCTTCTTCAATTGTACTATGTTCAATGTGTAGATAGTAGTACTAATAGATTCCCTCCATAAAATTTGAGTGATGATTTTCTCAATCATTAATGTTCTTTCATAGTCAAAAATTGATATGTTTCTCCTCTCGGCAATTTCATTTTGCTATGGTGTTCTTGGTGTAGAAACATGTCTTTTAATTCCATGCTCATTACAAAAATTAGTGAATTCATCTAAAATAAATTCCCCTCCTCTATCTGACCTTAAGAATTTCAATTTATTATCACTTTGTTTTTCTACCATAGCCTTATACCATTTAAACATCTTGAATGCTTCTGATTTATCTTTTAAGAACATAACTATCATCATTCTAGAATAATCATCAACAAAGAGAATAATATACCTATCTCCATAGTAACTCTTTGTCCTCATGGGTCCACATATATCAGTATGGAGTAATTCTAGAATTACATTAGATGCAAGGGCTTTACTCTTGAAACTATACTTTGTCATCTTACCTTTTTAACAGTTCTTGCACATGACATGCTCGGGATTTTTCATGCTCGGTAAGCCTCTGACATTCCTTTTATTGCTTATTTTTATCATGTTGTCAAAATTCACATGACACAATATTTTATGCCACAACCATATGTCTTCATTTCTAGCCATTAAACAGGTGGTGTTAATGTCATCAAGATAGAAAAGGTTACCTTTTGTTTGCTCACCAGTTCTGATCAACCTTCCTGATTTATTAAAGATCTTTGCCTTCTTATTCTCAAATGTTACTTGATGACCTGTATTGTTCAGCTGTGAAACACTTAACAGATTATAATTCAGTATTTTTACCCAGTAAGCATTTTCACATTTGATCAGGTTACTCAACATTATGGTTCCTTTACCTTCAAATGGACAAGGTGTGTCATTACCCATTCTTATTGAACCACCATTGTAGTATTCAAAAGTTTCAAATATTATCTTATCACCGGTCATGTGGTGAGTGCAGCCACTATCTATGATCCAAACATCATTCTTTCTAACCTTAAATATGAGTAAAATTTCTACATACCTTTGTTTGTCTTCATCTGAATCATCCTTCATGGCTACAAATAGCATCTCAATGTCTTCTTCAGATTCGGTGTCAGTATCATCATATTTGTTCTCAGCTAGGTAAGAATAATTCTTTCCTTTGTCCTTGTATTCTTGGGTATCTCTTCTTTCAGTTTGTCAGTTGCTTTGGTAATCTCTGTTATCACCTCTATCAAACATCTTCTCATATGATCTGTCATCTTTTCTTTTGTTTGTACATCTTGCAGCAAAGTGTCCAACCTCTTTACAATTAAAACATACAAGTGGTAATTTACCTTTGTATCTACCTTTGCCTCTCTGCAATCTTCTTGCAATTAGTGCTTCAATCTCATCAAGTCCTTGATCCTCATTATCACTATCACTATCATTCCTAATAGTGCATCTATGAATTGAATTAATTATTCTCAAAGAAGATTTGAATGTAGATTCTATAGATGGTAAGACACTATTATCAAAGTTATTCATCTCAAATGAAATCAGACTATCTAGAGTAACTATATTGTTTGCAACTGCTCTCATTTCTTGAATAGCAGAAACCCTAATAGCATATATAGGCAGTAAGGTTCTTAATATTTTACTTACCACTATCTCATCTTCAAGTACACCTCCAACTCCTCAGATAGCATTGACTACCTCTTTGATTCTACAGCTATACAAAGTGATATTTTCTCCTTCTTTCATTCTTAGGTCATCAAACCTCCGTCTTAGGATTTCTGCCTTGGCTCTTAGTACATTAGCATCTCCTCAATGTACCATCTTCAACTTATCCCACATTTTCTTTGTAGAGGTGCATGTTTTGACATCTTCAAACTTAGCATCGGAGATTGATGAGGCAAGTTCTATCATCATGCAATTATACTTGTTCTTTTCTCTCAATTTCTCAAGAGTATGAGGGACTATAGGAAACACATATTTAGTATCAAGGTGTTGAGTAACATCATTACCAATACCTTATAGGTGGAGTCTTATTCTTCTTTTCCATGATGCAAAGTTGTCTTTATTCAACTTGGGCACATCTTGTTTGTTCATCATGTGATATTTTTCTTGATCTATTAAACTCCCTTTCTAAGAACACAAGCTTGATACCAATTGTTAGTAATAACCAAGAGAGGGGAGCGAATCAATGGCCTCAAAAATATTCCAATTAATCAACCAAAAAACTTAGTACCATAGTATTAAGCCTCTAGTTATCTTCACTCCTACAAGAAGTATGCCTTCAAATATACTTATCAAATAAATACTTCTCAGAGTGCTCTGTCAAAACTTATTCTTAATGTTTATCGAATAGCAGTCTTTCAATTTACCGAATAAAAGTAAATAGCTTAGTGTATACCGATCAATCCAGATTAGTTATGTGTAATGAAAAACACTAAATTAATGACTCATAGACACATTAACACATGGATTTTTAATTTGGAAACCCTGTTAAGGAAAAAAACCACTTGGGACTGGTAACCCAAAATTTTCACTCTTATGAAGTGAGCCCGGTGATGAGACAATCTTGTTAAAGGCTACAAACACACTGTTGGGTGTGACCTTGTTAGAGGATTTAAAATATTAGTTTTTCACTTGATATCGGGAATCTCTATGCTACCTTCTATGACCAAACCCTAGTTTTTCAAATGGTATCTAGCATCTCATGCTATCTTCATGATCAAAATTTTTGATACTCCTTGGGATGTATCTCAATATAGAAAGGATCTTTAAATCCCACTTGGTTAAGAGACTTTCTGAATCAGTGGTTAAACTGAAAAATATGATCTATTCACATATACAACTCATACTTGCATATTTTTAGATCTATTATAATCTCATTAAACCATTCTAATCAATATATCTTTTCAATAACTTTGATCCACTTTTGTTTCTTCTCGGTGATGCTATGCTCTATTGCTCAGTGTCCACTAAAATATTTAGCTCTTTCCTGAGCTTGATTGATTAGGACTGCATGAAGTTGTTCTTCATCAGTTTCTCTCCAACATACTCTTTTTCATTCACTCCCCTTAATTCATAATGAATTAATTTGTCTCTTTATAGACATGATATCACTGTTTCTTTCTTCTTGATTTTCTTGATCTTGGCATGATCTGCAATCTGCCAATCTTGATTTAAAGGATAACTCCTATTTTATCTCATAGAAATCTTCTTCCCAACTAATCAAAATAGCTTTAAATCCTTTACTTATCTCTGGCTTATCTTTTCAATGAAAACAATAATAACAACCAGTTAAGTCTATATTTAGCTCTGCCAACTAGATATTTTGTCATTTCTGAACTCTAGTTAACTTTAGTGTTTTAACTTTTTGATAGCTTTGGTCAACACTTCAGTTCTCCTTGGGCTACTCTGTTGGGGTTGTCTATCCTTCGGGCTTCATTGCAAAGTTCCACTCATCGGTTAACACTATAATTATGGCCATCAATAATGCTTGTGATTTTGCTCTTCGGTAATGCTCATCAATTTCTTTTCTCGAGCATCACTGTGACTTAACTTTCGGTTATCTCTATCTGTTGGGTTCCACTAGCCATCACTGTTTGTATTCACTTAGTGAATGCTTGTCTTTTATGCATTACTAAAATTATAATATTTTTCTCTCTGATTCTCTGAAGTCTTTGACACTTTGATTATAACCAATTAGATGATATCAATTTGACATCAATGACAATACAATCCATTAACTTATTTAATGTCTTGCATTATCTTTCTGCAATTCAGTGTTCAACTTAACATCTTCAAACATTCAATCAGTTACATGTCGTCAAAAGGTTCAATGCATAAATGAATCAACCTATTAAGGATAGGGATAGATAGAAGAACCCTAAATTATATTTTATAGAAGAGAGTGTGTAATAGATTTAGGAAGATTGAAACTTTAGTTGAAATGAATTGAAGACATGTACTAACCTCAAAATGTAACAGATCTAAAGAATGTTGTTTTTAGGTGTCTGCACTGAGTTTCTAGAAATTCTACAACAGAATTTGGAATAGAAACACAAAGATAGACAAAACCCAAAAATCTTTTCCGAATCTGGCTCATATTTGATTTTGACCCCAAAATGAATGTCACCTTTGACCCAAAATTTTTTATTCTAACCCAGAAAGTCTTATTCTGACCCATAATAGAATGGTGATTTTGACCCAAAAATGAATGTTTTCTTTGACCCAAAAATTCTAATTCTGACCCAGAAAGTCTGATTCTGACCTACACAGTCCGACGGAAAATCTATTTCTAGATCCTGATAGTTTGTCAAAAAGGGTATCTGGATCTACACTCCAATTCAATGTTCTAAACCTGTCCTTGTAAGAAAAATGGTTTTTTTTTTTGAGGGGGGGGGAGGGGTTTACCTTAGTCAAACACCAATTTAGGAATTAACCTTGAAATCAATAATTGAAATATAGAATGCTAGAAAGTAGTAGAATTAAATCTATCAATGAAACTATGATATTCAATAGATATGCAATTGTATTTCGAATGTAAACAAGTCTGTAAATATGAAAGTTTGGGCTCAATATTAGAAACCATAAACCTCCATGATTGTATACTTGGAATCCACCTTGAAGGGAGAATGAATAAATATTAAGGATGTACAAAGAATCTTGAAGGAATATCACACTATCATGATGGATAGATCTAGGGTTTGAATGATGAATCTTGAATGCTTGAACCAAGTCCCTTCAAAGGCTTGAATTCTTGAATCCTTGATCTTCAATGGAGAACTTGAATGCTTGAGAGGAAGACTTGAAAACCTTGATTTAACTTTGAAATCTTGAGAACATGTAGAATTCTTTCTTAGTTTATGGTTGTTCACTTGTGATTATGCTTCTTGGATAGTTAGCTTAGAGAAAATGAAAGGAGAAAGTTTCCTTATATACAAATATAGGGCACAATCTTCTAGAGAGGCCTAAATAGGAGAATTAAATTCAAATTAGACCTATAACCCTATAATATGACCTATATTAAATATAATTTCAAGATTCATTACTTCAGAACCTAAAATAGCTGACCCGAAAGCGGGAAATAAACTTTTAATGACCCCTGACAGCCGACAAAATTTCAAATTGGAAAGGGGACCTGGGTCAAAATTGAGGATGACCTTGACCTAGGTCAAGGTTGAGGTCAATTTTGACCTAGGTCAAGGTCGAGGTTTACCTTGACCCAGGGAGTCAGAACCCCTGGAAAATGTGCCAGGTGGGATAAATAGTGTCCGGAGAGGTCTAATTAGGGCCCTAAATAGGCACAGAAGCAAGAGAGGGTGCATAAATGAGAGGAAAATATGATGATGGTAAAAAACACCCCCTAAGGAGGGCTAAACATTCTTAACATGGAAGTGATTCCATTTTAAGATGATACAGTTTCTACAAATTTATTATAGAAATCTTTGAAACAAAAATTTGGTGTTGCAGAAGGATTTGATTGTGTGAAAGGTGAACCAGAGCTTGTAATGCATGTTGATCTAACTAATTTTGTTTGAGGATTTAAAATTTTAGAGGGTTTTTCTAAACTTTAAAATGCAAATAGTTCTTTAGGATCGAATGTCAATGATCTGGAAACCTTTTGCTTCTTGACACTATCTTCTTCTGTTGGATTTTGTGTAGATTCTACTAGCCTCTTTAGAGAGGGAAATTGTTGTATAAGTTTCCCATTCCCACTGGCACTAGTTCCACTACTAGACCGAGTAGCAGTAGATTCCCCAATCCCACCTGTGGCAATGGATGTTCTCTTGGGCATAGTGGTTCCTGATGAATCTAATGGGTCCACTCCAAATCCAAACCCAAGGCCTGCACCATGATTAGTTTTTTGTGTGACAATTGGATTCTAGATGCCTTCTCCTGTGGGACCCAAACCACCACCTTTATAACCCATTTTATCCACAATGATTTATTCTTTTCTATATACTTGTTTTTGGTAGTCGCTGACTCCACTTTGAATCCCTGGAGTAAATTCAATTGGTGGATTATCATCCTCATTGTTTGGATCACTGTTGTTGTATGCCGTGGTAGGATGCTCCAAATTCCACAAATTTCTTAACTCTATATCCTCATCTATTTCATTCAGATCTACATTGGTCTTTAGTTCACCAAGACCATTTCTCATGCTCCAAAAATCATTCATTTTTTGTTGGAGTCCATTTTCTATCCTTACGATATTCTGTTATTTTATTTTGTATTTTTATGTTTGATGGATGAGCAACTTTTTCATAGAAATTGTAGGACATTCTAGGTTGTACCATGCCCTGGTTTATTGATGTGATAATTTGTGATGACAACTGTTCAACTAAAATTTTTTCCTAAGTGGAAAATTTCTCCATCTCTTTTGTAACGTTATCCCAGCTATCCTTGTTTTTCAACTTCTTTAGCAATGGTTTACTTTCATGTTGAAATAAGTTTGTAGAATTCCTATTAGCAACAAGCATTGTTTGAATGAGGTTGAGTGGTTCATACTTCCAGTACCACTCTATATCAAATTGAAGATTTTCCAAAAAAAATTTGCCACTTTGAATTTTTTTCTCTCAAATGTTAACCCTCCAATTGAGAAAGGTAAGGAATGGAATATGCTCTTCTTCGTCTCGCCAGCAAAGAGTCTATCTGTGCTCTCTAGTTTTAGTACATATTATAATATAAACACCCTATCTATCACATGCATTGGAATTTTGTGGGCTTGTATTTCTGATCTGTAAAACCTTAGCATAGTGTATTCTTCCATTAAGTACCAGTCAGCCAATTGAATTATGCTTCCAAGTTGGATGCAATCCCTACATAAAGCAGACAATCTGGGCATTGGAGTGCTTGTTATTTTTTTCTAAAATGGTGCCAAAAAGAAGTCTACAAAATTATTGTAATTCCTTCTGTTATCATACATACTTATCTGAAGTGTCAAGTTATATATTAGAGTACCTGTCGGGCCTGTCCCCCTCTGAATTTCAAGCTTGTTGTTGTTTCTCATTAATATTATAGCATGCTTGGCTACCAGAAGATAGAACAAGTAGGTTGTGAACCTAAATGTCTTAGAATTGCCTCTTTTAATCAATGATAATTGTTCTTGCATTGATTGAACCACGTGTCCAAAAAAATTATATCTTACTTTCATTGACACAATGGATATCCCAAATCAATTGAAGAATGCTGGAACCCACTTCCCTATTGTTTTCCAGTCCTAGGAAAAATGTTAGCGAGGATATAGTATCCTAAACCCATGGCACAAAAATGTTAAAATCATAAGGAGGCTTATGGTTCTCATCCAATGAAGCCTTTGCCTCTGCAACTATTAGACCCTTTATAAATGAATCTTTTGTGTTTGGTGTGATTACCACATATTGCTCTGCCGACAATCTGAGGTCAATATGGACATTATAGTTTTGTCGGTCAAACTCTAGGTCTAGAAAACTAAGAAATTCTTCCTGAGTTATTGATAAAATTTCTTTGTGGTTATTTTTATTCACAATTTCTTTTCTTTCTTCATCATAATTTTCTGCACAAATCAAGACAATTTCTGGGCAAGGGAAAACTTTGGGTAACAGCATGCAACCCAAATCTACATCCCACGAAGCAACTTTAATCATTTTTGCACCTATCGCTAGATTAAATTTTATAAATTCAGGCCTCTTTGGCCCAGTTGCCTTACTGCACAATGTATTTTTAATTGCTATAACTCTCCTTTCACCATCGATTGTAGGATCATAAACATCATGATACTCATCAGTGAAACCAAGGATTTCTACTAGTTTTCTGCAGTCTATTAAAGTTTTCCCATCTACTTGACCTTGGCCTTGAGTTTTCACTTTCCCCATTGTTCTTCAGAAGAATGAAAAAATACAGAATCACAGATATTTACTAAAAAAGTCACAGATAATAACTAACTAATTAAGAAAACCCCAATTGTGCATGCAAGAATTAAAATTTCAAAATCAAGTTAAACAAAATTTTTGACATTACAAAATCGGGATGCATCAGGCTAGATATCTTACCCGAAATTAAATTTTGAAATCTGGATAGATAGAAGTTAGAATAGCTAAGGCTCTCACAAATTATAGTCTTGAAATCTTCGGTGATGAGTCAACAGTTCTTTTTAGCTCTGTTGCTACAAGTCGATAGTTTTTTAAAAAGGAAATGTTAAAAAGCTTTCGTTAAATGTAACATTTAAACCAAATTTTTGGAATCCTTTTAATGTTTTATCTTCACATGATATAATGGTACGTAATCTAAACAATAAGAAAGTTATGTTAGCTGTGAAATGGCAGCAGGAAATGAAGCTTTACCATTGATGTAAGATCATGGAATGGTCAGAAAATAATGTCCTTAGATGACATGATGTTTTCATTTAAGCCTTAACTTTAAGCCATTATTCTATCAAGTTAATGAATAGATAATGATGTTCCACATTTCTATCATTGAAAATTGAAAGGCTCTATCTAAGAAGCCATTAATTGACATTACTTTAATTTTTTTGGTCGGTAATTGACATTACTTTAATTAATATCATCTACTCATTGCGATTAATTAATATTTATATCTAATATTACCAAGGATTGCCAAAATAATTATGCTTTTTTGGTGTCAGAAAATGAGGTCACAAACTCACACTTCCATTGGATTACAACATATCAATGAACAAAGGTGAATTGCAGGCCTATTGTTGGTCTTCATAATCTTTACGAAAAACTCTCGGTGGAATCATGACACATGGTATGATTGATCATGGGCTTATTGGTACGATCAATCATACCATGTGTCATGATTCCGCTGAGAGTTTTCTGTAAATATTATGAAGACCAACAATAGGCATGAAATTCACCTTTGGTCGTCGATATGTTGTAATCCAACAGACATGTTAGTCTATGATGTCATAGTGATGGGACCCGATATAACTTCAATAACAAATCAGAACCATTGGATTAAGAGAGATGAACGGTGGAAGGTGCATTTTAGAGGGAATGTGGTGAGATAACTCCTTTATTCAAAACTCTATCTGGAATCATCACACATGTCATTCTTTGAGAATGAAAACTCAGGAGAATAAAAAATTATAATTATTTCCGATTATTAAATCACCATACCAACTATACAACTATTGTATTAAATCGCCAAGTTTATATGTATTTTTGAAAACATTCACCATGACAAATAAATTAATTACAATATTTGGAAAATAATTTCACCATAATTTATCAGTATAAGGAAGTATGATTCTCCAATTAAATTAATAATTTTCCTATTAAAAACATTTTTAGTCGCTATATTTTTATAAAAATGGTATACGTTATTAAAAAATTCATCACCAAATATCCATAATTTGAAACACAATTCGTCGTCAGTATTAAAAATTTTCCCTCCAAAAAACATGTGATTCGCCATGATTTTATACTTTTCGGGAGGGGGGTTTCTTAAAGTTATCCCTGACAGTGATACTCAAGAAAGTGATACCCAAGCAAGTATTACTGAGCAGAACTAATGTGATACCTAAGCAGAACTAAAGTTCACACAGTTTCCCAATGGACAGACAAACCCAATGGATAGAGATGCCCGAGGATAACTGAAGTCAATGACCAAGCAAACTAGGAGTTAAACATCAATCAGAACTAGAGTTCAGAAATGACAAAAGACTTAGCTAGCAAGAGCTATAAATAGAGTTAACTGATTGATTAATTTGTTTTCATCAATCAGATAAGGAATATATTTAAATATAGTTTTAATCTTAGTTGTCAAAGAGAAATCTATAGGATAAAATTAAATCAAAGATTTAAAGCAAATGCATGGTGAGATTTGCAGATCACGTCAAGAAAAAGAAAGACAATGACATTGAAATAGTGAAATCATGTCTATATAAAGAGACAAGCTATTCATTATGAAAAAAGAGGATGTTGAGTATAATTCTGATGAAGATAGAAGTCTTCATGCAGCTTTGATCATACAGGCTGTAAGAAAGAGCCAAGAATTCTGCGAACACCAAGCAACAGAGAAGCAACAACATCATCGAGAAGAAAGAAGGGAAGAAAAAGGAATTGAAGAGCATATTGATCAAAAGAGGTATTATGGACTTACAATAGATCTAAAAATTTGCAATTCAAAGTTGTATTAATGAACAAATCATTTACTATTTCAGTTTAACCATTGATTCAGAAAATCTCTTAACACAGTGGGATTTAACCATCCTTATTATATATTGAGATACATCTCAAGGAGTATCAAAAGGTTTCTCATATTGATAGCATAGTGAATGCTACATGTCAAAATGAAAAACTGTTATTTTTAAATCCTCTAACAAGGTCGCACTTAACAGTGTGTTTGTAACCTTTAACAGGGTTGGCTCTTCACCAAGCTCACTTCAGAAGAGTGAAAATTTTGGGTTACCGGTCCCAAGTAGTTTTTCCCTTAATAGGGTTTCAACATTAGAAATCCATGTGTCAAATGTGTATATGGTTCATTGCTTTAATGTTTTTCTTTACACATTACTAAAACAAGATTGATCGGTAAATACTAAGTTTATTTACTGTATTTCAGTAAAGACTAAGAAAAGATAAATTGCTATTTGGTAAAGCTTAAAGAAAGGATAAATAGAATATTCACCAAGAATTTTATGTTTGATAAAAATACTTAGAGGAATACATCTTTTAGGACTAAAGATAACTAGAGGCATTATATATGTGGTATAATTTTTGGTTGAATATTGGATTAATTTTTTAGGCTACTGATTCACCCCCACCCGCTCTCAGTTATTTCTAACAGTTTATAGTCAAGAATCATACAAACTAATCTAACATCTTGTTGAAAGATGTCAGCTATGGTCATCATTCTCTTGTCTCATCTTGAATGGGTTAGGGTTTCCACATGTTTCTTTGTGTTCTTCTTTGTGATAGGGATAACACCAGAGTTATCCCAACTTGTTATACCATGAATCAAATCCCTACATATCTTCACTAGAATATCTCCAATCCAAATGAATTGTTTGTGTACTCTGCTCAGAATTATTTTGATCCATTCCTCTTTCTCAAATTTATAAAGCTCTATCATTCACATGATACTAAGATTCTCAAGAAGTGCGAACTGATCTTTCCATTTGCCATCTTCTCTAATCATTTCCTTCATCTCCTTATAGATCTCAAATTCTCCCAGAGACTCATACTTATAGTGAATGTAATCCCTAATGTCTTCAACATGTAGAACGTCATAGGGTGTTTGTAAAAATGCACCTACGGGATCATCTTCGGTGGATTTAAACGGATGTTTCCTAAACTTGTATCTAGGACTTTTGATGAAATTGAAAATCAATTGAGTATCCACAACCAAAGTTCACAAATAATCAAAAATACTTCTTCTTTTATGAATCTCTAAATTTCTGCTACATTCAATTGCACAACACACTTGCTTCTCTATTCTTCTTTCTCAAATCTATGTTCTTCTTCGGCTCTTGTTCTTTGAATGATGACTAGATAGCTTCCTTCAATTATCATTATAATTTGATGTGTACAAAAACAACATAGTTCCCCATAAACTTATCTCTGCACATGATCTAGACAACTAACAATTTGGAGATCACAGGATATAGACTATAAAGTTATGCAATCACATATATATGTTCCATAATATTTACACATACTCATCCTAAGCTTGCAAGAGCTTAATCTCCATAATCAGTGGTTGGATAGATTTATGATTTTTCTTTCCAATTCTCCCCCTAAGGTCGTGCTTGGCCATCTAGGTTGATGTGGAAATGTTAGCATCAGGCAAAGACTCATTAGCATCTACTAACTCTTCCTGGACCATTTCCTCACTTGATTCTGTTACCTTCCATACCTTATCATTGTTCATATCTCATGATTTCCTTAAATGAATATTAAATTCCTCTACAATACTCTTAGCATCACCAATATTCTTCTTTACATCAATAAGTGGAGGTCTACTTCTATTCTTAGTTCTATTGTATCTACAAAACTTTGCTACGTGTCCTAGATTATGACATTTGTATCATGTACGAGGTGGTCTGTTCTGATTAATCTGTAACTTACAATACTTTTTGATGTGCCCAAAGTTATTGCATTTGTAACATGTGATCTTAGCTAATGTCCCTTCCCTAATGCAATCTTTCTTCGTTCTTGATTGATCAGGCTTCTTGCATTCTACCTTCTTGTGTCCATATGCATGACAATTGAAACAATAGCCAAAAAAGGATTTGTAAGGAATTTTACCTCTGCAGTCTCTCTTCATGTGTCCAATATTATTCAAGAGTAGGTCTTTCTTCATCAGTCTTTCTTCATCAGTCTTCACTTCAGACTTTTCTTCCTGATTCTTTGAACATCCAGCTTCATTGAAGCCAACTCCAGTCATGTCTCCTTTAGGTTTTTGTCTCTCTATTTTCTCATCAATCTTATCACTGCTCATATGAAGTTTTTCAATATATTTCTTAGCCTCAACAAGTTCTCCCTTTATGATTTGATTGTATTTCTCTAATTTCATATATTTTTTCTTATAGTCATCTTGTTCAATCTGCATTTGTCTCATCTAAATATTAGCACCTTTTAAGATTTCTACAATTTTGTTTCTATCATTCTTTACCAATTCAATCTCTTTAGCCATTTGAAAAGATGTAGTTTCATGATCAAGCTTCAAACTATCTTTCTCTTGTTCAAAATGTTTTATCTGATATGTAGTATCACTGTCTGAATCCTCTTTTATCTTATCCATAAGATCTTGTCTCTGACTCCTAGATATTTTAAGTTGTTCCTTTAGTTTCTTGATGAAACCCTCTTCTCTTCTCCATTTGAATTTCAAGTCACCATTTTCTGCTTTAGCCTTATCAAGGTCTTCAAGTGTTGCTTCAAAGTTTTCTTCCAAACTTTCAGATTCCATCTTGATCTCCCTTAAGAAGTTAGACTTTCTCTCCAAGGGCCAATAGCTCTGATACCAATTGTTAGGATTAAGTAATATTGAGAGGGGGGTGAATCGGTATTACAACACTTTAAAATTAAACCTATCAAATTCCAACTTAACCAAATAATTGCTGAAATGAAAATAACATAAACACAAAACACACAACTCATAACACCATGAATTTGTTCTCGAGGAAACCTTGGCCAAGGGAAAACCCCGGTGGGGATGGTACCCACAAATATGCACTAAAATTATTATGTCACTATTAGGAGACCTAGCCCTATTAGGAGATGAGTATTACATTAATATATTTCCATGTTAAAGGAATACAAAACCATGTTAAAGGTATACACTAAGCTCACTGCTCATACAATCAAAAATATGTCTTTGTTACAATGTTTTATCAAAATGAAAATAAACAAGCATATGTTATGCTTAGGTAGTTCTAGTTTTATCTTGCATCATCATTTGTCTGATTTTGACATCATAATGCATCCATTCATCCATTCGCATACATACCATACTTCGCTTCTCAAAATCTCTTCATATATATACATTATTACATACCCAAGCGGCTCCCAAATACTTCACAAAATAGAACCAACACTTATACAAAAAGTAAATAAAAATTCAGAGATCATACACTACCAAAATATAGGTAATACATAATCCAAATCCAACATAGCACGTTTGGATTCTACATCACACTCCCTCAATCATCGTGACCATTCAACTACTCTGTCTCGATGAATCACTGTCTTTATATGTCTTCAAAAATATGTATCTTTCATCTCTAAACTCCAAAAATAAGAAACCTTCACTGAAGGTCTATCATACCCCAAATAATCTTCCTCTAAGATTGCATGTCTTCATTCATCATATACAGTGTTCGCTTCCCAAAATTATACTCATGTACCCTATAAACTGCTTTATGGACTTAGTCATTTTGCAAGCCTTAACTCCAAAATTGTGTTTCACTCCAAGCGATCATTCATAACTAATGTGTTGCCATAAATGACAACCTTGATGTGTTCTTGAACACTCCTAAATGTGCCACTTTCCAACAGGGCTCCAATGGAGGTGGGCCCTGTAGGAAGGTGGGCCCTGCTGGAGGTGGGCCCTGCTGGAGGTGGGTCCCACTGGAGGTGAGCCCCAAAGGTAGGTGGGCCCTACTAGAGATTGGTCCAGCTAGAGGTGGGCCCCGCTAGAGTTTGGCCCCATTGGAGGTGGGTCCCACTAGAAGGGCCCACTGGAGGTGGACCCCATTGGCCTAAAAATGCTATGTTTGCACATTGTCCTTCCAGATCTGAGCTACAAACCCTCGTTTACAACTTATGCAAACTATCTCCTAAAAGGATGAAATGAAAGCCAATCTTGACTTTCTCTAGCCTTCTGGACACAATGGTACAGTAAAAAAAGGTCTCCAAATCCTTCAAGGTTTTGCAATCAACCAGATCAAGAAAAGCACATATATGTAAAATAGAGACTGTTGAATCTAATCTTTCAAACCATGCTCTACTATCATGTTAGAATCTCTTAAAAGAAATATAAAACTATAATAAAATTGAAAGATTTAGATCACAATTGGAAATAAAATAAAAAGAATACCATTACTTAGAGAAACTTGATGTGAATGCTCAACATTAAGAGAAATGCCTAATATTAAATATCCAAGTATTCCAATATGGAAAATACAATGCTTCAATATGCCAAATATATAAAATACATGCAAGCTAGAATGTTTATCTAGGCAAGAGTTTATAGAAAGCATGGACAAGGTTAAGACAAGTGTCTCTACCTAGAGGAAGTAGAGTCTTGATGGAAATCAACAATATCCTCTAGAAGAGTAGAGTCCAAATTGGACTCAACCATATCTTAGGAGTTAGAGTTCAAGTAGGACTCAACCATATCAAAGGAGGAGTTGGAGTTCAAGTAGGACTCAACCATATCAAAGGAGGAGTTGGAGTTAAAGTATGACTCTACAATATCCAAATAAATAATATCCTCCTAATAAATAAGCTCACCTACGTAAACTTAAGTCAAGAGTGAAATGGAAAAGAATCATTTACTCTAACAATTTAATCACTAGTTAAAACTACAAAATCTGAAACAATTGGAATAGTATTGAGGTAATTTCTATTTTAAAATAAAATCTATTTTTGTTTCATTAATTAACTCCTTCATAGTTAACTCAATCTTCATTTAGAAATTTCTTCATCCACCAATCAACTCAATCTTATGAGATAGATAATTGTAGGTAACAAGTTTTCATTTGTTCAGTTGGTTGATTGATGAAGAATACTTAATAGTATGAGATGGATATAATTGTAAGTAACAAGTTTCTATTTGTTCAGTTGATTGATTGATGAAGAATAACCTTTTAAGTGAAGATTGAGTTAACTCATGAGTTAAGGAGTTAAATAATGAGACTAGAATAGAATTTTTTAGAAAATAGAAATTAATTTTGATTTAATTAAATAGGTAAATATGAATACCTATTAATTAATAAATAATAATGTGTGATATTATGATTAATAAATGAAATAAATGATAATTGATGAATAATCTATGCCAATTAATTAATTAAGATACTAATGATGATTGTTAAAGATTAGAAGAGTATTTTTAGTGTATTTTGCCTTTTAACGAGTGATTAAAAAAAACTTATTTCAACCAATTGCAATTAATTATTTTTTCTTTTCAATTTCTTTTTCCTAAAGTATACATATAATTTTTGAAGTAAAAAAATCATGAAAATTATTTTTCTTCATGTTGATTGGCTAATAAATTTGGGGTCTTATATCATGAAGAACTATGTCCATTGCTATTTTTGAGACAATTTTTTAGGACACAATACCTCCATATTTACGAAATTTAATTGTTTAATTTATACTTATCATTTTGAAACATTTTTGTCAAAAAATATGTGAATCAAAATAAATATTATATTATAATTAAAATAATATATTATTATTTCATAATTGTACATTATATAAATTTTATATTAAATAATTAAGTAAATTTACTAAAATTATTTTATAGTTTATGAACCTCTATTATTATTAAATTATTATCTTCTAACAAAATCTATTATACTTTATTAAATTATATTTAATATTATAACTATAATTAATTATTGGACAAATACTTGGCCACTACATGACACTTGTTAAGCATTGTTAACAAATGTAGAATTTGATTGTCAACTATCATATAAAGAATTTTATATAAAATCTTCTATATTTAAATACTTTTATCAACTTTATCAATAATACACATTATAAAATAAAAACTATATTTTTAATAAAATAATTTAAATAATTTTTTTATTATTTAAAAATATATTATTAGGTATATTTTAAAGTAACTAGATATTTTTATAAAAATCACAATTCTTAAAAAGTCAATAAACAATAAAAAATATAATAATTTTACACTTTAAATTATTAAAAATTGCTATAGGTAATATATATTATTTTACTTTATAATATAAATATTTTATGACAAAATATAAATTTATTAAGAATATTTTAAAATAATTTTTCTAGTTTTAAAAATATTTTAATATAAACTTTTAAAATAATGGACTAATGAGTTTAAATATTTTTAATAAGATTGTGTTAAATATGAATTTAGAAACTTGTTAATATTAAATGTAGAAACTTATTTAATAGAAAATATAAATTTAGAAACTTGTAACATGTGTTAAATAGAAAATATGAATGTAGAAACTTGTTTAATAGAAAATATGAATTTAGAAACTTGCTTAGTAAATTTAAGGATTTTGCATTTATTGCTAATTTATAATTATTTTATAGTTCTACATTTCTTTTTGTAGACGTCGAAAAATATTAATAGTTTCATTATTAGTATTTATCAATAATCTAAATACTATCATAATGTATTTTATTTAAATACATTTGTCTCATAAAATCCCTTTTTAATAAATTTATATTTATTAAAAATCCTCCATATCTCTAATTCTTCTAAGCTATGATTTATTAAAATCTAATTTGAATTATAATCTAAACCCTAGCTAGAAACCTATTAATCCAATCTAGAAGCCTACCCTAAGCCTACCCTATTCCTACTCTACACCCATCACCTCACTTCCTAAGCATACTTCCCCACCTAATCATCCTTTGATCCTACTTAAAAGGGTGATGTTGGAATAATGATCTATTTGTCATCAGTGAATGCACTTAGTGAAAACACTTATTCGATTTTGAATGCTTACCGAGCTCATCACTCAGTCCACAGCCTATACCGAGCATTCAGTAAAGCTCACCGATCAAACAGTTCAAACCGAGCAGTAAGACAATCACCGAGTATATAAGAAGAACAGCAGTTACCGAGCAGACGGTAGTCACCGAGCTTCACTTTAACTACCGAGTCATCAGTTGAAGTCAGTTACTACCGAGTCACCAGTGGTTACCGAGTGACACTATATCTACCGAGTCAC
>MU226709.1:649270-669532 GCA_018584345.1 Thuja plicata | reverse complement strand
ACCATCCCCACCCCAGTTTTACTTTCTATTTGGAAGGTTTCTGGGTTACCAATCTTTGTGTTATGTGTTATGAATGATTACATTTTCATGCTTGCAGTAGATTAGATTAATGAATGGTTAGAGAATATAAAAGTGCAGAAATGTTTTAAAGTTTTAAGTGTTACTGATTCACCCCTCCCCTCTCAGTAACTTGGTTAGTCCTGAATATTTCCAATAGGTGATTCGTAACCATTTGAATGATAATGGAATGCTCACACATGTGTGAAAATTCTCTCCAAAATGGCCACACATTCCTCTTAAATACTCTTACAAATTTGTCCCCCACTTGAATATCTTTAGCCACTCAAACATTTAATGATAGGTTTGACTCCAAAATAGCCATCCCTTCCAAGCCTATGTGTCCCTTATGTGGCTCTTATATGGATGCCACATAGGTGCCACCTCATCCAATCCCTCCTCTTCTCTCCCAAAAATCTATAATAGATGCCTTCTCCTCTTGTGTTTGCATCTCTCATTCTTGCATTGTTATTATGCTATTTTAGTTTTAGAAGTTCATTGCTAGTTTCATGCTTTTTATGTTTAAATCATTTAGAAATCACATGTTAGGATAATGGATAATGAATCATAGTTTATATCTTGCATGTTGCATATCATTTCCATAGCTTAGGACATCATCTTTTGAGAAGGATTTGAGACTAGTCCTTCATTCTAGCTCTTGAATCTCTTCTTTGTTTCCAATCTTGCATTGATGAGTTGCGTTGCATTGGGGATCCATTTAATTTGTGTTTGAGAGAGCACATTCATAATCAATCTAGAAGAGAAAATCAAACAAGTAGTATAGGGTGCAATAGCTTGTTTTAGCTCAATCTGATGTTATGATGATATCTTGTTGGTTTCTTTCTTATTTCATGAATTATATGTGTTAACCCGCTAACTTCTCATGTTTGAGCTTGATCCCAATAGATTGAAGATTTACTCATACTACATTGTGGCATGTCGAGTGGGACCCACGTCCCTAAAACCCTTCTAATTTCTTGTCTCTTTCTTTCAAATTTTTCCAAACTCACGGATCGGTGTCTCCAATTTACATAGAGGCGTCTGCGCAAAAGCCGGTTCTTCTTGAATCATCATTCGCCGTCTGCACTACACCAGCATCTACGAAACCTGAATTAGCATCTCTGATATAGACTATTTTTGCTTGAGATTTACAAACCTAACTTTTGTTTGTCAAGTTCTATTGTGTTTCCCACTTCTTTTTAGTGTTTTAACATTCTATTTTTTAGAAGAAATTGGTTTTACAAGTAGTTATAATGTCAAAATTTAACTAAAAGAGAACATGTTATTGATAAATCATCAAACAAAACTAGTTTTTAAGGGTTAATCAATCTCAGCATAGGTTTTTTGATCAATTTAAGAGCTAAGAGAGAAAGATCAATAACTTGTTTTATTGTTTTGTTGTGTTTTTTGGCCTTGTAGGTACAGTAGTGTCTACAAAAATGTTGGTTCATATTTTGGCATCTATGCCAAAATGTCGGTTCAGGCAAATCACCATTCGACAGCTGCGCTACACTGACCAGCATCTGCGCTGGTATAGCATCTTTTATGACTCTATATTTTCTGGTTTAGTTTAGTGTCTTTGTCATTTTTGAAGTAAAAACATAGAATCAGCGTCTGCACCCTGAACCACCGTCTGAGCTCTGTCAGATTTTTATCAATCATTTGCTAATAACTTTTTTTAGTGGTTTTTGTGTTTTCAACGCTTGCCAAAGGCTAATATTCTAAAACTACTAACTAGTTGTGTTTCAGCACCGCTTGCCAAAGACACAAATTTAAAAGACTCTCACGTTTGTCTTGTAGGTTGCCTCAAAAATCTAAATCGACCAAACAATCATGTTTTTTCTCATTTTCTTAAGCACCTAGACTAATTAGAAAGATCTTTTTGTCTAATCCAAAGCAAGTGTTAGCTGGGGATTATGCTCTCTTCCCTTTTGGGAAGATCAAAAACCTAGACGCATTTCCTTTGTGTTAAACAATTGAATCTTTGGGGAATGAACTAAGCTTGTCTTGCAAGTTTTTGGAGAAAATGATACTGGATAGGATAGTATGCTCTTTTCCCCTTGTGAGAAAATTAGAAATCCAAACTCCTTTTTGTCGCCAATCCAATTTTCTTTTCAAGTTAATCCTTTAGATGGGCCTGCCGATTGAGGGAAAAATCTCCTGGGAATGACCCACGTGAGAAAGAGGTGTAAGCCACACCACTCCAACTCACATTAATCAAATTTACTCTTTGGGGTTAAAGCCTTGGGATTCAATTGGCATTTTAGCTTATACTCGGCTCACATCTAACTTAAGTGCGGCCTCGTAGTCTCAATCACGTTTATGTGACCACTTTTGCCAAGACGGTCTATGGGGTTGTACGTCTAAATCGTGCTTGCACGAACATAGAGGATACAATCGAATAGAGACCCTTAATAAACACTCTAGGCATATAAGCTACCTGATTCACCTCCAAACGGTGATTTATTATAGTGCAAGGGGAGGGAAGAATCTCCCCCCAAGATTCCCATCATATGTGTCCCAAGGTATTGTGTTGCGAAAGAGATCTTTGTAGCATAGCAACAATACCTGGAAAAAGGCAAAAACAAAGGCGCCCTTCCGAGGGTGACACTGTTGTGTGAGTTGCACGACTACCAAGCAATGGGCCTATAATATTTCATGTGAAGCCAATTCTTAAGGTAGACTTGTGCTTGAAGTGTTTGAAGAACATTGACAAAATCCAAAACACGAATGGAATATCCCACAAACAAATTTGTCACTTCCTTGCATCCTTCAAGGTTGCTTTGTCCCTTGTTAGATTGTTTTCAAGACACATGCCTATTATTTTCTGATTTGACTGTGTTGAAACTAGTTCTTGCCATGGAATAAACCTATTGAAAATCATAAAGAAATCAACCTTTTGCTAAATCATCAAAACAACGTCCTTTTTTAGACTACTGTGAGCTTCAAAATTTTCCACAACCTTCAAAATCTGATCTTTTATGAGATATGTCCTAAAAACCTTCAATTTCTTATGCAAAATCAAATCTTTTTATAGGACATGACCAATTTCAAGAAGCATAAGAAGGTAAAAACTCCGTTACCCCCCGTGCACAGAGAACAAAAGAATACAACTCGAGAGGCTACCAAGTACCAACACATCATTGATTCCATCAAGCAAGAAACTTACATGGGAAAATTTTGACAAAGTGATATACAACAACAAGGTTGCTTGTCTAAATGTTGCTTTTGTCACATTTGAGAAATATGACTAGCTAGTCTACCACAACAAACACACATTCCTCCTCTTCTTGGGATCACTTAGCTTGCATTTTTAGGACCTCCCTTAGGTTGTCATCTTTAGAAACACATCACACACTCATCCTAGCATAATTAAGCATAATCCAATCCAATCCTAGTCAACCTAGCATCATCCTAATCATCATCCAAAGCATCCTTAATCGCATCCCTCGCTTGGTATTGCATCCCCTTTTGAGTTTCTTAGAACCTGTGTCTTAATCAAAACCTCATCCTTAATTATCCTTAAACTAAGCATTTTTTAGGATAATCCCCTTTGCCTTTGTAACCTCATCACCTTGATCAAAAGATTGGTTCGCATTGACATAGAATCTTGTATGTCAAAGACCACAAGTATGTCTTAGGTAGAAAATCACATCCACTTGATCTTACACTAAGGAAAACAACCCTTAATCCTTGCATACATAAAGTCATCTTTAGTCCTTGGGAGCATACTCATCATCCTAAATGCATCATCTAAAATCCTAGTCCCAACACCATCATCCTTAGCTTCCTAGGCACATCCTTGCATTATATCTTGCATCTCATATCCCCTTAGGGTAGTCATTTCATGTCCCCTATTACACAAGCCACTAAGAAGAGGAAGGACATGGACCCTAATCTTGCAGCTAGTTCATCTAATCCCATGATTGACCATACTAACACCATGGTCACCTATGCACCTCAGCCCAACGAACAAATTGAGCATATCAGGGTAGATATTAATGAGACTCCCACCATGAGTACCATAGAGAAATTTATCAATCATCTAGGGCATGTCCACATGGTGAATGCCATGAGTGGATGTAATAGCAGTCAGGTACTCTTAGACATTCAGCAATAAGGACTTCAACTCCCACCTTGGATTATACCCACACTTGTCACATGACCTATGGCACTTCTAGGGGAATGTTATCATCCCACTAGAAACAAAGTTTTTGATCCACTTTAGTGAGCTCTAAAGGTGGGAACTCTTATCGTACAAGTACTCCAACCTTCCATCTGACCCTCCATCATGCACACGATGCCTTCATCTACCTTGGGAGCCCCACCTCCTAATCCAACATTAGCAACATAAACAATACCTCTTATTGCTATGCAAGCACCTGCACCTCCTCAGTCCATAGCCACTCCACTTTCACAAGCATTCCCAACATTTGTAGCACAATTCCCAGCACCACCAGTCAGCACCCAGCAAACCACCATTCCCACTTAGCCCATTCAGAATACAACAACCATTTTGCAACATCAAAGCACCCAAATCTTTGTGCCCGTTCTACCTTTTTCTTCCATAGCATACCCACAACAACAAACACACTTAACCATAGTAATTCCACATACCAATGCCTATAACCAACCCTTATTTCTGCAAGGGTCCACCTTCCCCCCTCCACTAGCAATGTAACCACAATGTATGCCAGCAATTCTGCCTTAAACTCAATTCAACCCAAATCCCCCCATGCATCAAACATCTACCAATCCCTTCACCATAACACAAATCCCCATCCCACCTATCCAACAACAACAACCAATCTAGATGCAACCAATCTAGCAGCCACCAATCTAGCAGCAACCAATCCAGTAGCAAATCCAAAAACAAGCCCAACAACAGAAGCAACAAAATGCCAAACCATTCACATTCCAAGCACAATAGCAACAAACCAACCCCTTCGCAGCTGCACAACCAATCATCCAAACTAATCAATAGCCATAACCATAAATGCAGGGGACAAATCACTTCATAGCACAACCACTATAGCAACTCACTAATCCTTTCACTAACACACACACTTTCCTCCAACCAACACAGTATCAACAAACTCATTCCGCCAACTACCTAGCCATGCCATCTTCTGCTGCATCACAAACCTTTCCACCACCACAGCAATTCAATGTTCCCAGTAACACCAATTACCTCGCTACAACCACTGGGGGCATTCCACCATAGAACACCTATCCTCCACCCTATGTAGGTGCGCAACATTCTTAGCCCACTTATCTAACACCTCAGCAAATACAAGCATACTTCTAGCAGTTGCAACAACCCTATCAAGCACCTCCACCTCCTCCACTGCAATATTCCCCTCAGCCATAGCTTCCACCACAACAACCCATATACACTAACCAATAATCATCATATCAAACACCAAAATATCCCCAATAGAATCCCCCATTTTCCCCATTTGATCCATATCAGATTCAGGGAACCAATGGAATCGGGGTTAATAATCCTCCCCCACAAATCAATCATGAATGGGAGGAAATGAAGAATGCTCTCAAAGAGCTAAAGGAAGGGACCAAAGCTAAAAAATTCAAGTTTTAATAGGTCTATCCTTACCTATTTGATCGATCTATCATTGCAATACCCTTCCCCAAGCACTTTGAAACACCCAAATTTGATAAACATCGGGGAAAGGGATATCCTATGTGCCACATGAAAGAATTCTACATGGCATGCCAAGAAGTGGCCTATAGCAAGAATTTCCTCATGAGACTATTTCCCAAAATCTTAGGAGGGACCGCTCTTGAGTGGTTCTACAAAATCCCCTATGGCACAGTCTCTACTTTCGCTAAACTATCTGAGAAGTTTCTAGCCCAATACATGCACAATGTAGAGAATGAACTTTCCCTCCTCGATTTATGTAATTCCAAATAGAAAGGAGGAGAGATCCTGGCTGATTACCTTCAGCGCTGGAAAGGCCTTACTACAAGGTTGTCCTATCAACCCCCTGAGCAACATCTTATCAAAATCTTCATTAATAACCTCCATCCTAAGCTTTCCTATCCTATGGGCATGAACTATATACAAACTTATCAAGACATCAGAATCAAAGGCATGGATCTCAAGCGAGGTCTCATAGAAGATGGTGTTATCAAGCACTACAAAGAATCCCAGCCTGACAAACATAACAATTATCAGTCATGGTATTGGAACAAGAAAAATAATGTTGTAACTGATGGAGCCACTGACACCAAACACGTTTAGGTCATGGTGGCTGGTCCCAATGCACCTACCCAAACTTATCAGCAACCACCGTCAGTATACCCTCAACCTCCTCCCATGTATCAATAGCCCACTCCCGTGTATCCCCATCTGACATACTAGAAAAATATATGCCCTCAAGGTGTGACTATCTATCCCCCTTTAGGGACATCATATCAACCCAACTACCAAGCTCCTGTGAACCAGATGAATGCTATATCAGTCCCACGTGGACAACAAAGGCCTCATGCTCAGAATGCACCATAATGCACATTTACCCCCTTGGGTGAACCCATAGATGTGATCTACTGCAAAATGGTCCAATTTGACCAATTCATGTACCCAAAAATGTATCCATTTGATGACTCAGCACCTAAGCATGCATGGTATAAAGACAACGAGTACTGTGATTACCATCGTGTTAAGGGGCACACCACCATCAAATGCATGAAGCTAAAACATTACATCCAGGATCTCATTGACCTCAAAGAGATTGAGTGGACTCTCCTGCCCAACCATCACCAAATGTAGGCCTTAAAATATATCAAAATGCATTTCCTGAACACACCTCAAGTAAAGGCCTAGGCACTCCCACTCAATCCTCCGACCAGGGGAAGGGTAAGCAAGGAGAAAATGCCGACAGAAAATATTATACAAATGCATATATCAACTATAATAATCTCAATGGATGCATATCCCAAGTCTAGTCCTCCATCAATATCATTCATGTCAAGGGTGTCAATAACCAATGCACAGTCACCACTCGTCAAGGCAGAATAATAGTTATAGGTGCAAGTACCGTTTCATCTGCTGGTAGCCATACAACCTGTTGGAACACCTAGGGAATACTCCTGCCCAAATTTTCATCTTGGATCTCCTCCACACCTCACCCACCTATCAAGAGATCCTCAATAAAGCCCTACAAGAATCACATGTTCCCAGAAACATCAACTTCACTGAATTCCAGAACCTTGTCAGTCACTTGTCTGTAGCTTGTGGGGTCTCCTTTAAACCAATAGACGTACCCTTAGAAGAACCCAATCATAATCTTCCACTATGTATTTTTGTCATGGTTAAATATTTTTTCATCAAGTGAGTCATGATAGATAATGGTTCGGCCCTAAATCTATGTACTCTAAAATTCATCAAACAGTTGGGTTGCACTAAAGCTAATATAACAAATGATGTCATAACAATCAAAGCATATGACAATCTAGAACACACTTCTGAAGGCACCATTTCATTTCCCATCAAAGTGGGCCCTACTATCCAAGATACAGTATGTCACATTGTTGATCTTGACCTTCCCTTCAACATCCTTCTTGAATGCCCATGGATTCATTCTATGCATGCCTTCCCATCCACCTACCATCAATGCATCAAATTCCTATATAACGGCACTGAAATCACCATCCGCGCAGATCCCAAGCCCTTCACATACTGTAATGCATCAGAAACCTCCTTCCCACATTCCAATCACTGTCCTAGGATCGACATTGGCACCTCTATCACCAATTCATCTTGAACCCATTCAGACCTAGAGACCAACCTCTATCACCAATTCATCTTGAACCCATTTAGACCCAGAGACCATCCTTTCCTCCACCTTTTCCATAGTCAAGATCAACAACAAAGGTTGTGGTGAGTATATTCTATCTAATGCCTTCTTAGTTGGAGCACTGCCAGTTGATCCACACACTCAAGGCCGCCAACCTAATCCAAGCAAGACAGAACCAAAAACAACCAAGCCGCTACAATTGGGTCCTACCACTTTTGTGTCAAATGGTATTTTGAATATCTAAGAGATGACACCAGACATCAACCAATGTCTCTATAAGGATCCACCACCCAAAGACACAAGTTGCCTCAATTACTTCAAAGGTAAGTACCCTTCAACTCACAAGCTGGTGACAGAAAAATGGAACTACCAAGGAGGTGGCCTCGGTTATGAAGAGAAAGGAATGAAGGATTCTATTATACCTACCTGATGAGAAAATCACCTAGGCCTTGGCATGGATTCTGGAATGAATGGGGCCACCAATGAGAACATCTATGCCTCTTATCCTCCCCTAGGCGAAATTGCTGACATCGATGATGTCCCAGAAGAGAAAGTTGTGAGAGCCTATGATAATGTCTTTGATGATGAAACCTTCCTATGCAATTCTTTCCTACACCAACTTTCCATTTTCTTCATTGGCCTTCCCCTCCGCCATCCTGAACTCATAGACTGGGACCAACCAAGTGTCGTACACATTAATGAGTTCCAAAGTGAGGAAGCACTCCTAAGATTTATGGGAGCAGTTGAATAGAGCAATGAATAGGGGAAAGATTCAGTACATGTCTACAAACTGGATCCAAATTCATACTTTGGGGAAGAGGAGAACTTCTGCCACAAAAATGAAGTAGAAAACAACAATAAAAAAGAGAAAAATTGATCCCCTAGTGAAAACCCCTCTAGGGCACTATCTAATCCCAAAATAGTAAAAAAAAAAAGGTGTATCTTCTGATGAAAATCTCTTTGAGGTGCCAGAGGATGAAGATTCTCCTCTTCCTCTAATCCATGATTCCAGGCTTGAATAGTCATCGATTCTCATCGAAGAAACAAAACCTATCAACTTAGGCACAAAAGAGAATCCCTCCATCACATACATAACAGCATCTCTGACTGAAGCAGAAGAAAGAGATCTCGTGACTTTCTTGAATGAATCCATAAATAAGTTTGCATGGTCTTATTCCCACATGTCAGGATTAGACCCCAACTTGGTGGTTCACCATCTAGTAGTGGATCCAAACATCAAACCTATCAAACAAAAGCTCATAAAGATGCACCCCAATGTGGCACTACTTGTCAAAGCAGAGCTAGAGAAGTTACTCCAAGCCAAAATCATTTGCACCATTGACTACTCTAAATGGATTTCCAATATGGTGCTAGTGTCTAAACTTGAAAAATCAATCAAGATATGTAGAGACTTCTAAGATCTCAACAAGGCATGTACCAAGGACTATTTCCCACTGCCAAACATAGACATGATAGTAGATCTCACAGTGGGACTTGAGATTTTGTCACTCATGGATGACATTTCTAAATATAATCAAATCTGTATTGTAGAAGAAGATCAGCACAAGACAACATTCACAACCCCCTGGGGCACCTTCTGCTATAATATAATGTCATTTGGCTTGAAGAACGCTGGGGAAACCTATTAGAGGGCTACGATAGTCATTTTTCATGACATGATTCACAAGATCCTTGAAGACTATGTAGATGATATCTTTGAAAAATTAGTTAAAAGGGAAGATCACCTAGATGTTTTGGAATGCGTCTTTGACAGGATTGGACACTACTACCTAATGCTCAACCCTAAGAAGTGTGTCTTCCGAGACATGTTAGGAAAGCTCCTTGGATTCATCGTATCCATGAGAGGTATTGAAATAGATCCAAAAAAGGTACAAGCTATCATAGAAATGTAGGATTTGAGAGAAATCCTAATCTCCCAAGAACACCTGCATGCATAACCCTGTTACATGGAAGAAGCAAAAGAATAAAAAAGAAGAAAACTATGGAGGCAAAAAGGCCAAAGGCATCATGTTCATATGCAAAAGAATGATATTCTTTTATGAAAAATATCTCCATTTTCAATTACAAAGAGGTGATTCCTTATAAAAGGAATCAAGAAACCCTAAAGAATTATAAGATGCATAAGTTTAACTTAAGTGTAGAGTATAATAGACTAATAATTAAGTAAATTAATTATTAGCTATAGTATGAAAACTCTAACACCCCCCCTTAAGATGAACTTAGGGAGAAGCTAAAAAATTAAGGACAAAAAATGCAGAAAGCAAGAAAGATGGGTCCCAGCAACAAAGGCCTGATCAGGTACCCAAGAACAAGAAATCTCTGTAAAGCGTGGAAATAGAGAAAACCCAGTGGGAAAACTGCTACCCAAAAAAGAGATAAGCTAGATGAAGGAAACAAAACCTTCAATCTAGGAAAATTTCCCAAAGAAAGGAACAAGAAAGAGCATGTATAGCATCTCCGAAGCAAGAAGCTGCAAACACTGTCAGAAGTAACTGTTGGAACCCCCACTGAAATAGTGCATGACCAGCTAGAGAAGACAAAGTCTGAAGAGCTGATCAATCAAAGAGGTGACCTCCAAAAGTAGGAATGAATGAGTGTCTATATATTATATGATCCATCTCACCGAACTGCATAGGTGCCTAGCTACTACATCCGCCTAGTACATAGGAACAAAAACTAAATACGTAGATCACTCAACTAAACCAAGGAAGCAATAGAACAAACAGGTGAACTACCCATAATGCTAAACAGGGAGACATGACAGGAATATAGAAATGCAATGCTAGAAAAAACTACAAGAAGAAGAATCAGGAACACCCAGTGTAGAAGAAGGTACAAGCACATGATAAAGGGTGGTGTTGAAGTAGAAGAAATGACCTTCTAGACACACAACATGGGGCAAATGTCATGGAAGGTACACTCACTTGACAAAGGTGGATGAGCACATAAGAAAAAACATCATAACCCCCCCATGGCACTTTATAACTGAGTGCAAGTACAAACAAACAAACAAAGGTGCTCAAAATTCCAGATATCCAGAAGTGGGCACTTTATCTTAGTGCATTTACAGAAAAAGGGAATGCTACAGATGAGAAGTATACAATGCTCAGAGAGTCAGAAAGAAAAGTGAGCCAGAGGAATAGAGGAAGAGATCCCAAGACCTGTAGAACCCAAGTAATCCACCAGAGTGTGAAAGTGCAAAACTTAGAGGAGAGAGAACCTGGAGTAGAATCTAGAGAAAAGACCCATGCCACTGAAAAACACACTAAACCAGCTTTTCGACGATATCTAGTTTTCCAAAAAAGGAGTCTGAATGAGCAAGATATGGCTCCCAGAAGGAAAACACAAAAATTAGACTTTGACAGCAAAAAATATTGTCAAAATAGCAGAACCCAAAACCCTAACCTCCATCATTGGAAAGATCTCAGAAAGAGCTTTCCGACAATATAAAGAAGTGGGAAAAAGACCTCTATTTTCTCCAATTAGAGCAAAAAAACCATGAGAGGGTCAAAAGGCACCAAAAAAAAATTTTAAAGCCCCTGGGGCTGAAAAAATGAGCCCCTAGGCATATGGCGCGCGCAGGGAGATGAAGGGCAGATCCCTTGGTCACTTATGTGACTGCCACTATGCAAAGATAAGCCCGAGGAGCTAAAATCTTGTTGGGTGGTGCACGGGTGGCTGTGCCGATGGAGCTAGGCTGGCAGGGCTGGGTTGCGGTGAGCCAGCAGAGCGAAGGAGGCCAGAGCGGTGGAGCCTAGCAGAGGAGGGTCGGCGGCAGTGGAACAGAGCTGACGTCTGGCGGGGCCGGGTGGGGCAGGGTCATCGACAGTGGAGCGTTAGTGGTGCCATTCCATTTGCACTGGCTGCATTATTTAAAAAACCAAAAAAACCATAAAAAATATTTATTTTTTTTCTCAGTTTTCGTGCCTGTACAGCACTGAAAACCAAAAAAAAAAATTCCTCAGAGCCACGTTGTCCAAAATGGACAAGTTTTATATGGTTTCTAGGGTTTTTGGGTGCTCTAAGCTCAATGGAGATGTCTGTTTGAGCCCAAAGTGACCAGAAACAAATCCCACCTCTAAATCCACATAAAAACTCTAAAAAACTAGAAAACCTCATACTTCTGAAACACTTCAACAAAAACACAAACAAAGAGCCGCAGGATGGCTCTGATACCATGTAGGATTTGAGAGAAATCCTAATCTCCTAAGAACACCTGCATGCATAACCCTATTACATGGAAGAAGCAAAAGAACAGAAAAGAAGAATGCTATGGAGGCCAAAAGGCCAAAGGCATCATGTTCATATACAAACGAATGACATTCTATTATGAACAATATCTCCATTTTCAATTACAAAGAGGTGATTCCTTATAAAAGGAATCAAGAAACCCTAAAGGTAAAAACCCTAAAGAATTATAAGATTCCTAAGTTTAACTTAACTGTAGAGTATAATAGACTAATAATTAAGTAAATTAATTATTAGCTATAGTATGACAACTCTAACAAGAAATGCCTCCACCAAAAAAATATGACAACTACGCAGCCTCCAAGGAAAGTTATAATTTATGCATCATTTTATCTCTTAGTTAGCAGACAAGTGCCAACCGTTTACTCATATCATGTGAAAAGATAACACTTTCAAATGGGATCATCAATGTCAAAAAAATTTTGAAAATATCAAAGAATACTTGGCTAACCCACCCATCTTGGTACCACCTATACCCGACCAACCACTCATCCTATATATTTCTGCTACTACAATAGCACTAGGGGAACTCCTTGCTCAGTTGGATGATGAAGGTAAAGGAAGAGAAATTTATTACATCAGTTGGACTTTGGTAGGATATGAGCTCAATTATTCCCCTATGGAAAAATCATGTATGGTAGTGGTTTTCACCACTTAAAAACTTTGCCACTATATGCTTAGTCATACAACCAAGCTCATTTCAAAAGTGGACCCTCTCAAGTACCTACTCTCCAAGACTACTCTCACAGGTTGAATATAAAAAATAGGTTATGTTGTTAAGCAAGTTTGATATTCAATATGTAGACAGAAAATCCATTAAAGGGCAGGTCATCACAGATCAGCTAAAAAAAGTGCCATTGGTGGATGCTTATCCTTTGATCATAGAATTTCCAGATGAGCATTTGTACATGATAGAAGAGAAACCCACTTGGAAAATCTACTTTGATTGATCCTACATAGCCCGTGGTGTAGGGACAGGAATACTTTTTATCACACTGCAAGGTGACTATATCCTTATGTCATTCAAATTGGGATTTCCCTACATGAACAACATTGCAGAATATGAGACACTAGCAGTAGGACTCTGCATGGCTATAGATTGGAACATCAAAGATATACATGTCTTTGGTGATTCCCAACTCATCATCAAACAAGTCCTGGATGACTATCAAGCAAAAGATTACAAACTGATGCCATATAAGGAGATGGTTGACAAGATGAAAGAGCATTTCCTCCACTTGTAGATAACATAAGTACCACACTTGTAGAACAAAGCTGCTAACACAATGGCCACAATTGGCTCCCTCTTAGGGATTCCTCATGAGTCTATGCAATATGAATTCTTAGTTGAGCAACTTCATGCTCCCGCTTATGAGAATGATGAATCGAATTGCGTATGTGTCTTGGTTGGTCCCTAGTCCCCATGGTACCATGATATTCAGGCTTATCCACAAAATGGTATCATATCCCCTCATCTCACCACAACCCAATGCCAATACTTTATTCGCAGATCTTCCTGCTACACCCTTGTAGCCAACACCCTTTATCATTGGGGCTATCATAATGTGCTCTCTAGATGTTTAGATAAAAATGAGGTCACCCAAGCGTTACAAGAGGTACATGCTGGAATCTATGGTGCCCACATGAGTGGCATGGTCCTAGCCAAGCAACTTTTATGAACAAGATACTATTGGCCTACAATGGAACATAATGCTTGTGAGTTTGTCAAGAAGTGCTTGCCTTGTCAACAACATGCCAATTTGATCTATTCTCCTGCACAAGACCTTCCACCTATTGCACCCCTTTGTCTTTCTCTTGTTGGGGTTTTGACCTCATTGGTAAGATTTCCCCCTCTCTTCTGAAGACCACAAATATATAATAAAAACAACGGAGTACTTTACAAAGTGGGTTGAAGCAATTCCACTCACACTCAGTACAGGTGTCTAGATATCCAAATTCATCCTCTACCATATTGTCTATCATTTTTGTATACCCTCCACTCTCTTCATATATCATGGAACAACATTTGAAAATAAACATGTCAGTGATCTGTGTGCTCGCCTCCATATCCATCACCATTTCTCTAATCCATATTTTCCTCAAGGTAATGGCCAAGCTGAGGCAACTAATAAGACCCTCCTTAAAATCCTCAAGAAATTTGTCATTGATACTAGTCGTGAATGGCATCTCCAGATCAACCCAACCCTCTAGGAATATCACACTTCCTACCATACTCCTACACGCACTACTCCATATTCCCTAGTCTATGGTGCTAAATTTGTCTTACCAATTGAGGTCAAACTACCATCCCTCTGAGTATCACTGAGAGGCCTGATTAATGATAAAGATTACCAAGTAGCAAGACTCACACAGCTTGATCTACTAGATGAAAAGTGCCATCAAGCCTATGATCACCTGATTGTTTATCAAAATAGACTCAAGTAGAACTATAAAAATAAAGTCCACCCACGCCAGTTTCTGGTACGGGACTTTGTGCTAAAGGAAAATCAGAAGGTGGGTACTGATTGAGAAAAGAAAGGTAAGTTCAAGGTTACTTGGCAAGGCCCATACATTGTCATGGCATGCTTCAGTTTTGGGACATATCAACTCTCTAACGTCCCTAAGAGAGAACCCTTGAATGATCCTATCAACATCATTCATCTGAGGCGCTTCTATGCCTGACAGTTGGTTATTCATTCCAATTATTTGAAAAAATCCATAAAAAGTATAAAAAGTCCTGAAAAAATCTCAAAAAAGAAGCTGGAAAAATGGTTATCCTAGTGAAAACCTGGCAAAAAGGCACTTGGAAAACATCAAAAACATCAAAAAAATCAAAATCCAAAAAAAATAGTAAAGACAAAAAATTTGTCCAATGGTGAAAACTTGACAATCAGGCACCTTGGACAAGTATGGATGATGAAAACCTAGCAATAGGCATCACACATAGTGGACCATTCCATTATCTATCAAAATATTGCTCCCCTCCATCTCCATCATCACATACCCATGAACCTTAGCATTTCCCGTATCACCTGGGTGTTCCAACACTATCACACGCATCAAACAACAAGATCCAATCAAGTCTCGTCAGCAACCTTTGTACATAATCACTCAATTTTGTCCTTACATGTCCAGTATTCTCGACATCACACTAAAACTCTAAGCCTCTATCATGCTAACCTTCCTTACCTAGTCCTTTATCGTTTGTTTGTCTGGTTCATCAGTTGAATGTAACACACACCAAAAACATGAGTCTCATTGCATTCACTGCATACCTGCATTTTCATTAGGATCATTTCATTTACATACATTGCATCATAAAAACATTCATAAGCATATTAGATGCATCCATTACATCTCATCTCAAATACTACAAATTAAAAAAACCTACATCTAGCTACATGCATCTAAACATCTCATACTATATATACATAATCATAAACTATCACATCCTACAAGCATCAATATCAGTACTCATATAAACCTATGCATCATAACATCATATAGATCAGTGCATAAGAATCACATAGAGTCATAGAATCATCAATCGGTCATCATATATATAAAATCATAAGTACAATGTCTGTCATCAATAAATACATCGTCGTGCACCTAGGGGATGATATACATATACATCTCATCTCAAAATACAAAAATGTGTGTCACAAAAAGCCTCTGATAAGATCATGTTGGTGGCTATGATGATCCCCCTCCTAGTGGTTCATGTGGTGGCATCCCAACTAATCCTTGAGATGTAGATGCCCAACCTGTGCTCTGTGATCGAGACCTCTCTGAAAATACCTATCTCTGGCCCTTAGGCATTAACTCATGGTACCATGCCCGATAGTGGGATGCCTCCCTGCCTGCCCTAGCTACATCTTTGTGAGCTGCAAAAGCCTTTGCCACCACCTGACTCACCCCACCTGCACTGGCTACCTATCAAATGATGTCTCACTCTGTTACGTATGTCTTGACCTGCCTCTATGATGCATCCCTCTCAGAGGTCAATGCTCTAATCTGCTTAGTGGCCTGCTCTATCTACTTAGTGAGGGTACCCAACTAGTCTATCAAGGTCTCAATCTCTATCTGTATCCCCGTAGCATCCTATGTCAAGTCCACCATGGAAAACTCACCTAAGTCTACTCTTCCCTACAGGGTGGCAAGTGCACCCTTGGCCCTGTCTGCTTGTGCTGTCTCTGCAGCCAGTAAGCCCTATATCTGGGTCATCTCTATCTGTAGACTGGCCTATGATACATGTGTCATCCCTAGTAGTTCTCGTAACCTCACACACTCAGTCTATAGGTTGTCTTCCTCTGTGATGATGGTATCATGTGTCTCCTGTGACACATATCCTATCAGTGGCCCCTATGGTGCCTATCTCTGTGTTGGCACTTTAGGTTCCTGCACCTATCCCTATATGGGCACCTGAGGTTCCTGATCATGTCCATCTCTCGATGGCCCCTGTGGCCCCTCATCCTGTCCACCCTCCTCCTATACCTCCATCTGTGGTCAGACTCGTGTCTGCTGCAGTCTCCTCCTCTGTCCTACTATTGAGGTCTCTAGGGCATTACCTACTATTGTCCCATCATCAACCTCCATATCACTGTAGGATTCTCATGGGTTTCCACCTGTACTGGGTATGTGAGATGTAAAGGTGTGTGTGTGGCCCACCAGGTTACATACTCTGAAGTCATCCCTACATCTACTATGTCTGGCCTCACAACATAGTATACCCATGCCATATTCCTCCATGCCACCCTCGCTGACAGGGAATCCATGTCCTGTATTTGGGTATCCTCCTCAGGAGCCTCCTGAATTCTATCTCCATGTAGTGCTCTCTATCCTCTAGTCTGTACTATAGGACTGGTCCTTGGATCAGTATCTGTAGGATCCTTCCCACTTCCTCCAGAGTAACCATCACCTCTCTAGTAGGCAAGTGGAATGTAGTGGTGTCATTATGCCACCGCTTGATCAGTGTAGTCATTATCCCATTGTTTTCCCATAGCCTAGGCCATCAAGGCAAATAGTCTAGTCCCACAGCTACTAATAACCCCCAATCTACATCCGTCAGCTGGGCCTCCAACTCCATCATCGGTGGCCAGTGCTCCCAAGATCCCAGTGGTGGGAACTACTCCTGCAAAATCCAACACCACCATAGAAATAATGTCTATCTTATCACTTCTATCCTAACCCCTCCCAGAATAGGGCATTATGCCCCTAGGTCTATTCCTGACCCATCCTCGGCCCCCACTGGGTCCTTCCTTTTCCCTCCCCCTTAGTTTCTTCCCTTTTTGGCACACACACAGGTTTAGTCAGAGACACTGGTTCTTCAATCAACGTCTCCACCTTTTTTTTTCCCAGACCCCCATCTTCGAAGACACGGATCTGGGTCTGGCGTCTTCATAGACACCGATTTGGAACTGACATCCTAAAAAATGCAGGTTTGAGGATGGGCATTTGTGAAGATGTCAATCTAGGGATTAGCATCCTTGCAGACGCTGGTTCAAGAACTGATGTTTCCAGTCTGCTAAGCTTCTACCCATATTTATGACCCCCTAACCCAACCCTAAAGCATTAAAAACTCAGAAAATAGTAAAAGAAAGGTCTCAGTTGCGTTACTCACCAGTACTGGCTGCTCCACGGGTCTCTCATGAGTATGAACATGCTCTCCCAACTGCCCCTTTAGCCTCTCATCCAACATGTTTTTTCTCTAGATCTCTTTTCTCGTCCAATCACTATTCACAAATGACCTTCTTTTAGCTCTCTGCCCCTCTTATAGCCCCTGTTTTCCCTGAAATTTTTTTTTTCCACTTCCTTTTCTCCCCCCGCCTTTATATTTTTGTAATTATAATTTCGTTGTCCAATTTAAATGCGCAAAAAATTCCAAAAAATATTAAAAATTGCAAAAATCTAAAAAAATTCAATAAATCGCCAAAAAGCTCAAAAAAATAAAAAATTCTCCAAAATATTGCAATAAACCTTTCCTTCCTTCCACCACACTCAATTTTTTTGATTTTTCGTGATGTTTTGACTCCTACGATTGCGATCATGTTTTTCACCAAATCAGTTTTGTGAACGACTATCCTTGCTCCTCATTCTATTCATAGCTTTTGTCAGTCAATATATTTTAATCAAATCAAATCCAATCCTTGCCCATCAGGATGCATCCTTCCAGCATTGGCTTATCAAATCCTATCTTACATCAATCTTTTTCATGGCAAGAACTTTGGACTGAATGACTTCTTGGTCATGAGGTCTTCTTTATTTATTTTATCTTTTGTGACAGTTTAAACCTACTCACCACTACCTCAATCTACCATATCTTGGTGTGTTGTGACTGGTGGCTACTGATACATGTGTCTTTTGTACTGTGCTTTTGTGTGAGCATCTAGTCCACGTAAAGGAATCCTTTCATCTGTGTTTTCTAAAACCTAATGCATACCTCCTTTTTTAATATCAAAATTGGATGTGCTCTCCATATTTTTCACACAAATGGATCTCCAAGGCTCGTTAGTTGCATTTAATTTCATCATTGCAGTTGCATTCTTAGTTGCATTCATGATTGCATTTCAGAAGGCTTCTATTCCTTAACCCCTCTCCCTTCCTCCTTCCTATTGCATCCTTTTTTGAGAAAATCCCACAATGTTGTCTTTTTTGTGTTCTTTTCTCGAGGGGGCACAACCCTATATCTTCATTGTTCCAACACGACTCCTAGAAACCCTCTTCCTCTAGGGCAACTTATTTTCTTATCTTTGCACAACGTCACTTTCGACACCACGTCAAACAGGGGCAAACTATAGACGTCCAAAAATATTAATATTATTATTAATATTAAATTCCCTTTTATTCATCTAACTATTTAATTTAATCAATTAAATATTTTCATTGTTAGTATGTATCAATAATCTAAATACTATCCTAATGTATTTTATTTAAATACATTTGTCTCAAAAAATCCCTTTTTAATAAATTTATATTTATTAAAAATCCTCCATGTCCCTAATTCTTCTAAGCCATGACTTATTCAAATATAATTTGGATTATAATATAAACCCTAGCTAGAAACCTATTAATCCAATCTAGAAGCCTACCCTAAGCCTACCCTATTCCTACTCTGCACCCATCACCTCACTTCCTAAGCATACTTCCCCACCTAATCATCCTCTGATCCTACTTAAAAGGGTGATTCCTAACCCTTTTAATGCTAATAGAATGCTCACACATGTGTGAAAATTCTCTCCAAAATGGCCACCCATTCCTCTTTAATACTCTTACAAATTTGTCCCCCACTTGAATATCTTGAGCCACTCAAACATTTAATGCTATGTTTGACTCCAAAATAGCCATCCCTTCCAAGCCTATGTGTCCCTTATGTGGCTCTTATGTGGATGTCACATAGGTACCACCTCATCCAATCCCTCCTCTTCTCTCCCAAAAATCTATAAATAGAGGCCTTCTCCTCTTGTATTTGCATCTCTCATTCTTGCATTTTTATTATGCTATTTTAGTTTTAGAAGTTCATTGCTAGTTTCATTCTTTTTATGTTTAAATCATTTAGAAATTACATGCTATGATAATGGATAATGAATCATAGTTTCTATCTTGCATGTTGCATATCATTTCCATAGTTTAGGACATCATCTTTTGAGAATAATTTGATACTAGTTCTTCATACTAGCTCTTGAATCTCTTCTTTGTTTCCAATCTTGCATTCATTAGTTGCATCGCATTGGGGATCTATTTCATTTTTGTTTGAGAGAGAACATTCACAATCAATCGAGCAAATCAAACAAGTAGTATAGTGTGCAATAGCTTGTTTTAGCTCAATCTGATGTTATGATGATATCTTGTTGGTTTTTATGTGTGTGAAATAGTGCACCTGTTATTTGCGACACAACACTTCAATAGATCATTGCGCTAGTGAAAATAGGGTTAGTAAAGCATGGACATCCACTAAATTTATCTATTGCTTTCTAACTAGGAGTGAAAAAAAACATAATAGCCCTTAGATTATGCCTTTTCCAATGACATATACAACCTAGCATGAAAGATTCTATTAAAAATAAGAAAGATATCTAAATAACATGCATTCTAGTTCTAGAAATCAAGATTATAACAA
>MU226709.1:619785-634837 GCA_018584345.1 Thuja plicata | reverse complement strand
GAATTTAATTTAATTAAAGTGCTAGGACTTTATTAATTAAATTAATTCGATCATAGGGTTTGTTTAGCCAATAGATATTTAGGAATTAAATATAATGTATGATTAATACAGATTTAGGATTTTCTGCTTTTGACACTCAGGTTGAGTAGAGTCAGTGAAAACTCAGAATTCCCTAGTACAATAGGACTTTGATAATTTAAAAGAGCGACAAATGCAAAAAAATTGGTTAGGGTTGCAAGAGCCAATTTTGGGGTGTTACAGTTTTCCCCTCTTTGAATTGATGTGCGAGCAGCGCATTGAGTCAAAGAATAGTCTAATGCCTGAAGCACAGAAGAAAGGATTTTGAACACCCAGTTTTGACCGTGAGGTACAAAAAAATAAACATGGCGCCAAGTGATTTGAAAAGCATGGAACACCTAGTTTTGACCGTGAGGTACAAAAAATTGAACATGCCCCAAGTGGTTTGAAAAGCATGGAACACCCATTTTTGACTGTAAGGTACAAAAAACTGAACATGCCCCAAGTGGTTTGAAAAGCATGGAACACCTAGTTTTGACCATGAGGTACGAAAAAATGAACATGCCCCAAGTGATTGAAAAGCATGGAACACCCAGTTTTGACCGTGAGGTATGAAAAACTAAACATGCCCCAAGTGATTGAAAAGCATGGAACACCTAGTTTTGACTGTGAGGTATGAAAAACTGAACATGCCCCAAGTGATTGAGAAGCATGGCACACCCAGTTTTGACCATGAGGTACGAAAAATTGAACATGCCCCAAGTGATTGAAAAGCATGGAACACCCAGTTTTGACCGTGAGGTACAAAAAATTGAACATGCCCCAAGTGATTGAAAAGTATGGAACACCCAATTTTGACCGTGAGGTACGAAAAGCTGAACATGCCCCAAGTGATGAGGATTTTTGAAAATCAGATTAGATTGATTGGAATAGATTCGATGATGTAATCATCCTGCCCCCTTGGGAGCGAAATCAAAAGATGACACATCATAATGATGATGAAGAGCGAAAAATTATAGATAGATGTTGAGTCGAAGATCAAGAAGAACTCAGAATAGATTATGGAAGAATTCAGAAGATTCAGAATCAATTTCAAGTGATTTCAAGGTTGGGTTGACCAAGTTTGACTGGGGTTGACAGAGTTGACTTTTGAAGAAAAAAGTCAAAGATTTCAGAAAATGATGATATGATAAGATTCCGACGAGAAAGCGATGTCAGAAGGGTGACTGCACAAGCGTCCGATCGCATCGGTCCTAAAAACTTTTAAATGCAATTTTTAGCTATATAGAAGTGTCAAATTTCAATTTGGATCATGAAAATGGATTTAGGACAGTCAAATTAGGTAGTGGTGCAATTTTCACACAAAATGGAGCACTTTGAAAAATTAGGTCAAAACCTATATAAGGACGAAAAGGGTCATTTTCAAATCATTTCAACCCTTTGACTTTGTGAATTGAGAGCTCTGACTAGAAGACAAAATGGTGGTCCCCTATAACAGCCATCGATTTGAGTGATCCAGGAGACACAGCCGGCCCGCAACGTACGGAGCAGCTTTAAGTAGTCTATAAACCTCTCCGCAAATCAAATTTTAGCATGTTTTTCATGTTTTTTAAGTTTTGGGTCGCAGATCGTCACGCGAAGAAGTAGTTTCTTCACGTGCCCCATAGGGAAAGCTCGCGCGAAGAAACTACTTCTTCACGCCATGCGATGCGAACACTTGCGCGGGTAAGTAGCCAATTTCACGCGAAAAATGCTTTTGGAAGGCGTTTTCTCACGCGAATTGGCATAAAAAGTCACACAAAATTGAAATATCACGTGATATGAAGAACTTCTTCGCACGAAAGAGAACTTCACGTGAAATTCTGTAATTTTGCATGAGAAAAAGTTATCAAAAAGAATATGAAATTAGTTTGTGTCGCGTCCAAAAGCTTTTGCGTCAGCGTCGTTACTGTCTGTAGGATGTCTTGAATGCTTTCTTACTGCATTATGCTGTGATTATTGTCGATTATTGATAGTGCTTTGTTGTTCGTATGCTTTGCAGGTTGACTTTCCCGATATTACATTCAGATTGCATCATCCAGCCATCAGCAGGTTGATATCGATGATGCCGAGACAACACACATAGCTACATTGGGACTGAGTACGTTATGTGATATACTTGAGATTCGGGTAAATCATAGATTATTGGGGGCCTTGGTGGAGCATTTCCATTTAGAAACAAACACATTTTACCTACCACAGGGGGAGATGACTATCACTCCCGAGGATATCTATAGGATCTTAAGGATACCGTTCGTCGAGACTAGAGTTGAGCACGAGACACGGCCCAAGGTGGGCACAGCAACATTGAGAGAGATCTTCCAGGATGACCTTGTGATGGGCAGAGGGATCCCATGGGAGGATCTGATCAGTTCATATGGTGGGACCCACAGGTTACCAATGGTGCTAGCATGCTTCCTTGGGTGCTATTTGATGCCTGACTGTGGACAGCATGGTCTAGAGTGCGGCTGGGGCAAGATGTTACAGCTGATGATGGCCCGGCCACGACATTATGGATGGGGTCAGTGCATGCTTGCACATATGTATCATGACATGCATGAGATTGTCTATCGAGAGGTGAAGAGTATGGCTGCCAGAGTGTTTGTACTACAGATATGGGCATAGGAGCATCTTCCTGTCACCAGACCCATATGCAAGGATATGAGGCATCCCATAGAGCCTTATATATGAAAATATAGAGGCATGGTTACCCATCCCGCACTGGGTAAGATTGATCAGTGGCAAGCTTAGCTCGATGACCTATCAGCAGTGATATAGAGGCCGTGGAGGCTCACAGAGGCTTGGGACGATGCGGCAGAGCAATTGAGCCACATGTTTTGCTCCTGTGCGATGATTGGTCGCACCATTACAGTCATTGAGAGATTTTTGCAGAGGTGGGTATGGCGGCAGTTCGGTCGCCCACAGGACATCTCACAGGATTACATGGTATATTTGAGATTTGATGACAAGGTGAGGAGAGGATGGGCTACCACACTGGACCAAGGGCATACCATGATAGACATCTGATCATTGGTCCTAGTTCAGTGGGATTACCTGAGGGATATAGCAGATGTTAGCGTCACTGTCGAGTACAGGGAGCATTTCATCATGCATCCCTTCCCAAGGTTTACAGATCCAGTGGGTATAGCAGGTAGAGGACAGGTGGTACCCCAACAGGTATAGTAGGTACAGATGCCTCTGCCACAATAGAGGGCATAGCAGGGTCCACGACCCCAGACAGTTCAGGTGGACATCCCCGCTTGATAGATGGGGATGGATGCAGGAGCTGGTGGCAGTGGTAGTACTAGATAGTCCTGAAGACAGACTGTAGCACAGTTGGAGGAGCAGTAGGTACCTCCATAGGAGGAGGCACAGCAGGAGGATCTGATGTAGAAGGATCAGCCTGCACAAGAGGTAGAGCCAGAGGCAACGTAGGACCCACAGTGGTGCACATGGGAGAGGATGAGGCAGCTCACAAGGCAGGTGGGAGATCTCACCATACAGGTTACTGTGAGAGATGCGCGACTATTGGATCGAGACTGGGAGATACAGGATCTTCAGGAGTAGTTGCGGGAGTCATGGGAGGAGGTGTGTTAGCAGACGACACAAGCAGCATACTACTATGCCTCCTATATAGGTGTGGTGCCTGACGAGGCATCTCAGGTAGCCAGATTCTCAATTTATGTGAGAGGATCAGAGGGAGCACATAGGGCGCCTCCTCTAGATAGGGCCCCACCTCCACCTCCTCCAGGCGATGAGGGAGAGGGCCAGAGTTAGGCTGATAGACAGAGATAGGAGATCATAGGATATATCTGATGTGTTGGCATCTTTGTATTATATCACCATTTTGAGATAGATTGTGCTCGAGTAGCACCATTTTGTATTTTTATCGACACATTAGATATATATATATATATATATATATATATATATATATATATATATATATATATATATATATGAGCTCATCTTTTGGTATCATCACATATTTTATTTTGTCTTTTATGAGATGTTTCCTATATGCTTAGATTTTTTAGATGATTAGAATGTATGCAAATGTATGAACATGTTTAGAATAAATATATGAAATGCACATGTATGATTTAGATGTAAAGATGTATGTATGCAAATGCAATATGTAAATGAAAATGTAAATGTAATGTATGGATGATTATGAAATGTGAATATGAATATGGATATGGTACTAACATCTCATGCAAGATGACAAAGGCTAACCAAAAGAACATGTGAAGAAATGAGAGCGAGGATCAAACACCTGTGCAATCATGATGAAACGTGAACAGTGAAGAAGAAGAACTCACCAAAGTATGAACCCAGAAGAATGCAATGAAAAGAACACTAAATCATTGTCACAATGCAAGCCTAGAATGAAAATGCAATCCTATGCTAGATACAATATGAAAGTACAATTCTAGGACATGGTTGTGAGACCCATCGTAAAATCATCATTGAGAATTTGTTTGGAACATCAAAGTCAATACAACCCTTACTGGCACCACAATGCAACCATAAGGATATGAATATGACTTATCATCAGATAAAATGTGGGAAATGAACGTAAGCACCAGGGCACAAAAGCCAAGATGACCTAAATATTGTTTCCAGTTAATGTTGCAAGAGTACACTAGTATCGATGCATTCAAAGCCAAGATAACCATGAGTGTGATCATGCGTAAACATACAGATCAATAACAAGCAAAACAATAACAAACATAGCAATAACAAGTAAGGAGATAGTACCAACCTCACCATGGCATACAAATTAACAAGATCAAGGGATGTGAGGTTGTTTCACCTTATTGCAGGAGCTCTTATCACATACACCCTCTTTATTTTACGTTTCCAAATCATTAGGACTATGCCAAAAAGAAGTAGACAAAGAAAATGTCAATGAAATCCATAAGAATAGACAGCATACAAAGAAATATTCAAGCATAGCTCAGCCTGTTTCAAAGTCTATGAATGTGGATGTGTATGAGGTGTTGAAAAACATCGTTGTGCTTGTGAGTGCATTATGTTTGAATTGTTATCGATAGATGTTTACGTTTGAGATATCTGATATGTGTTAAAAAACATAGATGTGTCCAAAATAGTGTTAAAAAACACTGTTATGGTGGTGTTGAAAAACACCAGTTTGTGTCAGTAGAGAGTTGTCCTTGAGAAATGACAAGATTACTGACTCAAGTGTAAACCAAATGTGTGATTAAATGGGGGGCCCATGCCCCCAAGTAATGATGACTGACTTGGTGTATGTTGCAAGGATAAACAAGATGTGATTGCCCCCAAGCGTATGGTATTGAATCAATGACAAGTCAGGAGGGCCCGCAAAGGTACCAGAGTGTCACAAAAGTGACCAAAAGATATGTACAAACTAAAGCATAGAATCGTTAAGACTGAGTATCGATAGATAGAGCGTGTGAGTATAACTCCAACTGTAACAAATGTGAACAATCTGGATAGAGTACCAATAGTAGGCAGACGCAGTGAGAACCACTGGTGACTGATGTGAAAGAGATGCTCAAATGATTAGAAGACAATGCCCCCAAGACCAGGAGGGTTTCCCCAAGAGTATGACCAGTTTCAATCCATGTGAGTTGGTGTCTTAATGGGAACCGAAATAAAATGAAAGTAGGAAAGAAGCAATGTGGGAGAGAAAATGTATAAAGCCAAGGGGTGCTACGATAGATATAGCATTGTGGAACAAGAGGCGCCTGTTTACCAGGTTTTCACCTTCTTGGCAAAAATTCTTTATTTTCTACCATGATGCCTATTTGCCAGGTTTTTGGTATTTTTCAATTTTTTTTTTTGTATTTTTGGAATATATAATATTTTTGGAGATACATCAAAGTGACTATCACTACGTTTTCACTAAGATGATCCTTTTTTCAGGACTTTTTCAGATTTTTAGAATTTTTTCAAGATTTAGTATATACATGAGCATACTGAAGATGTCTCAGGTGTAGAACCGCTTCAAATGAAGAGTGTTGATGGGCTCTTTGAGTTGTTCTCCTTCAGTAGTAGAGAGTTGATAGGTACCAGACCCAAACACTATAGTAACAATATATGGACCAAGCCAATTAGGTTCAAACTTGCCTTTCTGGACCCGATGTTGCTGATTCTTAGGGTTCTCCCTCAGAACGAGGTCACCCGCTTGGAAGTCTCTTGGTCTGACCTTCTTGTTATAGCTTTTAGACATCCTCTTTTGGTATTCTCTTAGGTGATCAAATGCCACTTGGCGATGTTCATCAAGTAATTCTAGCTCTTGTAGCCGAGATAGTCTAGTATCTTCATCAGTAATGAGGCCCTTCAGAGATACTCGCAAAGAAGGAATCTCGACCTCAATAGGTAGCACAACATCTACTCCATAAACCAATTCATAGGGTGTAGCCCCTGTTGGTGTTCTTATACTTGTCCTGTATGCCCAAAGAGCTGGATTGATCCAGAGATGCCAATCTCATTTGAACTTATGCACTATGTGATGCAGGATCTTAAGGATTATTTTGTTGGATGCTTCCGCCTGTCCATTACCCTAAGGATAATAGATGGAAGACCAATGTTGATTAATTTTGAACTTAGAGCATAGCTCTGTCAAATCCTTATTTTTAAATTGTCCCCAATTATCTGTGATAATTACTGAGAGTACACCATGCCTGCAGATGATGTAATTGAGAATAAACATTGCTACTGTTTTGCCACTGGCAACAATGAGAGGGAATGCCTCCACCCACTTAGTAAAATAATCTGTAGCTGTAATGATAAACTTATGTCCATTGGAGGACGAGGGGTAGATCTGACCCACTAAATCAAAGGACCATTGTTGAAATGGCCAGAAAGTAATGAATGGAATCAGCTCCTTGGCTGGAGCATGAATCAGGTTTCCATGTAATTGACATTGTTTGCAGGACTTAGCAAACTGCGTTGCTTCTTTTTCCATGTCTGGCCAGTAGTAACCAGATCTAATAAGCTTGCGGGCTAATGTCAGGCCATTAGAGTGTGACCCACAGATGCCTTCGTGCACCTCTACTAACACTTGTTTGTATTCATTGGGTTCTAAACACCTAAGGAGGGTATCATCTAGACCACGTCTATACAAGTCATTAGCGATGATGATGAACTGTGAAGCACTGCAGATTAGGTGACGTTTCTCATTCTGGGAGTAAGTGTACGAAATAATCTGGTCACGTAGGTAGGAGAAGATGTGATGGTAGCGGGATGAGTCATGCCCTATAACAGAACAGATCATCTGGGAGTCAAGGGAGTCATAAGCTGGGTAGCGTAATGTCTCCACTAGGAATTCATGTCTAAAATCATTTTCAGGCATTTGCAGCATAGAGGCAAGAGTAGCCATGGCATCTGCTGCTTTATTATCTGCCCTTGGAACTTGTTGAAATGTGATGTGAGTAAAATACTATTTAAGATCATCAACCAACCATTTGTAAGGTATCAACTTATTGTCCCTTGTCTGATAGATATCATGGACCTGATTGATGACCAATTGGGAATCTCCAAGAATATTTAGTTCATCCACGCACCACTCAAGGGCGATCTTCATACTGTTGATGAGAGCTTCATACTCAGCAATGTTGTTTGTACAAGGAAACAACATTTTGTATGCTTTTGGTAATGAGTATCTTTGAGGTGTAATGAACAGGATCCCGGCACCTGACCCCTGTTGGGTAAATGAGCAATCGAAAAACATAGTCCATGAGCGATGTGTAAAAAGTAATATGGACTCATCCAGAAAATCAATGTGCAATGGTTGATGATCGACTAGAGGTGCTTCCGCCAACTGATCTGCTATTTCTTGGCCTATTCAATATTGAACTCACTCAGAAGCATGACCCATTTAGCTAGTCTACCTGTGAGGGTAGCTTTACTGAGAAAGTATTTCAGAGGGTCAATTTTAGCAATTAGACATGTTGTATGAGCCACCATATAGTGTTGCAATTTTTGTGAAGCAAACACCACTGCAAGGCAAGCCTTCTCTATAGTAGAGTATTTTATTTCATAGGAGACCAGAGTTTGACTAATGTAATAAATAGCCCTTTCTTTCTTGTGCTGATCTTCTTGAGCCAATAGGATACCCAATGATGTATTCGTAGCAGATATGTAAAGTATAAGTGGCTTCCCAAGAATGGGAGGCATCAAGATTGGTGGTTTTGCAAGATACTGCTTGATTTGCATGAACCGTTCATCACATTCTTTATTCCACTCATAAGTCACACCCTTGTGCAAACTCTTGGTAAATGGTTGTGACTTGTCTGCCAGTTGAGAGATAAAATGTCGGATAGACTGCATTCGGCCTTGAAGGCCTCTCATTTGTCTGATATTTTTAGGTGGCGGCATTTCCATGATCGCTTTTACTTTTGCAGGATCTACTTCAATACCTTTGGCAGATATGATATAGCCAAGTAATTTTCCAGATGTTACGCCAAAGGTGCATTTCTTAGGATTGAGTCTGAGACTGAATTGTTCCATATAATCTAGTATAGGACCTAGATCAGCAAGATGTTTCTTTCGGTGCATGCTCTTAGCCAAAGTGTCATCCACATAATCTTCCATTGTTTTATGCATCATATCATGAAATATAGTGGTAACTACTCTCTGATATGTAGCTTCGGCATTTTTGAGTCTGAAGGGCATGACATTCCAATAGAAGGTGCCCCAAGCACATGTGAAAGCTATTTTCTCTTGGTCCTCTGGCGCAATCTTTATCTGGTTATAACCAGAGAAACCATCCATTAATGAGTACATTTCATACCCAGCTGTCATATCTATGATCATATCAATATTAGGTAATGGAAAATCATCCTTAGGACATGCCAAATTCAGGTCTCTGAAGTCTATGCAGACTCTTATAGATTTATCATGTTTGGACACTGGAACAATATTAGAGATCCATTCTACATAATCAATGACTCTGATAAACACTGCCTTAAGCAATTTCTCTAACTCAGCTTTGACAAGTACAGCTATGTGTGGATGAATTTTGTGAAGCTTTTGCTTGACCAGCTTAACACCTAGTGCGATGGATAGATGATGCATGATTAGATTAGGGTCTAATCCAGGCATATCAGAATATTTCCATGCAAAGTTAATCTTTTTGTTTCTAAAGAATGTGATGAATTCCTCTTTTCCTACCTCTGATAGGGATTGTGCCAAGTGAATAATCTGAGGTTTTGCCTTTGTACCCAAGTTGATAGGTTGAGTTGGTTCAATAAGAATAGATGATCTTTCCTAAAAATGACTAGGAAGTGCATCAAGTATCTCATCCTCGGGCACCTCGGAGAGGTTTTCACCATTGGATACATCTTTTATTTTGACTATTTTAGGCTCTGATACTGCCACAACATGGTTTTCACCATCAGAGTGCCTATTTTTTCTTATTTTTATTTTGTGACTAAGATACTTGATGTCAGCCTCAGTGATGTTGACACTCGCTTTGCTGGTAGGAGATGTTACAGGTTTGATAGCATGTAGGTAACAGGCAAGAGTGTAATCATTCTAGAATGTAAGGACTTTATTAGATGGGGAGGTAGAGTTCCAGTCTATAAGCTCAGGATGGCGAAGTGAAAGAGGAGTGACGGGTTCAAGTGCATTCACGATATAATCATCAAAGGCATGGACAAGTAAGTCGAGACCCAAAGCGATCTCTTCCAAAGGTATAGTCGAATTCCTTTGATTCCTAACGACCATAGTAGATGACATGTCAACACCTAGGGAGTCAAACTCATGTGGCCCTACACTAGACTGTTCACCTACTTTGAGAAGGTTTTCATATGCATTTGTTGTATCTATATCTTTGTCAAAAGTGGCATCGCATAAGTTGTCAAACTCATATTCATGGGAGTCTATTTCATCATTAGGTCTCATGTCTAGGACGTGAGTAAAATCAACTCTTTGTCCCCAGTTGGGATGAGTTCTACCTAGAACTTCTGCTATAGTCAAATGAGTACCTGTTGACCTAGGTACCTCAGTAGTGTTTGTATCATCACTTGCCTCTTGTGTAAGGAGAAGTGACTGGAATTCTTGATCAAACTATTCTTGAAAGTGTGGTGGTATGAATAAATCACTCTGATAACTAGGGTTCAGAGTATATATGTCTTTCCACTCTTCGTAAGTTAATGGAGCAATTCAAGTAGTAGTGTCAGAATGACCGTCAGTGTCTACAATACTAACACGTGGCACAAAGTTATCTGGTTCAGCAAAGAATGCTGCCAGGTCTGGTGGAATAGGATAAGGAAAAGTATCCTCATCAGAGCTATCTTCAGGTTCTGCAACTTGAGGTGTTTCCTCAGATGTTGGTTTCTTATCTTCTCAAGGTACAAACTTATTTATTCCCAATTGGAATGTGAGTTTCTAGAAGCCTATACCTGTAGAGTTTCATTTTTTGCGACCAATAGCTTCAAGTGGTGCAGTCAATCCCTTATGATTTGCACCTATGGGACCATCTCCTTTATAGCCAAAATGTTGCATAATAGATAAACCTTTGCCATATTGCTCAGGTTTTATGTCATAAGGAGGAGTATTTTCAGATTTGTCTTCTCCTTTATAGATCCAAGCTTTGATGGCTCTATTTTTAGCTTCTTCTTCTAATGGTACTGTGGCTTGTACAAAGGTACCACCATACTTTGTTGGAGGAGAAGCCGTAGAAGGTTTAGTGTTCTCAAAAGGTCTCCCAAAAGAACGGGGAGACAAAGGCAAAGATGTGATGGATAATACAGGTCCAATCTGATACCCTCCCATATTAGTTTCTTTGAGAGTCAAGTTCTTTTCCATTTATTTTAATTTATCCTCAAGGATTTCAATAGATTCTCTGTTGGTAGGCACAAGGATGTCAGCAGATTTAGTGAGGGCATTGCAATCATAGCGTGTATTAGCAGGTATAGTCACCTCAGAGCCTTGTAATGGGAACTTAATGCACTGATGGTATGTAGAAGGGACAACTTGAATTTCATGAATCCATGACCTTCCTAGTAGGATGTTGTATGCCAAAGGGATGTCAAGCACTTGATAGATAACATCGAGTTCAACAGGACCAACTCTAATTGGCAAAACAACTAAACCCTTGGATTTATGTTCTTCCTCATCATAGGCTTTAATGGTTATCTTTTTATGAGCATCAATGCGGTCTTCGCCATAGCCTAAATCAATAAGGAAACTAGCAAAGTAGATATTTAGGCTAGCACTGTTATCTATGAGAACACGGCGAACATGCTTGGGACAAATCATGACTTCAATGTGCAGAGGATTATTATGCAGGTGACTCAAAGAATGGTCATCTTCCTAAGAGAAAGACAAGTAATGTGGGGAGGTCAAGTGACCTACCATAGATTGAAACTAGTCGAGATCAAGATCTTTTGGGACATTTTCCTCAGTGAGGGCTTTGTCTAGGATTTCCCTATGAGCAGGGGAGATTTTCAGGAGCTCAAAAATAGTTATCTCAGCATTAGTACATTGTAATTGATCGAGAATGCTATAATTGGCAGCATTAGATGAGGAACCCACTTTGGGATTCTTAGTAACAGGGTCAACCTTAGCTTTATCTGAAGGTTGAGTTGATGTAGATATAGAAGGCTCAAGGCCTTTGAGAATGATTTTAGCACAAGATCGAGTGACAACATTAGCACTCACTTGAGACTGACTTTGTTCAGAAGACTGAGGTGCAGGCCCTCGCAAAATGAAAGGTGTTTTAGACATGGAAGTATATTCCTTTCCCTTAAGAATGAGGACATTATAGTATTCAGTAGCAACAGGTTCAACCATATTAATGACATTGTCGTTAGTGGTGTAAGTATCGTTGACCTTAGCATCAGTAATTTTGCCTTTAGATGATTCACCTTTTCCATGAGGAGGAAATGGATCTTTGAAAGCTTGGTGATCAAAATTTTTGTTGTGACTTCCCACAGCAATGACTTCACTATCAATGAGATCCTGGATTGTATGCTGCAATTTTTGACAAGAAGCTATGTTATGACCTTTGTTTTGGTGAAAATCACAATAAACGGATTCATTCCACCAATGAGGTCTTGGTTGTAGATCAAAAGGTCATGGATTAGCTAATGGAGTAAGGAAATTTTTGTCTACAAGAGTTTTGTAAACTGACTCGAGAGGCTCTCCTAAAGGCGTGAATTCTCGCTTGGGTCTAGGAACCCAAGGTTTAGGTCTAGAAAATTGTGAAGTGCTTGGTTTGGATCCTGCCATAGCCTGTTCAGTGGCTTTGGCTGCTTGCATCATGGTAGTGAGATTAAAGGAATCCTTGGAAGGCTTAGTAGTCACACTGTCTACAACACCATCATTCACAACATTTTGGTTCTTGTTGGGAAATTTGGATTTATCTTTGCTTGAGGAAGAAGACCCTTGTTTATTTTCCTTGTGTAAGGTCAATTCTCCTTTCTTCATCATAAATGTCTCGATTCTTACAGCTTGTTTAATCATGTCATCAAAGGTTAGAGGACCTTGTAGCTATACTTGATACCCAAAGTTGGGGAGGAGATTATCGAGAAACATATCCAACTTTTTAGATTCAGGTATCTTGCAAGAATATCGTGTATAGAGTTGTCTCCATCTTTGGAGAAATGCCAAGAAGGATTCTCCATGATTTTGTTTCAAGTTGCAAAGATCTCGAATATGAACCGGATGTTGGTTGCTATGAGAATAATTTTGTAGAAATAAATTGGCAATTTCGTCAAAGGTCTTGATGCCAGTTGGTAGTCTAGAGAACCATTCCATAGCTGATCCTCCCAAACTATATGGGAAAAGATGCATAAGATAGGTTGTGTCATGCATGAATTCCATGGAGAGAGCACCAAATTCTCTCAAATGGTCTTGAGGGTTAGATGTACCCAAGTATTTGTCATATTTAGGAAGTTCAACTCCTTTGGGAAAAGGAGGCATGTGAAGACCTTTATCAAATGGGAAAGGATAGATGCTTTCCAACGTGAATTGTCTGACAGGTTTGTCTTTCTCTTTCAAGAGTTGAGAGAGTTGCTCTCGCATAGTTTGCATTTCTTTTCGCAAGTGGGAATTTTTATTTTCTTCCTCTTTCTCAACAAGTGTTTCTACAGCATAATTAGAAGGTAACTTAGCCCCTTGATTGGCTAGTTCAAGAATGTATTTTTCTTTCTCTTCAACTAGTAGAATTCCCATCATTTTACAGAAATCTTTGTTAGCACAAGCTTTTGCAATATCTTCTTGAGTGATTTCAACTTCTACATCATTAGGGGGGTCTTCAGAATGAGACTTACCCCAAGTTTTAAAGAGGTCAATTCTACTAACCTCACCACCTGATTGGTTATGATCTGCCATCTTACTAGAATGCAAGGATTCAAGGTGTAAAGACTTGGTATGAAAAGATTGAGTGTTCTCTGAATTTGAGTCTTCTTGGAATAAAGTATTTCAAACCCTACTAAGATCCATAGGAAATGACCATTTATTGTAAGGCCGTCATACTGGGGAAGGAGATCAAGATGATTCCTCACTAGATGTAGCTGGTAATGGTGTGGAAAGTATAGATTTGTCTTGATTGATTGAAGGAAATGTTTTGCCACTTCGAGTTGTGATAGTCATAGACAAAGTTTTGAACAAGGAAAGTGAACTAGGATCAAACTTGAAACTGTCTCAAAGATTGAACAAATGTGCCAAAAGGTGAAGTATCCTTGGTGAAAATCATCTAAGATGAGGCTAAAACAAACCAAGAGATGACTATTGCGACACAAGGCATGATGACATAGATGAAAGAGATCAAAAGGACATGAGACAAGACTAGTTTGAGCAATAATCACGTAGTTCTCAACCCAAGAAACTAAGTTTCAGACTATGTGAAGATAGATGGCAGAAAAATAGACCCATATCAGAGACCAGATTTGACAGAAGAATAACTAATTGGCAGATTTTAGCTCGCTATTTTAGACAAAAGGCTACAGTTTCACGCGATGAAATGCTATGTCGCGCGAAGATTCTCACCGGGCCGTGCAAAGAAATGCTTGATTCACATGAAGAAAGACACCAGAAGATAGAATAATGACTAACAGAAAGTGGCACTATTGCCAAATGTCACATGATAGATAATTTTGTATCGCGTGAAGATTTTCACTGACTCACGCAAAGATTGGGAAATTTTGCGCAAACATATGCAAATGTTAAAAAAAAGTACATTTACAGAAGTAGACTGTTAAGACCAGTTTGCATTTTCCAAGATGAAATCATGTTATTTTCTGACAGATAGTTCAAGTTATAGATTGTTTTGGACATGTTCAAGATTGACAGTTTGTGTGTTTTGATGATAGTTTCGATTGTTCAAGTGATACACCCACACAAAACACATTAAACAAAATGTTTATAGTACCAGAATAGGCACATTACAATCCTAGGATAGCCAGGACAATATCTATTGAATCCCCACTTGAACTGAAGTTTAGCTACACTTACTCTTAGCGGATAACTTAGAAGCTTGGAAGCACGGGCTCCTCCTTACATATGCACTCACTTCTAAGGCATACCAAGCTTTGAACCCTAAAGGAATTGCTTCCCTAAGGGTTGTTATCTCTACTAAAAGCTGTAAAAATGTGGGGCATCTTAGTCGGTCTCTGACCTTCTGCGCCAACAAATAGAGGTTTTTTTGGAAAACTAGAACAACAGTTTGTAGTAAGGTCATCCGTTCAGGTGGTTGTGATCAAGTCATTTTCCCAATAAAGGGGGCTCTCCCAATCCGTTCAAAGTAAGGCTTTCACCTTAACGATGTCAGTACTTTAACACACCACTAGGGTACTAGAGGAGATTTTGGTTTCCACAACGAATTCACACTTGTCTATTGTGACATTAATCACAATACCATTTTTTATATATCAGTTTGGAAGGGCTTGGCTTTAGCCTGTTACCGGTTGGGCATCCACTCTCACTGGCTCTGCTAAAGCTCTCGGGAGGTAGCCACTCTAGAAGAATCACATGAATTTATCTTACACCCAAGATCCAT
>MU226709.1:551828-618609 GCA_018584345.1 Thuja plicata | reverse complement strand
TAGAATATTCAATTAATTAAATAAATATGACCTCATAATTGCTTTTTCTCAATTATCTGAATATTAAATTCAATTATTGAAAATGAGGATATTTATTTAATAATTAAATATCATTTAATTCATTTTTTTATGTGTCTTAGCTAAAGAGGGTGAATTTAATTTAATTAAGTGCTAGGACTTTATTAATTAAATTAATTCGATCATAGGGTTTGTTTAGCCAATAGATATTTAGGAATTAAATATAATGTATGATTAATACAGATTTAGGATTTTCTTCATTTGACACTCAGTTCGAGTAGAGTCAGTGAAAACTCAGAATTGCCTAGTACAATAGGACTTTGATGATTTAGAAGAGCGACAAATGCAACAAAATTGGTTAGGGTTGCAATATGCCAATTTTGGGGTGTTACAAGTGTTGGAATGTACTTCTGCCATGATGGATTTAGGAACCCATATTTTCTTTGATATTATGTTCTTCTCTGTGGACCTTTGTGGTCTCTTGAATGTTTCCTTTTTCTTTACATTCACATGTCGATTAGATTAGACATAGTGATCTTCATATGTAAGTGGATTATTAATTTTTGATTTCTTTGTTTGACATCCAAATTGCTTCCAAAAGACTTGGGATGTGTGGATGAATAAGACCAATATGGATGGTTTATATGGATGTGTTGATATGGAGGTCGCAAAGATGCATGTTTCTGTTGATCTTGATATGAGATAGGGTAAATGGATGAAGGGATATATGGACCCAATATAGATGGAAGGTGTGAAGCTTTCTTCTTTTGAACATATGGACCAAGGATAGACTTGGAAGATGGAGAAAGCTGATTCTTACATGCAAATGGAGGAATATAAGGTGTGAAATGAGTATCAACATCTTTAGAGTGAGCTTCCCAGTAGAGGATCTGTTGTCTCAAATTCATCTTCATACCCATAGGCTCAAGTGTAAATTTGATAAGAGCCATTTTAACCGAAACCCTTGATACTTGAGGCAAATTATTGTCATGTAAGGGATTTGGAGGAGTAATGGTTTCTTGAGGTGGTTATGGAGGTTTATATGAACGATATGATGGAAAATGATGATCTTGACAAGGGTCTTTGTATAATGCAAGAAGAGTACCTTGCTCTTGATTTTCAATAGAATTTTTAGAAGTATTAAGATCTTTCTTAGGAGATGGACGGCTATGTAGCTCTTGAGATGGAGGAATAGCTTTTTGAAGGAAATGAAAAGATGCGAGGGGATCATCTTCAGTTTGTAGGGATATGGGATCTTCGGAAAATGTTGGAGGGGATAGGATAATGTCTTGATTTTGATCATTAGTAAGAATTATTTATTTGTTCTTTTTATTATCATCTTGACATGGGTCCACTCCAAAGGAAAAGATAGGAGCTTTAATCTTTATGAGGGATTCTTGAAGGATTGCTAGGGAATTATCCAAAATAGGCCTTGAAGTATATGAAAGCTTAGGGTCTTTGATCTTAGGAGCATGGAATGTACTTGCTGCAAGATATAGATTAGCTTGGATTTATTTTAAAGGCATCCCTTTAGAGTAGACATAGTTATCATGAAAAGCACTAGGATCTTTGTGTGAAGGAGGATATTTGGATATCCTTGAAGCTTTGTTAGATGGAGGAATAGCAGAAGAAGTAGAACTAGCATGTAGCTCATTTCTAGACATAGGTTCATGATTTTGATCATGCTTGGGATTGGTATCTTCAACTTTGATTATGGCATCATCAATTAGATCTTGGATTTTATGTTTTAACTCCATGCAATGTGAATTTTTATGCTCATTATGTTGATGATAGGCACAGTAGGTACTCACAAATGACATTCAACATGAGGTGGTTTGAGGCAATGTGATGATATTGTTTTGAATAATTTCGGCCAGCATTGTTGTATAAGATCATCTCAAAGGAATAAATGCTCTATGCCTTGTACATGTAGATCCACTTGAACTCTCCAAAGAGATGTTGGATTCAATATTATGAGGACGTTGATCCAAGATAGGAGCAACATGATCCTATGAAATAATCTCTTGATCAAAGATAGGATTACCATGAGTAGGTCTCTCATTTTTTGAAGAATGTGAAGACATGTGTGCATCATTGTCATAGAAAAGAGGATATATTGATCTTAGTGAAGACCCACTTGATGAGGTATCATTTTCTTCCTTTAAGCCTTGAATTTCATATTTCAAAGCTTGCAGTTTTTTAGATAGGGTATTAATGAGAATTTCTTCTTCCTTGTTTCTAAGACCATAGGGTCTATCCCATTTGTTTTCAGCGATCATAAGATTGTTTTGATCAAAGTCTTGGAATGGTTTTAAAAGAATTTCCGATTTGTCCCAAAATGTATGAGTTTGGGTTTGATGTTTCAAAGTGATTGATTCTAGTGTCAGAGGGTTAGACTACCCTGATAGTGAGCTGCGAACCAATGAGAGTCAATTGTTTGAAGTAAGTGTGGTGCAGGAGCACACCTAGGCTAACCTCCATAGTTGTAATGTTTTGGCTTGTACTTGACATTGGCCAAGTCAAGATAGTTTGTTTACTTTGGACCTTAGAAGGTCATTTCATTGTGGACTAGGTGAGTTATTCATTAGGACTAAGGTCACCAAAATAGTCATTGTTAGTAGCTTTTTAATTTTTCTTAGGCTTAGAAGCTTAGTGATGAATTTGAGCTTTGAATGTGTCCTAAACACAAATTTTTTCATAGAGATGCTTGGAGGCCATTAATGAATTTGGTTCCTTGAAATATAGAGGATAGATGCCCTAAAACTTAGGAAGTTGGCATAATGGCAAAGATGCCAAAAGTTGTTACAATGTTGTCATGACAACATTTGCAATAATTGGAAATTTTGCATGCAACATTTGGTTACTTTGGATCCCCCTAGAAGATAGGAGTGGGATATTGACCAACAGTCCATAAAAACATGGAAGATGGCATCTAATGTATGTAGAGGCTCAAATATCATCAGTAGTGATGATTGCAAGAAATATTGTTTTGGTGAATATAGCTCTACAACTCTGATTTGTGAAGAACCCATGCATTTCAGTGTGACAGTACCATTAAATGGATTGAATGCTTTAATTTAGTGATTTTTTTGTGTTCATAGGATAGTTCTAAGCATCTTTCATTCAGTAAGAAAGGTTATTTGAGTTTTTTTGAAGTCTTGTATAAATTGTTTTTGATTTAATAGTCTTACTGGTCCTGTCCTGACCACTCAGTCAGTTCATGGCTCCCCCATGAAAACTAACCATGGGATCTTCCTAAGGGTGGTTGGATATGATAGGGGAATAATTAGTATATATATATCTAGGATTAGGGGTTGTGAGCAGATGGATAGTTATTTTTACTACTAATCCCTAGGCAAGCTGACAGTGCCCGGTTAGAGGTTTAGAATAGAAGAATTAAAGATTTCTTGCAGGGTGGAGAAGTAATGTAAGGGAAAAGTACAGTTATAGGTAGGTTATAGTCATATCCTAACATGTTATGAGGATTGAGTTCATACCAATCCATTAGACTAAGTTTTGGTTGAGATTCAAACTGTGATACAGTGAAGTCCTATAAATTAGGCCTATTAGCCCTATTGGTCCTAGATAGTAGGAACCATGTGTACGGAGGACCTAGGGGTCTAAAACTTTCAAAATATTTTATGAAATGATAAAGGGTATCTGAATGTGGGATTATTTTTTCAATTCATTTGGAAATTTTGGACAATAAATGGGAAAAGGTCTCTGAAAAGGCTACAAGGAATTAGGCCTCTCAAAGTCTAAAACTTGAACTTGATTGAAAAGAGTTAGAAGATCCTTCAAAATGGATTCAAATGGGATCAAATGGAATTTTTTCATTATGATGGACACCCCTACAATAAATTTCATGTATGGAGAGAAGTTGGCACTTAGACCCTTCTAAGTGTAGGAGAAGAAGTGAAGTACCCAAAGGGTGTTAGTCTTTCAAAGGTGAAGCACAAAGAGTGAGACTCTTAGAGAAGAGTTGGATTAGGACTTAGTTAATCATCTAAGCCTAATAAGGACCTAGAGGAGATTAGGGTCATTGAAGAAGACAAAGAAGGTTTTCTTAGAAAATTGTACAAGCAAGCCTTGGAACACTCACACCATATTGGTATCAGAGCTTGGTTAAGATCAGGCTTGTGGTGGATGTTTCAACCTATTGAATCAGTTGGAGAGAATACACCAGTGGGATTAGTAGAAGATAAAACCATGGTGACTAACATTGAGTTAGCCAAAAAGGTAGAAGAACAAGAAGAAGATAACAAGTTACTAAGAGAAAGATTGTCTCAAATGGAGCAACTCTTGGGTGAAGTCCAAGACAACGCTGATAAGGTGAAGGATAAGATAGATCTTAAAAAAAGAAGAATAAGCAAGGGAGAAGGGAGTGGAATTAGAAGAGGAATCTCCAACCCTTGACCCTGTTATTGTTGAAGAACCCTTATTAAAGGCACTGAAGGCTTTAAGTGGCAAAGCTTTGGAAGGTGTACCACTATTTGGTGGACAAATGGATCCAGATTCAATTGTGGATTGGATTGATAGTATAGAAAACCATTTCGAATGTGATGGTGTAACAGAGGCCCAAAAAGTGAATGTGGACAAATCTAGGTTGAGAGGATCAAACCTCACATGGTGGAAGTTTACTCAAACTAAAAGGGAGAAAGAAGGAAGGAGTCCTATAGTCACATGGAAGGGCATGGTGGCCAAGATCAAGCAGACCTACTTCCCTGATGATTAGTAGGTTCAGTTGCATAGGAGAAGACACAATCTCAGATAGAAAGATTTGGATGTCCAGGCACACACCAAAGAGTTCCAAAAGTTGTGTCTAAGATCACAAGTGGTGGAGGATGAAAGCATCAAATTAGAAAGGTATTTGAATGGAATCAAGTGGTCTATTCAAGAAGACATGAGTCTTGTGAACTTCAAAACCATCTACAAATATTACCAAATGGCCTTGAAAATAGAGGAGAAAGGCAAAAGAAAACAAGAAAAAACCTCCAAAGGAAGAGGTAGAGGAAGGGATAGTAGAGGACCAAGAGGTGGCTATGGTGGAAGGAGTTCAGAATCAAGGACACAAGGAGAATTCAAATATACTAAGCAACAAGAGGGAAGTTCTAGTAGAGGCGGTAGAGGAAGGAACTCAAATTTTAGTGGAAGAAGTGGTGGACAAGGAAGAGGCAATTACTTTGCCAATATGAAATGTTATCATTGCAACCAAATGGGACACCCTGCCTATAGGTGTGCAGAGAAGGGTAGTACTTCTCAAGGAGGTAACAAAAGGACTAATCTAGTTCATGAAGAGACAAATGCAGTAGAGACAATCTTTGTGGTTCCATTAAATTTAGAAGAAGGTGAGAACCTCATGGTGAGGAGAACATTGATCAAGGAGCCGGTTAAAGAAGATCCAAGCCAAAGAAGGTCCCTATTTAGAATCAAATGCAAGGTGATGGGAAAAGTATGTAGAGTCATCATTGAATCAGGGTCTACTAACAACATTGTGTCAGAAGAAGCAGTCAACAAGTTAAGCATGACAAGGATACCCCACACCCATCCTTACAAGGTCACATGGCTCAATAAGGGACAGTATGTCTTAGTCAATGAGAAGGCTCGGGTGGAATTTTCTATAGGGAGATATAAGGAAAAGGTTCTATGTGATGTTTTTCCCATGGACACATGTTACTTGCTCCTAGGAAAGCCATGGAAATTTGACTGCCAAGCTATCCATGATGGGGTGAAGAACTCCTATAGATTTAAGAAAGACAAAGTGACTTTCAAAATCCAATCACTATTAGAGGATGCAGATGTGAAGACAGAAGGTCCTACTATTCTCATGGTTGGTGAAAAATAATTCTTATAAGCCATGGAAGAAGGAGAGGGAGTTGGCTATGCATTGGTGCTAAGGCCAAGAAAAAAAAATGAAGACAAAGGAGACAAGAAGCTAGAGCTACCTAAGGAGATACAAAGCATATTACAGACTTATGAAGGTACAGTAAGTGATGGACAACCATCAGCATTACCCCCTAAAAGAGCCATAAGTCATAGGATAGACATTATACTAGGAGCTACCCTACCTAATAAAGAAGCCTACAAGATGACCCCTCAACAAAATGAGGAGATTGCTAGACAAATAGAAGAACTCCTAAACTAAGGCCTTATCAAGAAAAGCATTAGCCCTTGTGCCATACCCACTATCCTAGCACCTAAGAAAGGAGGAACATGGAGGCTTTGTATTGATTCAAGAGCCATAAATAGGATAACCATTAGGTATAGGTTTTCCATTTCTAGGATTGAAGACCCACTGGATTGTCTAGGTGAAGCTAAGTACTTTAGTAAGATAGACATGAAAAGTGGCTATCACCAAATAAGATTACAAGAGGGAGATGAGTGGAAGACAGCCTTCAAAACCAATGAAGGTTTGTATGAATGGATTTTCATGCCATTTGGACTGTCTAATGCCCCCTCCACATTCATGAGGCTTATGAATGAAGTCCTCAAAGACTACATTGGTAAATTTGTAGTAGTATATCTTGATGATATACTGATTTATAGTAGGACAAGAGAGGAGCATATTCAACACCTTGAGACTATCTTCAAGAAGATGCATGAAGAGAAGTTGATGATCAACTTGGAGAAGTGTGAGTTCATCAAAATAGAGTTGGTATACCTTGGGTTTGTTATCTATCATGGCAATCTGAAAATGGACAAGAGTAAAGTGGAAGCCATCATGAATTGGCCTACTCCAAGGACAGCAACAGAGGTAAGAAGTTTTCATGGCCTTGCTCAGTATTATATGAAGTTTATAAGGCATTTTAGTGCTATTTGTGCTCCTATTTTGGACACAATCAAAGGAGGAATGAAGACTAAGTTCATATGGAATGAGAAAGCCACTAAGATCTTTGAGTTGTTAAAAGAAAAGATTGCTACCCAACCTATTTTAGTCTTGCCAAGCTTTGATAAGCTTTTCACCATTGAGTGTGATGCAAAAAATGTGGCTATTGGAGTTGTCCTAAGCCAAGATGGCAGACCAGTGGCATTTCATTCAGAGAAGTTGAGTGAAGCTAAGAATAAGTATTCTTCTTATGATCTTGAAATGTATGCACTAGTTCAAGCTTTAAGAAAGTGGAGACACTATTTTCTCCCCAAGGAGTTCATTGTCTATTCAGATAATCAAGCTTTAAGTTTCTTGAACTCTCAAGAAAAGTTGAGTCACAAGCACATGAAGTGGGTTGAATACCTGCAAGCATACACCTTTAATATCAAACACAAGAAAGGAGTACTCAACAAGGTGGTAGATGCCTTGAGTAGAAGAGCTCTTACCATTCAAGTGATCCAATTGAAGAGCATGGGAATAGATCATTTCAAGGATCTATATGTTGATGATGAAGACTTTGCAGACATTTATAAGGTATATGCTGAATACAAGAATCATTTTCATAGCAAGTATGCTAAATACACTTTGCAAAGCAATCTTTTGTTTAAGGGAAATTAGTTATGTGTCCCTAGAAGGTCTATTAGGGAGAACCTAATTTAGGAAAAGCACAATGGTGAATTGAGTGGTCACTTTGGGATCACTAAGACACAAGAACTTGTTCAAAGGTTCTATTATTGGCTGAGAATGAACCTTGATGTTAAGAGGTATGTGGAAAGTTGCATAGTATGTCAAAAGGCCAAAGGTACTTCTTCAAATATAGGCCTATATCAGCCACTACCTATTCCCACTAGGCCATGGGAATGCTTGAGCATGGATTTTGTAGTTGGGTTACCCAAGACAAGACAAGGCATGGATAGTATATATGTAGCTGTGGATTCATAAATATGGCTCACTTTGTTCCATCAAAGACCACTAATGATGCCAACCAAATAGCCTCTCTCTTCTTCAAAAAGATAGTAAGAATCCATGGGTTACCTATGAGCATTGTGTCAGATAGAGACACTAAATTTATGAGTCATTTTTGGAAGACTCTTTGGCAAAGGTTAGACACTAATTTATCCTTTGGGTTTTCATACCATCCCCAAACTGATGGTCAAACCAAAGTGGTGAATAGAAGCCTTGGAAATCTATTAAGGTGCTTGATCAAGGAATACGGTCAACAATGGGATCAATTGATTGGAAAGGCTAAGTATGCCTACAATGACACTATCAAAAGGTCAACAGTGAAGAGTCCCTTTGAGATAGTCTATGGTCTACATCCTAGAGGAGTCTATGAGCTAAGAGACTTAAATGATGGAGTGAAGGCAAGTGGATATGCAGATGATTTTTCTTATGTAATGCAGGAGATACATGATACAGTTAGGAAGCCTTTGACAAAGAATACTATGAAGCATAAGGATAAGGTTGATGAGCATAGAAGAGAACTTCAATTCAATGTGGGAGACTTAGTAATGATACATCTAAACAAGTCTAGACTTCAAAAGGGAGTCCCTCACAAGTTGCAGATGAGAAGCATAGGTCCCTGTCCTATCTTAGCAAAGTATGGAAATAATGCTTTCAAAGTGGATTTACCGAAAGACACTGGACTATCCCCTGTCTTTAACATTACAGATCTAGTTCATTACAAAGGACCAACTCTAGACATGGATCAAAGCCTCAGTGAAGTGATCAAAGATGTAGAAGACCTCAAGCTACCTCCTGCTCCAGTTAAGAAAGATGACAATATACTGGATACCCGAGTCTACAAGAAGACTAGAACCAAGGAGTACAAAGAACACTTGATCAAGAGACATGATAAAATGGATGTTGATGCAGTATGGATTAAAGAATCAGAGTTTAAGAAGATGGGGTTTGATCCTACACTACTCAATCCAAGGGTGGATTGAACTTCTTGTTTTGGGGAGGATGGTGCAGGAGCACACCTAGGCTAACCTCCATACTTTTGATATTTTGGCTTGTACTTGACATTGGCCAAGTCAAGATAGTTTTTTTACTTTGGACCTTAGAAGGTCATTGCATTCTCGACTAGGTGAGTTAGTCATTAGGACTAAGGTCACCAAAATAGTCATTGTTAGTAGCTTTTTAATTTTTCTTAGGCTTAGAAGCTTAGTAATGGATTTGAGCTTTGAATGTGTCCTAAACACATAATTATTGTCATAGAGATACTTGGAGGCCATCAATGAAGTTGGTTCCTCAAAATATAGAGGATAGAGGCCCTAAAACTTAGGAAGTTGGCATAATGGCAAAGATGCCAAAAGTTGTTACAATGTTGTCATGACAACATTTGCAATTGCAAATGTTGCATGCAACATTTGGTTACTTTGGATCCCCCTAGAAGATAGGAGTGGGATATCGACCAATAGTCCCTAAAAAAAAGGAAGATGGCATCTAATGTATGTAGAGGCTCGAATCTCATCAGTAGTGATGATTGTAAGAAATATTGTTTTGGTGAATATAGCTCTACAACTCTGATTTGTGAAGAACCCGTGCATTTCAGTGTGACAGTACCATTAAATGGATTGAATGCTTTAAGTTAGTGATTTTTTTGTGTTCATAAGATATTTCTAAGCATCTTTCATTTAGTAAGAAAGGTTATTTGAGGTTTTTTGAAGTCTTGTATAAATTGTTTTTGATTTAGTAGTCTTACTGGTCCTGTCCTGACCAGTTAGTCAATTCATGGCTCCCCCGTGAAAACTAACCATGGGATCTTCTTAAGGGTGGTTGGATATGATAAGGGACTCATTAGTCTATATATCTAGGATTAGGAGTCATGAGAAGATGAATAGCTATTTTTACTACTAAGCCCTAGGTGAGCTGACAGTGCCCGGTTAGAGGTTTAGAATAGAAGAATTGAAGATTTCTTGCAGGGTGGAGAAGTAATGTATGGGAAAAGTATAGTTCCAGGTAGGGTATAGTCATATCCTAACATGTAATGAGGATTGAGTTCATACCAATCCATTAGACTAAGTTTTGGGTGAGATTCAAACTGTGATACAGTGAAGTCTTATAAATTAGGCATATTAGCCCTATTGGTCCTAGATAGTAGGAACTCTGTGTATGGATGACCTGTGGGTCTAAAAATTTCAAAATATTTTATGAAATGATAAAGGGTATCTGAATGTGGGATTATTTTTTCAATTCCTTTGGAAATTTTGGACAAGAAATGGGAAAAGGTCTCTGAAACAGGCTACAAGGAATTAGGTCTCTCAAAGACTAAAACTTGAACTCGATTGAAAAGAGTTAGAAGATCCTTCAAAATGGATTCAAAAGGGATCAAATGGAATTTTTTCATGATGATGGACACCCCTAAAATGAATTTCATGCATGGAGATAATTTGGTACTTAGATCCTTCTAAGTGTAGGAGAAGAAGTGAAGTACCCAAAGGGTGTTAGTCTTTCAAAAGTGAAGCACAAAGAGTGAGACTCTTAGAGAAGAGTTGGATTAGGACTTAAAGTTAATCATCAAAGCCTAATAAGGACCTAGAGGATATTAGGGTCATTGAAGAAGACAAAGAAGGTCTTCTTAGAAAATTGTCCAAGCAAGCCTTGGAACACTCACACCAAAGTGACTCCAGCATCAGAGGGTTAGAATTCCTTGATAGTGAGCTGGGAATCAAGTTGTTTAGCTGAGTGTAAAGGCCACATAATTCGGGACCAATTGTGAGAAACTGATAGGACATACAAGGTAGACTTATAAGTAAGTTGTGAAACAATGAAAGATGGACTAGTAAAAGCAACGAGACCAGACTGAAGAGCCAAAAGGGTATCCAAATCTACTAAGGTGTTCTGGGAAACTAATCTGCAAGTGCCCACTGTCCTAGATGTGAGCTCCTAGATGATGTAATCACCTAAAAATGGTAACCTAAACCCTAGATCCCCAATCTCAGTAATTAATCAAGAAACCTTAATCTTGATTATTCTAAGTCCTAAATCAACTAGGCAATTCATTGAATTTGAACTGATCTTACCTAAACCCTAGGTCGTAATCGATCATCTTACTTTATTAATTAATTAATTCCTAAAATCACAATACATTGGCAAATATATCTTATGTCAATTATTTAATTGATATTATGACATATTAATTAAATAAAAAGTACAAAATTGTCAACTAAATCATAAAGGAATTAAATTAATTATAAAAACATAAATGTGCATTCAAAATCAATTAAATTACTAAAAAAGCATATGACATCATCAAATTCAATTGACTAATTATCAAAATGGAAACAATCTAGTTCCACTCAATTAACTAATTCTCCACTGTTTATCATTTTGGAAACATTTCAGTTAACTGAAAACTGAATTTGGACGTTTCCAAAATAACTAATCCGTCAGTTCAGTCAACTGACTCTCTCGACCAATTGAATTACTTGCACATGGATTATGCTTCTTCAATTGAATCTAAGCCACTCTTTTTGTTCGATCTTGACCATCGATTTGAGAGAGATTTCTATAAAAGAGAAACTCTTTTTCCTTCACAAAGGATCCTAACTTTTTATCTAATGTTATTATACTGCATTTTCATCTTAGCTTACTTGCATTCTTAGCTTTAATTGTTGTTTACTTTTATGTTAATCATTCAAATCTAATCTTAGAGCATATTTCAATTCGTGTTTTAAAATCAATCTTACACACTTCAATTGGTGCTCTAAAACTGAATCTTAATTAGCTTTGGATTAACTGCATCTACATAATTATCTTAGATCATTTAGAATATTTTTTAAATCCTTCATTTAGGTCTTCGGTGTAGTCACTGAGCTTGCGATGATCTGAGAGCAAGCTCGTACTCCTGCCTACTAGGAGGCAATAGGTCGATTCATTCACACATGCGGGATGAATTAATCTATATTCATTTCTGTATGTGATTGAAGAGAAATGACCATGTTGAAGTGTATGGCTAAATTAGAGACCCACATTTAGCTATCACATATGCGATCTAGGAAATATAGTATGCGAGTTTATAATGACCTAGGATATGAGCTTAAACCCTAGATGTGATGAAGTGTTGACCAGATACGAGCCTGTGCTACCAAATACAAGCCAGGATACCAGATATGAGCCAGGAAATCTGGGATGCGGGTTTCTGATGTTTCTGTCAGATTTTTTCAATTTTGAAAATTTTGCCTTGGAAGCTCGTGAAGTTCGTTTGATTGTAGATTGCGTTATGAGGCATTCCCATGTGTGTAAAACACATGTACTCCAAGGATTGAGTTTTGTTGCTTGTTTTGAATGATTTTATCTTGTTAGTGATCTTTCAGATACATCAAGAAAATTTTCATTGTTAGGGGAACAAACACATCATTATGCCCTATTTTCTAGGTAGAGGATGAAAATCCTTGCTCATTGACTTAGGTACACACTCAAATGCTAATTAGAATATAGTCATCACCAAGTACACAATGGCTCTAGTCATGATTTTGTATTAGCTGACTCCAAATGCAAGTGAGGGCATGATATGACGAGTGTCTTGGAGAAATTACTTTTTGCCTTGCACAAGGATTATCACCCTTTCAGGGATGAATCAGGTAGTTTTTCTATGAAGTTCATTGTTTATGATGGGGAAATCCATTTGAAACCATCCCCCATAGAATTGCACAAGGAAAAATTGAAGCATATAGCCCTATGAGTACTCAAATATGTGTAGTCACGCAAGCAAGATTCAAGCGGCTCCGCTCTACACATACCCAATCATATTCAAGGAATGATGTCAAAATTCCAAGAACAAAATTGGCTCCATCTTCTGAGGCTTTGGCCTATGAGGAAGAAATTATTTATAGTGAGTTGGAAGGGTTGGCGTAAAACCTGTCCTCACTTGGGTCATTCTCTGGAGATTGTTTCCTCAACCAGCAGGCCCTCTATTGTTAAATAAGCATACAGAGGATTGGCGAGCATAGGATGTCTAGATTTCTAATTCTTTAAAAGAAGAAGATCATACTCTCCTAATCCATGTCATTTTCTCCCAAAACAAAAAATCAATGTTTGTTCCCTCAAGCTATGTTGATCTTGATTTAGATATTCCTAAGTTAATGAAAACAGGATGCGTGAAAGCAAATTTGTTTTGTTTAATTATCTGCAATGTTAAGTGATTTGCTTGTTCAATTTCAGATCCCAAAATGAATTAAATGATGTAACTTGTTCAATTATCCCACAAGTTTTAGTGACTTGCTTGTCCAATTACTGATTTCCAAAAGGAATTAAAGTATGAGTTTGCTGGTCCATTTATCCCCAAATTCCTTTACAAGTGTTAAACCAACGTCTAATTTTTTGATTTTCCTTAAAGAAAAAGAGCATAGCAATCTGGTCGATTTAACAAATGTTGAGAAAATGTTTTAAGTTTTGAAAAAATCTTTGTAAATGGTTAGTACTAAAATCAGTTTAAAAACACTTGCAAACACACACGTTAGCCAAGTCTTACTACTCCCTTATCAGCAACCTGCAAGCACTCGTTAGGCTGTCAAAAGATTAGATCAACAACTGGTTAAAGTGTTAGGAGTTAGGCAATGAAGTTCAGAAAAATTTCAACCAGATGCGATCCTAGAAATATAGGATATGATGCAACAACCCAATGCAAGCCTCAACTACCAAATGTGACAGAGGGTTTACTAGATGCGAGCCTATACTGAAAATGACCCTGGAAATCTTGGATGTGAGCCTCAATTTTTGTGGTGCGAGGGTGTATCCTGGATGCGAGCTTTTGCTACCATAAATGACTCTGGACCTGAAAAATGGGAAGACAAATTGGTGAAAAATGGAGTTAAAATGAGGCAAAATCTAGAATTGTGCCCCACGGTGGGCGCTAGAAATGTGTGTGTGAAATAGTGTACTTGTTATCTATGACACAACACTTCAATTTATCATTGTGTTAGTAAAAATAGAGTTAGTAAAGCATGGAAATCTACTAAAATTGATCTATTGTTTTCTAACTATGAGGAGTGTGAAAAACAACATAATAGCCCTCAAATTATGCCTTTTCCAGTGACATATACAACCTAGCATGAAAGATTCTATTAAAAATAAGAAAGATATCTAAATAACATGCATTCTAGTTCTATAAATCAAGATTATAACAATGCATAATTATGGAAACTAAAATATAACATGAATCTATGTAAATCCTAACAGCATAACAATACATTTTCAATCTAAAATTCAAGCCCATTTGAGCTCAAAAACTCTTTCTATTTATAGAAGAAATGAGGAGAGAGAGGGGAGACAAGGGTCATTAATGGAGTTGTAAAACCCATTAATGAGGTGTAAGAGGCTTTAAATGCCAAAGGCATTAAAGAAGCATGGTGGAAGGCATATGCATTAAATGCAAACATTTAAGCGGCATGGTGAGGGTGTAAGAGGCAAGCTTGAGAAGGTGGACTTAGATGGAGTCAAGCTTGAGAAAGTTGACTTTCTCAAGTGGGTTGAGTTCCTAATCACATTTTTAGGAATGTGACATCATTAGGAGGTGGGTTAGAATGAGATTAGGATTAGGATTAGATTTAGCATGGGGTGAATAGGTTGGGATGGGTTTAAACCCAAGGTCAAGGTGGTTGAGGTAGGTTAGGTTAGAGGTTTAGGGGAATATTAATGAAATGAATTATAATTAATATATTCATTCAAAAATAGGAATATTAATTATTTAAGCATTTGATTGCTTTAGATAATTAATTAGGACTATAGCCAATTAATTAGATTAATTTAGGCTAGAAGATAGGCCTTTTGCAAGTGATTTAATATAAATAGGGATTTATTTAATTCCTCTTAAATTAATTACCTTAGCCATGTTTGATTTGAAATGTTTTGATTTAAATTGATTTGATTTGATTGGCTTAGGTGATTAATAAAATTTAGTGATTAGATCACTTAGGAGATTAAATTTGATTTGAATGAATTACGTCAGTCGATTGAAGAGTTGTCTGAACATAATTGGGGGTATGATCACACTTAGGGAAAATAGGGTCTATGGTCAGAGCAGACCAAATCCAGGTGATTATATTTTCTTGCTTATTTCATGAATTATATGTGCTAACCCGCTAACTTCTCATGTTTGAGCTTGCTCCCAACAGATTGAAGATTTCCTCATACTACACTTTTATCTTTTTAGCAATCAACCTTTTTAAAAACTTAAAATGAAAGGCCTAATACAAATTTCTAAAATAAGAATAAACAACATTAGAAATTTGATATCTATATTAAAAATATTTAAATAAATTATAATATTCTAGATTAATTTATATTTTAATAAATAAATATTATAAAATGATATATATAAATTATAAATTAAAATATTATATTATATTTAAGTATAATATTTTTATTAATAATTTAAAGTGTCATATATATGATTTTGGAAAAAAGGTTGTAATACCATGGTTTAAAATTGAAGAAAGATCATATAGACAATCAAATTCTAACCTCCTTCAAAATGACATTATTTAAAGAAAAAAAGTTGAGAAGAAAAATGAGAGGATGAAAATAATATCACGGCCTAGTTGGGTGGGAAATGGAAAATTAGAAAGTTGGGATGATTGAATCCCCTTCTAGAGATTACCAATTTAAAAATTCCTTGGGTGAGCTCTCAAAAGAAGAGAAGATGAATAAAATATCAAATAAAAAATGTAAAATAATAGAAAAAAAACATGCAAGAAATATGACTATAGATGAAATGATGATGATGTGTTATACCAACTTTGAATTTAACAACCTTTATTTAATATAGAAATGTATGTAATGCAGTACTATATATAAGACCAATGTAACAATTTATTAAACACATTGATTCTAAGAAAACAATAGAGGATAGGTGCCCTAGCATCCACTAAGAGTATTAGACACTTAGTGATTGCACAACCTATAAAGTTAATTAGTATATCCATTCTTATTCTAGTCTCTTAGTTTATTTTTCCTTGAAAGTCGATAAATAGAATCATCCCTTCATCATTTTCATATCTACCATCAATCAAATCAAAGAGTTATGTTGTTGAGTCACATCCACATTCTAAATAGGCCTAATACTCTTAGTGATTGTGCAACCTATTTAGTTAATTATTGTCTCCATTCTTATTCTAGTCTCTTAGTTGATTTTTCCTTGAAATTCGATAAATAGAATCATCCCTTCATCATTTTCATATCTACCATCAATCAAATCAAAGAGTTATGTTGTTGAGTCACATCCACAATCTAAATAGGCTTATAAACACTTATTTGAGGTTTATAGTAGGATTATAAGATATGAATTAGATTTGATTTCATATTTATGTTTTAGAGTCTTTTTTGTTTCTTATTTTTCCATTTTAATACTTACATTGTTGAGAGGGGATGCTATAAATCCAACACGTTCCATATTAGAAATGATTTCATGCACTCAAGAAAAATATGAGTAAAAGGAATATGATAAAACAAATCATTATCTAAAATGATAGCCTCAATAATATCAACACATTTTTGTGGGAATGGAATGCTATGAGATATATTGCATGCCCACCCATAATAGTGTCAATTCCTCTTACCACCACACAATCATTTAAGTAAAGGCACATCCCTTCTCCAACTAAAAAACCTTGGATTTTTCCTCTTTCCTCTTTTCATCCCAAATAGGTGTTTGTAATCAAAAGATACAAAAGTAAATGATCATAGATATCAATGTTGTCCAATCCATAACACAATTTATTAAACATTTATTAAATAAATTTAGAATATAAATTGTTGAAATAAACATATCCACAATGTTTTTGATCTCTTAGAATAAACAAAACACATTAAATGAAAATAAGGTTATACACATGTGAATTGGTTGATAAGTACATGACCAAAATAAAATACTTTGCATTTTTTTACCAAAATAAAATAAAATATAAATTTAAAAAAGTATTGCATTTTTCAATCCACGCAAGTTTTTTAATAAGTATCTTATAATTGTATTATAAAGAAAATAAATATTTATTGTATTTCCTCTTGTAATATGTGGCATTATTTATCTTTGCTAACCTATAAAAGTATTACCTTCATTTTAGGAGGAAAACCACATATTGAAAAATATCAACTTACACAAGTTTTGTGTAGAATAAACAAAGACATGCTTTATTTACAACAATCTTATATCTTAAATACATTATGAATTTTGTGGACTTCTTAATGCCTTCCCTATAGAGTAGGTTTAGTGTATATTAAGATAATTCTAATACAAAATTTATTTTACTTTTCAACTTGAAAACACATATCATATATATGATTATCCATAGATAATAACTAGCAATTACACCTTGGTGTGCAAGGGTATGTAGAAGGTATGTGGAAGGAGAGCATAAAATGTGAAATTTGAAATGAGTTAAAAGAAGGTTAGGTCCAATTAATGTAAGAGAAGTATTTACTTTTTTTTTGTAAGAAGTAGTAATTGTGAATTATCCTTGATGATATTACCTTAAACAACATTGATAGCAGATGCAAACAATGTTTAGTGATTTGTGACTTATCCTGAATCTTTAGTGTTTCTAGAGCAAATAATTGCAATAATTTACAAAAATGGAGCTATTTTTTGCATCTCTTAAAAAAGTATCATGTTTTAGAATGAACAATACCCAATAGATCCCCAAATTGGAGTCATATTTGTAGGGAGAAACAACTTGTAGAAAAGTATACAACATGATGACATATGAGGAAAAAAGAATCTCTCTCTCTCTCTCTCTCTCTCTCTCTCGATATATATATATATATATATATATAAACCTTTCTCCTCTTTCTTTATCTATCCCTTTTCTTCTTTACATATCCCTCTCCTCCATACACATATCTATCTCTATCTTTATCTTCATCTCTATCCTTATCTCCTTCTATATCTAACTCTTTCTATTGCTCTATCTCCCTCTAGATATCTCCCTCTCTCCATATTTCAAACATAACATGACCTTGTTGATAAATAATTTAAATAACAAATTATAAAATTAGATCTATATTATTATTTTAGAAAAATTAAAAATTAATTATAGATACATTAATCAAATAATATATATTTTTCATTTACATATTATCATTTTTAATGTTATTTATTTAGAGAAAAAAATTAATATAAATAAAAGTTAAGTTAATTTAAATTATATAAATTGTATTCTAACATAAAATATAAAACCCATCTAAACTATAAAATAATTAAAAATAATAAGTATTAAACTGTTAAAAAATCATCCTACATGTCATATTTCATATTTATTTAAAATTAAAAAAATTGAAAGAGTATGTGGTTTCAAATTATGTTCTTCATGTACAAATATTCAACTTTGTCCTTTATATAAAAATATGTCTTTAAAATTATTCTTTCTCCACTTCCACTGACCTTCTCGTCATTCAAGCTTCACGTTGACTTTTCCCCTAACCATCTATTTTGAGCATTAATGTAGTCTGCAATTTTGATTGAAAAAATGACAATGTAAATAGGCACATCAAAGCTAGTGTACACCATGTAAATAAATGAGCAGACAATGTAATAAATAACGTTAAAAATGAATACAAAGATGCTAGTGACTGAAAAATCTGATGACCAACAAGATTTGTGTGGCTTTGCATGCCTCTTGTAGGTTAAGAACCATTGGTTTATAATCTCGAGTCACTCTTTTCAAATAATAAATGCCTTTGGTGTAACAAATTATGGTTAAGGGTAAGAGAGTTCTTTTAATAATAATTGTGCTATTAGGTTTAAGTGGTTTACCTAGTAAGCTCTCCTAGGTTCTAAACACACATGTACTTAAGTTTACTTAAGGATCACATAGGAGCATTCCCACTTTCATTGATATTATCACATTATCACTTTTCCACCCTTAGAGCATGATCCACCTTTAGTGGACATGTGACTCTTTCACTTTTTCACCTTCCGAGGGTGATCCACCCTTAGTGGACTTGTGAAACTTTCACTTTTCTATCTTTGGAGGGTGATCCACCTTTATTAGACATGTTACACTATCAATTTTCCACCTTAGGTGAGTGATAAGTTATTAATATCTATGTATCATGTCATAAGATTAAGACACTCATAATAATCTTATGCCTTTCCATTTCTCACCTTGGCCTACTTAACCAAGGGGCCTCCTTTGTAATGCTAATTCATTCTATTGCATCATTGATAAAACAAAATCTTCATTATTGATCTCTCTTTTTCTTTGATGTAATTCTTAATCTTGGGTGACTATAATTAAAACTAATAGTTTATGTTAAAAATCAGGTTTACTTGCTTCTTAGTTGAATCTTGTCTTTGGTAAAATGAAGCATGTTATCCTTAAGTGCTCTAAAGGACCAAGATACTAAATGTGTGACAAGTAACACAATATGAATCTCTTACTTTTATTTGGTTATTTTATAACCAAAGTCTTTAGTTTTCACTTAATTGATCTCCAAGACCTTTTAACTTAGTTATCCCTCATACTCAAGATTATTATTTATGTTAGAAATGAGATAAGTAACTGAGAGGGGAGGGGTGAATTAGTTACTCCAAAACAATTCCTTGTCCCTTAGATGTCTAAATACTTTAATACTGTTACTCGGGTTAGCTAAGATATTCTTCTGTAGCTCGAGTGTTCCTTCTGTAACTCGGGTGTCAAAGCAATCTTTAATGCAGTTATACTTAGAGATTAAGTGAAAAACATAAAGCATAAAACAAGTAACAAGTGCACATATGAAACCAAGATTTAACGTGGAAACCCAATATGGGAAAAACCACCAATGTAACTAGTTACTATTTTTCACTCTTCTGAAGTGAGCCATGTTAGGATCCAACCCTGTTAAAGGTTACAATAACACACTGTTAGATGTGACCTATTTAAAGGATTTAATCACCCTGTGAGGAGTGGCCTTTTTAGAGGTCTTCAACACTTCAATCTAGAAATGCTACCTTGTGAGAGGATTTACAAAATACTTTTAAGTCTACTCTATTAAGAGATTTTGATCACTACTACAATTGTTAGAAAGTAACAATAGATTGACCTGTATGTGTAAGCAACTGTCTTTGCTGATTCAGATCTCTACTTGATTGTAACTGGATCCTTTTTTATAAGATATTCTATTGCAGCTCTGAGTGTTCTATATTCAATCATAATCCCATCTGATTTCACCTTCACAGAATTCCACACTTCTACCTTTTCACTTTCGCTTCTACTTACACACTTAGACTTCAACACATTCAATCCAAACTTGACCTTTCATAAATACATGGTAAGCCATGTCAAGTCGGCTTGAATAAACTCTAAATGATAAATCATAATTCAATCAGCCTCATATAACCATTTAATTACATAATATAAATCACTATTAGTCGGCTGCAACTGAATGCCCGACCAAGACTGAAATTCCTGAGTGAACTCGGTCAACACTGAACTTCTTCAATGCCCGAACTCGACTTATTCTATTTACCAACTGTGCTTGGTCTGAATGTAGACATTAGTGTAAAACCACTACATAAGTGTATATACGTGTGTAACATCAATGACAATACACAATTGAATAATTGTCTTCAATAATCTCCCTCTTTGGCATTGATGGCAACACAACATGTCATAATACAAAGAATTGTGGAGCAACAAAAAATTTATTTAATGTCTTTAGCTTCATTCTAATTCTCCCTCTGACAATTTCCTTAGCTTCATTCTGATTCTTATGTATTATATAAAACTCTCCCTCTTTGACAACAGATGCCAAAGACTCCAATTCCTCAAATACTATTTCTCTTTGAAGTTGTAATGTACCTAAATGTACTAATTCATCTGCAATGGGCTCTGATAGATCTGCATCAACTGGAAGATTTCCATAGTCGCTCAGGTTGATGCATCACTAAACTATATTTTAGTGACCTTTAGATAGGGGAAGTACCCCTATCTTTCCTCTAAGATACAAGAATGCATCCTTAGGTAAAGGTTTTGTGAATATGTCTACAACGTGTTCTTTTATGTTTACATATTCCAACCTTACTTCTCTATTTTGTACTAATTCCCTCAAGAAATGATATTTTATTGCTATGTGCTTGGTTTTGGTGTGTATCACAAGATTCTTTGAGATTTTAATGACACTGGTGTTGTCACAGTAGATAATAACTGGTTCTTTTATCTCTTCCTTCATTCCTGAAAACAATTGCTTGATCCATATGATGTTAGAACAGTTCACTGCTGTAGAAACATATTTTTCCTTTGATGTAGACTGAGAGATAAAATTCTATTTCTTACTAGTCCAAGACACTAACATTTTTCCAAGAAAGAAAGCTCCACCACTGGTGCTCTTCCTATCATCGACACTTCCAGCCCAATCAGCATCAGTGAATGCTTTTAAATCAAAGTTTCCACCTTTCTTATACCATAAACCATAGTCTTCAATACCTTTTAGATATCTCATAATTTATTTGATTTCCATTAGGTGATTATCTCTAGGATTAGCTGAAAATCTTGCAACAACACTAACTTCCAATGAAATATTAGGTCTGGTGTGCACAACATATTGCAATTTTCCAATCATGGATCTGTAATTGGTCTGATCTACCTCTTTTGAATCATCATCCTTAGATAGTTTCTGTCTAGTACACATGGGTGTTCCAATATGTTTGGAATCTTCCATACCAAATTTATTGATTATCTCCTTGATATATTTTGATTGAGTAATGTAGATACCATCCTTCATTTGATGTACTTGTAAACCAACAAAAAAATTGATCTTGCTAAACATAGACATCTCAAATTCTTTTCTCATAGCTACAAATAATGCTTTGCATAGGTCGTCATAACCCATGAACAATATGTCATCAACAAATATCTTTGCTAACAGTATTTTGTTTTGTGGTCCTTCTTTGATGTACATGCTACTATTATCATTGGTTCTCTGAAATCCAATGCTTATTAGATAACTATGTAGTCTTTCATACCAGGCTTTGGGCACTTGCTTTAGTCTATACAATGCTTTGTATAGCTTGCGAACCATATTTCTTCTGATGGGGTCAATAAATCCTTCTGGTTGTTCAATGTAGACTTCCTCTTCTAGGATTCCATTAAAAAATGTAGACTTCACATCCATCTGATATACTTTGTATCCTTTATGTGCAACATATGCTAGAAGAGTTCTGACTCCTTCAAGTCTTGTAACAGGAGAAAAAGTTTCTCCATAGTCACTACCCTCTTCTTGAGCATATCCTTTACAAACTAGTCTGGCCTTGTTTCTAGAGAATTTCCCATTTTCATCCATCTTGTTTCTAAAACCCCACTTGGTTCAAATCACATTCTTGTCCTTTGGCCTAGGTACAAGATTCCAATTTTTGTTCTTCTCAATCTCTTCATTCATTAACTCTATCCAACTTTCATCATTCAATGCATCTTTAACAGTTCTAGGTTCAAATTCACTTAGTAAGCATGTACCTTTTAGTTTATTTCTTGTCATTACACCTTCTATCTGATCTCCAATTATTTTCTCAGGTGCATGATGCCTTTTCACGTATCTAGAAAGTATTAGATCATTCAATCTAGATTCTAGACTTGATCCACTAGGTATGTCATTCTCAAACATTCTTTCTTGTTTCTCTGTATGATACTCAATTCCCTCTGACTCTGACTCTGGTCCTTCATTCTGTGACTTAGGTCCTTCAATCTGTGACTTGGGTCCTTTAGCCTATGACTCGGGTCCCTCTGTCTGTGACTTGGGTCCTTCTACTAGCACTTCATGTTGCACATTTTGCAACTCAAGTAGTATAGTTTGTGTCAGTATATGTTGTCCCATCACCATTGCTTGATTCATAGGTATAGTATCAGGTTCATGATATACAAATTTTCTATAGTCTTCAGGCTCTTTACTGCTCTACTCTTCACATTTTTTTGCAAACTCATCAATCTTGACATGTACACTCTCTATGACTTTATGAGTAGTAAGATTCAGACATTTGTATGCTTTGCTTTTACATGAGTAACCTAGGAATATTCCTTCATCACATTTTCCATATAGTCTCCCATTTCTTACTTCCTTCAAGATGTAGCATCTACTTCCAAATACTTTGAAATAATGATCATTAGGTTTATAGCCATACCATAATTCAAAAGGTGTCTAATTACTACCCTTCTTGAGTTGAACTCTATTCAAGGTGAACACTATAGTGCTGATGGCCTCTTTCCAGTATTTGGCAGCAACATTCTTTTCAATCATTAAGGTTCTGGCATAATCCATAATGGATCTATTTCTCCTTTCTACTATTCCATTTTGTTGTGGTGTACCAGGGGAAGATACCTATATTTTGATTCCTCTTTGATTGTAGAACTCATTGAACTCATTAGAAATGAATTCTCCTCCTCTGTCAGATCTTAGTCATTTTAGTTTCTTTCATGTTTCTTTTTCAACTCTTGCAAGATACCACTTGAATTTCTAAAAAGCTTATGATTTCTCTCTGAGAAACATGATAGACATCATTCTGGAATGATCATCAACAAACAAAATAAAATATTTTTCTCCGTTATAGCTTGTTGTTCCAATTGGTCCACATAGATTAGTATGTACCAATTCCAAGACTTCATGAGTATTGTAATTCTTTCTCTTGAAGCTAGTCTTGCTCATCTTTCCAATTTGACATTGTTTGCATATTTCTAACTTGGGTTTCTTAAAGATAGGAATACCTCTGACTCTTTTGTTCTTTCTTATGTTTACCAAATTTTCAAAATTTACATGACACAACCTTTTATGCCATAACCAGCTTTCTTCTACTTTTGCAATAAAGCATGAACCTTCAGTCAGATCAAGATAGAATAAAATACCTTTTGTTTGCCTGCCAGTTCCAACTAGGTTCCCTTTACCATCTAGGAGCTTGGCCTTACCATTCATAAGTTCTACCTTGAATCCAATTTTGTTCATTTGTGCTACACTGAGTAGATTTCTCCTTAATCCTTCAACCCAATAAGCATTATCACATTTGATTCCTTCTATCAGAATAATGCAACATTTTCCTTTTATAGGGCAAGGTTCAGCATTCCCAAAACTGACACTTCCACCATCATAGTGTTCAAGATGTTCAAACTTTGACTTATCACCAGTCATGTGATGAGAACAACCACTGTCAGTTATCCAAGTATCATTTTTATTGATGTGTGAGAAAAGTGCAGTATTTTCATCTTCCTCATCTGACTCATCCTTAATGGAAATATAAACCATTTCTTCTTCTTCATCACTGTCAGAATATTTTGCAATATAACAAGACTTCTTGCCTTTATCCTTATGTATTTTGTGGTTATTGAAATCTTTCTTGCCTTTGAATGTGTTAAACTTCCTCTCATCCTTGTCTTCCTTGTTTGGACACTTTGTAGCAATGTGACCAACCTCATTGCATGAGAAACAAATCAATGGTATCTTTCCTCTGTATTTTCCTTTTGTAGCTCTTCTTGCAAGAAGTGCTTAAATGATATCAAGATCTTCATCATCGCTGTCACTTTCAATATGCTTTCCTTTATAGTACCTATCCTTCTTACCAAGGTTCAATTTGGCTTTGAATGCAGACTCAATATTACTAGAGCCAGGACAGTAGTTGTCAAAATTGTCCATCTCAAAGGTTGTAAGTCTTCCCACTAATGTATCTAGAGCAATGTCTTTGTTGCACCTCATTTCTTGAATGACTGAAAATCTAATAGCATAGATAGGGAGTAAAGTTCTAAGTACCTTGTTGACTACTGTAGTATCTTCAATTAGTCCACCTGCTGCTCTGGTGGCACTTACAATCTTCTTGATTATTTCACTATACTTTGTGATATCTTCTCCTTCTTTCATTTTCATCTGGTCAAATTGTCCTCTTAGACTTTCTTCTTTAGTTGTCTTTACATTTGCATCATCCGCATGAATGTCCTATAGTTTCTTCCACATATCATGGGCTGTAGGGTAGTCCTTGAATTCATCAAATTTTGAATAGCTGAGTGAAGAAGCTATGTCAATCATCATTATGTTATGAAGTTTTTGTTCCATAATTTGTTCCACAGTCATAGTCCCTATTGGTGCAACATATTTGGTCTCTAAGAATTGTAAACTAGCATCTCCAATAGTAGATAGATGTAGCTTCATCAATTTCTATCATGCTAGGAAATTGTCTTTATTTCTCCCTCCTGTAAGACATCTCTGATCTTTAGCTTAGGTCTTGAAACCTTTCCTGAAAGAACTTGAAGCTCTGATACCAATTGTTGGAAATGAGATAAGTAACTGAGAGGGGAGGGGTGAATCAGTTACTCCAAAACAAATCCTTTTCCCTTATATGTCTAAATACTTTAATATTGTTACTCGGGTTAGTTAAGATATTCTTTTGTAGCTCAGGTGTTCATTCTAACTCGTGTGTCAAAGCAATCTTTAATGCAATTATACTTAGAAATTAAGTGCAGAAACATAAAGCATAAAACAAGTAACAAGTACACATGACACCAAGATTTAACATGGAAACCCAATATGGGAAAAACCACCAATGTAACTAGTTACTATTTTTCACTCTTATGAAGTGATCCCTATTAGGAGTCAACCCTGTTAAGGGTTACAATAACACACTGTTAGGTGTGACCTATTTAAAGGATTTAATCACCCTATGAGGAGTGTCCTTGTTAGAGGTCTTCAACACTTCAATCTAGAAATGCTACCTTGTGAGAGGATTTACAAAAGACTGTTAAGTCTACTCTATTAAGAGATTCTTATCACTACTAGAATTGTTAGAAAGTAACAATGGATTGACCTGTATATGTAAGCAATTGTCTTTTTTGATTCAGATCTCTACTTGATTGTAACTGGATCCTTGCTGATCAAATATTCTATTTCATCTCCGAGTGTTCTGTATTCAATCAAAATCCCATCTGATTTCACCTTCACATAATTCTACACTTTTTCCTTTTCACTTTCGCTTCTACTTACACACTTAGACTTCAACACATTCAATCCAAACTTGACCTTTCATAAATACATGGTAAGCCCTATCAAGTCGGCTGGAATAAACTCTAAATGATAAATCATAATTTAGTTGGCCTCATATAACCACTTAATTACATAATATAAATCATTTTTAGTCAGCTGCAACTGAATACCTGACCAAGACTAAAATGCCCAAGTGAACTCGGTCAACACTGAACTTCTTCAATGCCCGAACTCAACTCATTCAGTTTACCAACTGTGCTCGGTCTGAATGTAGACATTAGTGTAAAACCACTACATAAGTGTATATACATGTGTAACATCAATGACAATACACAATTGAATAATTTTCTTCAACAATTTAATTATTATAATATATACATTAAAATTTAAATACCTCAATTTTATAGAAGATCATCACTAGATGTCATTAAAAAAATCTTTGCCTAAATTTTAACTCTAAGGTTTTATTAGATCTCAATAATTATTCAATTTCTTCTATCCTTGATATTTTTAGAAAATTAAACCCAATTTAAAATCGATTTTAACCCTAAGTTTACCTTAAGTTGATTAGGTTCTTGTGCGTGTGAAATTGTGTCAGATACCTGCAGCTGCAAACACACACTTCAATGAACCATTATAGGGTTATCTTATTAGAAAATGACAAAATCATGATACTGAAATGCCCAAGGCTAACCGACATCAGCTCATTGCCTTCTAGTAGGCAGGAGTTTGAATCTTTCTCTCTAGTCATTGCAAGAAACAGTGACTACACTGGATCCTAAATGAAGGATTTGAAAGCTAAATGAAATGATTAATCTACATGATATGCAAATGCAAGATGTTTTTTTTCTTTTCAAAGCCCAAATTGAAATGTACTCTACATTATAAAGTTTGCAATGCAACTAAAAACAATTAACAAATCTAAGTAATTGAAACTAAGAATGCAAAATGCTTGAATGTTAAAAATAGTATAATAACGATACCTAAAACTAGGATCCTTTGTGAAGGAAATGAAGCTCTCTTTTATAGAAAATATCTCCCAAAATTGATGGTCAAGATTAGATGAAATGAGTGGCTCAAATTTGAATTGAGAAAGCACAATCCATGTGCAAGCAATTTGATTGGTCGAAAGATTCAGTCTTTTTGGAAACTTCCAAATTAATTTTCAGTTAACAACTTTGTTTCCAAAATGATAAATAGATAAGAAAAAGCTAGCTGAATAAAACAGATTTGTTTCCAAAATGAGAAAAGATAATAATAAATCAACTGAATAAATTAGATTTATTTTCAATTCAAAAATCAGTTGATGACATCATATGCATTTTTAAAGATTTAATTAATTTTAAATGCACATTTTGTTTTTATTAATTAATTTATTTCCTTTTTTAATTTTATTGACAATTTAGTAATTTTAGTTAATTAATACATTAGAATATAAATTAAATAATTAACATAAGGTTTATTTGCCAATATATTGTATTTTTAGGAATTAATTAATTAATCAAGTATGATGATTAATTAGGACCTAGGATTCAGGTCAGATTAGCTTGAAATTGACGAATTGCATGTTTGGTTTAGGACTTAGAATTATCAAGATTAGGGTTTCTTGATATAAGACTGAGATTAGGGGTCTAGGGTTTAGGTGACCACTTTTAGGTCATTACAGTTCTTACTAGTGTAACAATGTTATTAGTGAATGCCTCAATATTCCCAAGTTCCTAATTAGGCAAGCTAGATGTAGGAACTTGATTCCCATGAAGTTATATTCTCAGAGAAATTGAAGACGAATTTATTTTATTCCTCTTTGGTTGTGTGTATCAATAATTTTTTATCTTGAGTTTGATATACAAATATTACACTAAAGTGAATTCTTTGGAGCATTTATGTCCACTAAGAATTTGAGTCTCAAAGAAGATAATTATCATTATCTTTTTTTATATCTATTGATAAATAATTTTATTGGGTTTACATGTGTAATAGATGTGAGTAAGAAGTGAAACTATTGAATCTTGAATCATCGCCTAGATCCAACAAAGACAACCATATCTTGATTCCATGATCAATGAAGACAAATATGAAGATGAAGGAGATTTATCTGGTGATTCCATTCAGGAGAGTCCAGTGCAAGTTGATTTCTTGAAGAGTTTCTATGGTGGCTTGCAACTTGATTCCAGAAAGGTACATTTTTTCCTGCTCCAAACTCTACAAGATATTGAAGAGAAAGATGGATTTAAAAATGAGTTTCTTGCAAACCAAAATCATAAAAAGGAAGTTAGTCCTTTTCTTGAAACTGTTGCTCAAGGAAACCATACCCTTGAGGGTCCTGAGCGAGTTAAACCTTCAAGAATCTTTCATGGCCACATGCAGCCCGTTCTTGAAAAATTTCATTCTCCTTCAATCCAAAAATTGCAAAAATACCGAATGAATTGAATAATTTATCAGTACCATGGGGTAATCACAATCACTGACAAAGAAGAATCTTGCACCATGCTGAAGAAAAGGAATTTGAATCTTTTCTAACATGTATACAAATGGGGCTAAGTGGGCAATCATATATTTCCTTCAAAAGAGAGGAATTGTTGAATGAACCAAAGATTATCTTTGTTCCTAGTTGGTTCTTGAAAGGTTTAGATGATGAATTTTGGTGTGGAGTTGTGGGTAAAGATGGTCATATTACAAAGGTTGATATGAACACATTTGCTTGTAAATTTAGGGATGTGAAGGGGGGCATGGTTGTGCCTCTTGATAACAAAACTGAAGAGAAGAAACTAACAGAAAATGAAATACATGTACAAAAGAATAGTCTGGTCAAAGCTAGTGAAGGTATGGATAATTTGTATTTTCAGCCTGCACACACTCTAAATGAAGATTTTGTTCGCATAATGGAAAAAGAAGTAATTCATGTTAAATTTTATCACATGATGTTGGAAAGTAATATTCGGGAACCCCAATCATCATCCATGCACCCAAAAATTGGTCTGTCTTACGATCTGCAAATAGAAGGTACAATTTTTGATGTCCCTCTTGTATGTTCAAAAGAAATTAAAATAAATGGTGTGCCTGTAAAGAAAGATACAACAGTTATAAGAATGGAGGAACAATTGGAAAAGCCTAAGAGTAAAAAATATTAGGGCCAATTTAATTCATTATATGTGCAGATAAAATATTGTAAATATTTAAAGGTCAAGGAAAATCTCCTCTTTGAATTTTATGACTATGAATTAATTAATGAGAATTTATTTTCTTTTCATGATAAAAATAAACCAGAGGGATATACTCTTGAGAATGGCTCTGAAAAAGATAGTTTTGTGACCATGTTGCAAGAAAGAGAAAATCATATTAATGCTAAATGTAATGTTTCTGGCTATTGTGGACAAGTGGAAAATGGTCATGCCCACAATTAGTGCTTAAATGTTCTTGTTGACCCTTTCATCTCACCATTGATCATTAGATCATATTCTATTATAGAGTTCCAAGTGAGAAAGTTGGAGAAGCTTAATCGGTCAAATCCTTCAAGGCTAAGATTTTGGTGAGACATTTGTCATGTCCCCCCAAAATTGGCATGAAGGTGTTCTGTGGGACTAAAAAATCAATTTTGGGAAATAGGTCCATGGTCTTGCAGATGAGGTTTATTCGCGAGAGTCTTTCTAATATAGTGCTTCAATGATAATCAGAATGGAGGAAATATTGTGGTCTGATTCCCCAATGGATGTCATTGGGGTAGGTCACCCCGATGATTCTCTTATCGATGTATCAAAGGTGACAGATATGGGTGACCTGATAACGTATGCTACCCCAATGGTTTTCATCAAGGTAATTCTTTGTGATGAGATCTCCAGGCAGCTCAAAAATGGGAATTTTGGTAGAAGTCTTGCCGACAACATAGGTCATTAGCGATCGAAGGCTAGAAGATTTGGCATTCTAATGATCCATGTTACCCCAATGAATTTCATTGAGGTAACTCTTGCTAATGAGAAGTTTATAGTGGTCAACGAGGATTTGTTTCGATAGAACATGAATATTTTTTTGCTGATAATATTTTAGGTGTCGGGGAATGAAGGTTGTTATTGACAGAAATTTTGGAGTGTTTCTTGATGTCCAATGACTTGTCACAACATATAAATATGCTCAATGGGGAAGATTGATCATCGAAGAAGCCTCCTATGATGGTCAAAATAGTTACTTTGGTTGGCAAGGAGCATGGGAGGCTCATCGGTAGAGTTCTTGTTGATGAAGAGAAATAAAGGCTCATTTTTTTTGACAGGATGGACTTTGATGAGCCTACTCCTTGATTTCATCGATATGGATTTTGATGGGTTTTCAAGTTCTACCAAAGAGGTTGAGGTTCTCATTGACATAATTGTTTCATCAATCATGTTTTTTATATAATCTTTGTCGGTATTATCAAAGGGAGATTTAAATATTCAAATCATAACAGCCATGTGGTGGTTAAAATGTTAGGAATAATAGTCCACAAGACAATTGAGAGGGGGTGAATCAGTTGTGATATAGATTATTAAACTTTCAACATTATAAACTAAAACTGCAATGCAAATGATAACACAATAACACAATACTTATTGTCGAGGAAACCCTGTTAAAGGTAAAACCTCGGTGGGAATTAGCACCCGCAAATAATGTACTGAGATTATAGTATCCCTATTAAAAGATTTAGCCCTGTTAGGAGCTTATTAGAACATTATAGTACACAGTCTCTTTTAGGAGACAGACCCTATTAGGAGTCAAGAAAAGTAGTAGGCTCACTGCCTAGGCACACTTCCCAAAGAAGGTTAAAGCCACACTTAAGGATTCACAATCTCAACAAGTGTATATAGGAATACACAATCCAATAAACTGTCTAATAGAAATTGTCTTTGCTTGGTCAGTTCCAATGAAGTATTCTTGTCACAAACTCTGCTCTACATCCAACAGCCAAACAAGCCTCGTAGCTTTCACTTCTCTTTCAATATATTTCACTACCACACCTTTACAAAATAAAAGATCACTCATATATACGTTGTTACAATAATTCATTAGGTCAGCTAGTTAAGCTTTCCTAATAAACAAATAATTAATTAGGTTAGCCAATTAGGATTTCCCAATATATAAATAATTGTTTAACCCCTTGCTAAGATACACAGGGTACCTATAACAAGTAAACATAAAATAAAATCCACCAGTTATACTCCTAGATCCACAATCCACACTCATAATTCATATTACACACTACATGTATGAATTCGTCCACCAAATAGGTATCCTCCAGAATACACGCCATAACTGACGTCACCAAAATGCACACACTAATCTAACACAACCCAATATTCCAAAATATGTCCTCTATCATCCAGTAAGCTTCCATCACCTGAAATATCTTCACTAGTAAGATATACCCAAAACATAGAGACCTACTCTGTCAAGCATCACTGTTGCATTCCAGAAACCAGTCTTCACTAAATCAACTATAAAATCCTCAATATGTAACATAAATCCAAGAGACCTTAGGAATAAGGTCAACATGCATCCTTCTTCATATAACCAATTTTGATCATTCTGAAACATCTGTACAGTGTCCATACACTTCTGCCAGTCAAGTAACTAGTATGTCTTCTTCACAAAAACATATGTTCACATGAGTGACAAAAAATGAATATCAACAACATGAATAGTATCAAAATCTAATATCATCCAGAAATCTCCCCCTTTTTCATTGATGGCATCATATGGGAAAATCCATCAACCCAAAATCAACTCAAAAATACTTTCTCCTCTCAATACAATTTTCTCAATAGCCTCAACACAAATATCCCAAAAATAGTAGGGATTTTCACATAGATTCTTTCCCCCTTTGAAAACAATGGAAAAGGGTGTTGATCTCTAATTTTTGTTGATCATTAGTGTCCCGCACATAGTCATTTATCCAGGTAGGTTAGCCGGTCATTACTACGGCCGAGCTATCTAGTATAGGTCAAGCAATCCGGCATAGTCATTGCCGAGAAGATAGTGATTACCGAGTGACTCGGAAATCAAGAAAAAGGTTGATCATATTCATGTCAAGCACCAGATTTTTAATGTGCCGAGCAAGACAGTTTTGCTATATATGTTTGGAATGGCACAAACTTGAAGGTAAATGTTTTTGGGCCGACTTATTCATGCATTTAATGATTTCAACAAAGTTAATTATGCATTAATTATTTGATCCCAATGTGTGGCATGGAGCCAATCAGAAAATTGGAATGCCTAAGTGGCATAAGCTTTTGATCTTGATCATTGATCTAGATCTAATCGCCAGATTCATGAATTATATTTAGATTGCTTCTTAAACCCTAATTGTGGTGTGTGTTCAAGAAGAGATAGAGAAGGTGAATGCATACATGAGATATGTACAAAGGGTTATATTGATAGAAGAAGCATAGATCTATCAGAGTGAAAGAGTAGTGAACAACAGAGTAAAGACATATTAGATTATTAGATCAAAGAAGGTATTGGAAAGAGGAGAGTTGTTATCAGCATCAAAGTGCATAACAAAGGATCAGTTCTTGAGAAATTCTAACTAGTGTATCAGGTGAAATCTCTTAACAGAGTGGTTCTAATAGACCTTTTTAAATCTCTTAGCCGAGTGCTTACTTTGTTGTAAGTTTAAATCCTTTTACAAGGTAGATTATAATGATCTAAAGCTCTTAACCGGGCAGACCTTTAACAAGGTAGATTTCATATTGTAATCAAAATTTGTAGCCCTAATAGGCACACTTTATTGCTTCAGTAGTGAGGATTTTTGTGGGTGTCATACCCACCCCAGTTTTACCTTATTGGGTTTCTGGGTTACTAGAATTCTGTGTCTTGAGTTATTTATTTACTGTCATGGATGCTACTAGTTGTAAGTTCAATTATATTTATGCATGGTTGTGAATCAATTTTGTTTTAAAGGATAAAATTTTAAGATCTGATTCACCCCCCCCCCCACCTCTTAGTATCTTTCTTTCCCGTATTGTATTTCCAACAATTGGTATCAAAGCACAGTTCTCCTAAAAAAGGTTTTAANTTAAAGGATAAAATTTTAAGATCTGATTCCCCCCCCCCCCCACCTCTTAGTATCTTTCTTTCCCGTATTGTATTTCCAACAATTGGTATCAAAGCACAGTTCTCCTAAAAAAGGTTTTAATCAGCTTGAGAGTACAGTTCTTGAGATGGAGATTTACAAATTGGGTAAAGTCATGGAGAATCAAAAGATTGAAATTCAGCTAGCATTACATCATCTTGAAACTGCAAGACAGGAGCTAAAGAAGTCCTTGCAAGCAAGAAAATATTTGGCCAAACAAATGAATGATACACATTATCAAGAAGAAGACACTACAAATCTATTTCACAATGGATACTCCACTGAAAGTGATGCAGTAATTGTAGATCTACTAGAAAGGAACAATACATTGTTTGAAGAAGTTAGAAACCTAAAAACAGAACAAGAAATGCAGACAGTAAGACTATGTTAAGTAGTGGAACAAAAGAAGAAAGTTGAAGATGACAAAGCTATGTCTGAAGAAGACAAAATAATGATGATTGTTGAACTTGATGAAAGGACACATGAAGTACAAATGATTAAAAACAATCAGGTTGACATGGTGAATCAAGTGCTACTTGCAAATTAGGAGATCAATAAGAAAGACATGGAAATTGTGAATCTAAGATCTGAAAACAATCGATTAAAAAATGAATTGAGATTTGAGAAAGAACTGAATGAAAGATTAAACAGACCTAATGAAGCCTTGACTCATTTTGAAAACTTGATGGAAGCATCAACGAGATCTAAAGATTCTTCTGGATTAGGTCACACTGAACAACATACATCTACTGAGAAAGGGGAATCATCTAAGATTGGTGAAAAGAGGAATGCAAAGTCAAAGAACAACAAGCTTGTATGCCATCACTGTGGAAAATCAAGACACACAGCAAACATCTATCAACGCAAGAATGGTAAGTCCAATCCTAAACCTAAGTTCAATGGTCATTTCTTTAACTGTAAGAAGTTTGGACATCAAGCACATGAATGTTGGGAAAAGGAAAACAATGCACCTCCCACACCTAGATTCGATGGGAATTGTTACAACTGTCAAAAATTTGGGCATAGAGCACAATATTCCAGATCTAATGCTAAACAAAAATGGACATCAAAGACACAAGAAAAAGCACCAAGGAAGGGTAACACTTAAAATTGGGATTATAACAAATGGCATAGCTGTCATTACTATGGTGAGTATGGACATGTTCCAGAAAACTGCATTAAGACACACTTCAGAGTTAAATCTAAGAGTTGGATGAATGGAAGCCTAGTTTGCTATAACTGCTTGAAAATTGGTCATACTAGGAGAGATTGCAAAACAAGGGTACCTACTCCCAATGTTGAGAAAAATAGAGCACATATAAACTAGACATGCATAAGGAAATCATAATCTAGAAATAGTGAAGCTACTGAAGCCGAGGTCACCCAATCTAATAAATCAGGTGATCCCACCATCACTAATTAAGCAAAGAAAGGTATGTAATGAACTGTGTTTATATTTTATATATTTTTATCAGTTCCTAACATATAAAAGTGCAAAAGTCCATATCTACATATGTTAAGATGCATTAGGACATATTTTAATTTATATAGTGAGAAAAGTCAAAAAGCACTATAGGTGCCGAGAATCAGTATTTTTAATGTGTGTCGAGTAAGTTTTGTTTGGTGGCTGAGTGATAAGTAAATTTTGTGAGTCGGCCGAGGATAGCTGTTTGGCACTCACTCAACTGAAAGAACATTTAATGCTCACCTAACTTTTGACCATTGGATCCTATATAAAGGGAAGATCTATTTCATTTCTTCTCACCATGCGATCAAGAATTTCGTAAGAGCGATTGTGCATTTGTAAACTTGAACTCAGCAAAGATTTTTGAAGATTTCTACAGTGTGCCATCGGCAACCTCTGCAGTTGAAAGTGATGATTTTTTTACTTGCCGAGGTACTCTGTTTGTAATCTTTGAAACCCTAAATTTTGGTGGAAATGGCCGCAAGTTCTTCTACATCAACGAAGAGAATAGAGAAGGAATTGTTGAACGTTCAATTGGTAAGGAGCGACACCTGTGCACCTCCTAATTTTTGTGCAGTTCATGAGAGTGCTATCAAGGGTGATTTGACTAGAGCCCTATCGTCAATACCACCAAAGGTACTTATGATCCATGCTATAAGTTCATGCTACATGGGTAAGATAAGTGAAGTTGGTGATCATGAGTTGCGAGCATCTTAAAATAAATTATGTGTTGACGGGGCCCTAAAAGATGAACATAAACACCTAGCTGAGAGAGGGTTAACTCATGCCCTAGAATTTCCAAGAGAATTCAGAGTGGAATGGATCAAGATTGTTCTAATTCATGTGCATGACATGAAAATACGGCTAGAAAATAGACCAGTCAAGATAACAAGGGAGATCATTCATCAAGTAACAGGTTATCCAATTCTAAGCGGGAATAAAACTATGAAATACCAAAGTGAGGAAAACATTGAATAACTCACTAGAGCAGTTTGGAACAAAAGAGGGATGATGTTATCCATGATTACAAATTTGGAGCTAGATTTTGTAGGGAGGGTTATAGCTCATAAGTTCTATCAATCAAACTGACTGGATAGTGTTCCCTGCATTGCAGTCGATCAGGCTTGGAAAATTATAAATAAGGATCATACTTATGACCTTGATGAGCTTCAACTAATTCAACTGGCTGAGAACCTTTCTTCAATTAGAAGAGAAAATAATTCAGTATGTAAGTTTGGGTCTCTACTCGTTTGCATATTTTTCTACATACATAATACATTTCCTTCTTTTGGAAACATATTATGGAAAACAAACAGACCTATCACTTAGAAAATCAATGCATTTATTCAGCAATTAGGTGATAATTTTGACAATGTTATGGGAACATACTTTGTAGAATTCAAGAAAAAGATGAGATTAAGGAGTAGAATTCCTAGTTCACTAGTTGAAAAACATTATGAGGATGTTTGTTTCCTAGTAGACACAGATTACACCTATGTGTAGGTAGTAGTGCCGAGGGTATCATGGCTAAGGTCATTACCTTATGAAGTAAACATTGATGAGACATCTGCAACAATAATAGCTTTATTGGCAGAAGAAATTGATAGTACAGTGAAACATTCTGGTAACTATGAAGAAGCTAAGTCCATAATCACTATGGATTTGAAGGCTGGCACTATGGAGAGGAAGAGGAAGAAAATTATCAAAATTATGAAGAAGATGGTTGGAATTTAGAGTGATGAAGAAGTAGAGGATGCACCTTTGGGGTTGTCAATAGGACATGGAGAAGATATGTCTAGTGAAGAAGAAGAGGAAAGTGAACCTGAAGAAGAGGTCACTATGAAGGGTAAAGGGAAACAGCCAGTAGTTGTCGAGGCAACTAAGCAACGAAAAGCTAAACCTAAGGCTACCCCTCATGTTGCTAACCAGCCAAGGACTTGGGCATCATCTCTTGCTCAGACAGAAAAAGTATATACTAATAAGAATGCTGGGGAGAGCAGCTCAGGGAAGAGGAAACCAGTTGAAACCAAGGTTGTGCCGAGCCAACCTGCTAAGAAAAGACCAAGAAGGAAGATATACTTGGAATTTGAAGATGATGAGGAGATAGATACAGATGTACCTAGAAACATACCGACAACATCATTTAAACCAATGACCAATATTGATGAGGTATGTAAGAACCTAAGAAGTAATTCAGGTTTAGCAGGATTCAAATTTATAAAGTATGAAAAACTGAGTGTAGTAAATAAGCATAAGATTCAAGAAGCTTTAATTTATATGATGGGAACATTCAAAATGACACCTGTAAAGATAGGAGATAGTGTTCCTACAGAACTATATGATATTTTGTCTCAGAAATGGCAATATGCACTGATGACTGAAAGAGAAATAAGGGAAGGAACATTGGTTAAGATCATTCCAGACTTGACAAAGAAACAGATAGCTAAGTTCATTGAGAAATATAAGGGGAAGTTTATTCCTAAACAGAGAGCCTATGTTATTTTGAGGAATGATGTTGAAGGTATAGTGCAATAGAGTAACAGAATATGGAAGGAAATTTTTGGGTTAATTACTAAGAAGGCTAATGATAAAGAAGAAGATAACTCAGAGTCGAAGGAAATGGAGAAAGAAACTGCTACAGATGAAGCAAAAATTGATACTGTAGCCCAAAAGAAAATAGGTGATGAGCAAGTTACTAACTTGAAAATGGATAGTCCAATTGATACTACACTTGGAGAAGAAAGCAATGTTGATGTCGAGGAACAGAATGAGCTAGCAAACACAAGTATCCAATTTCTTGTTTGGGAAACTGAGGCCAAGACAAAAATAGAAGTAGAAAAGGAGTTAATTAATACAAATCCACCTATTTTAGAGGTTGTACAAATAGTATTAGAGAGTGGAGATAAGATAGAATAAATTTTGGATAAGCCTACAGAGAAAGAGGCTATACAAGTGTTGGTTTATCTACCACACTCTGCATCATCTACTCCCACTGCACCTAAAATAGGAAGTATACCTGATTAGCAGGTAATCTTGACTCAGTTGAAAGCAGTAAGTGAAATTAATATTGAAAAAGGTAAATATATCACTGTAACTAAGCTGAGTATCAGCTCTTCAGAACTCAAAAGGAAGAAGTCACATAAGAGGAAGTCACCTAGTACAAGTGTCACTTTGGATGAAGTGATTATGATTCCTAAATGGGATACAGACAACTTGACATATGAGTAGATTAAGACTCTGCAAGACCTTTTGAAGAGGAAGAAGAAACAAGAAGAACTGAAGAGGGAACACCAAAAAAAGCAATTCTTACATGAGATAAAGGATATTTTTGTTAATGCTTTTGATATTATAGATGTTAATGAACAAACGAAAATAATGGAACAGTTACTCCATATTGTGCAAAAAGTTAATGATGAAAATGTTGAGGCAAATGAGAAGTTGCTCCAATATTCTGAGAGAAAATTTGAGAACAAAGTTTTGGAGAAGATATCAACAGAGATTGCTATCAAACAGGTTGAACTTTCTTCTCTTATTAGTATTCTTGAAGAAGTTGCAAATAATTTCTATTCCTTGTATAGAAAGTTATGTGATGTAGAATTCTTTACCAAGGATAACCAATAGCTTATTGAGCAATTGCAACTAGCTTTGAAGTCAACAGGGAGTACATTGAGTATGGATGCTAGTTCTAGCTCCTTACATTTTGACAAGTTGACTCAGACACAGAGAAGATTAGCCAAGCTTATGGATGAAGATGGTAGAATTAGAGAAAAGTTAATAACCATTCAGACTGCCTTAATACCTCATCTAGAGGTTATACAGAAGGAACTTACAGCTACAAATGAACTAGTCAAGAGGGATTATCATCTATCTACAGCAGATAGTTTCGTAAGTCTAGCTTCCGAGCTAGAAATTAAGTTACAAGTCATGAAGTTTGTAAAGGATAGTTGGGACACAGCATTTGCAATAACACTAAAGCTTCATAAGTAATTTTTGGATAAGTATAACTTGACCCTTGCTACTAGCAGTGACAAATACAAGGGGGAATCAGATAAGGAAATGGATAAAGATAAGGAAATGGAATAAGATAAGGAAACAGATAAAGATTATGTAAGTATGAAGTATGAAGTATGAAGTATAATATTAGCGGGAGTATGTTGTGTACTTTGGGAAGATTTTGTGAATGTAAAGAAATGATAAGTGTGTTTTTTCCACTAATATCAAAGGGGGAGATTGTTGACCTCTAAGTTTTGTTGATCATTAGTGTCCCACACATAGTCATTTATCCAGGAAGGTTAGCCGGTCATCACTATAGCCAAGCTATCCAGTATAGGCCGAGCAATTTGGCATAGTCATTTCTGATCAGATAGTGATTTCTGAGTGACTCGGTAATCAAGCAAAAGGTTGATCATGTTCATGTTGAGCGCCAGAGTTTTAATGTGCTAAGCAAGATAGTTTTGACATATATGTTTGGAATGGCACAAACTTGAAGGTAAATCATTCTTTGGGATCTGCTTGATACCTTGCCACAATACCAACTACATTGGTAATATCTAGTATAGTGTGAGTTAGATATTGTAGACCACCAATCATAAATCTATACTTTGTTTGAACTACACTTTAAGTATCATCATTACTAGTCAATTTATGTCCAATCACCATAGGTGTTCCAACAGGTTTACAATATTACATTCCAAACTTCTTCAAAATTTCCTTAAGATACTTGGTCTAAGATATAAAAATGTCATTCTTACTCTAATTAATTTGCAAACCAAGAAAAAATTTCATTTCACCAATCATTGACATCTCAAATTTATTTTCCATTTCTTTATAGATCTTCTTACTCATCTTATCATTGCCTCAAAAAATGATATCATCAATAAAAAGTTCTATGATTAAGATTCCATCTTTATCACTTCTAGCATCAAAATTCCCTATCTCATTATCTCTTTTGATATAACATTTAGTTCCAAATATTCTGAAATATTTTATAATATGTGTATGATCAAACCATAATTCATAAGGAGTATTAATTGTACCTTCTCTAATATGAATTATGTTTAAGGTGTACACAACAGTGCCAACTGCTTCTCTCCAATGAACATGTGACACATTTACTTCCAGCAACATAGTCCTTGCAGCATCTAATATAGTTCTATTTCTTTTCTCTGCTATCTCATTCATTTGTGGAGTTATGGGAGCTGATGTTTGTCTGTATATTCCATGTTCTTCACAATAGGTATTAAATAAGTCAAATGTAAACTCTTCACCTCTGTCTGATCTCAAACATTTTATCTTCAAACCATATTCATTCTCAACTTTTTCTTTAAATAACTTGAATTTGTCAAATGCTTCAGATTTCTCTCTCAAATATGTAACTCACATCATTCTAGACAATTCATCAAAAAAAAGTATAAAGTACCTTTCACCATAATATGATCTTTTTCTTGTAGGACCACACAGATTTGTATGCACCAGATCCAACTTCCCTTTTGTTGAATAATATTTTCTTTTAAAACTACTTCTGGCCTGCTTCCCCATAACACACTCTCTACACATAGTGTTAGATGGCTTTACAATCTTAGATAGATCTCTTACAAAATTAGTCACACTTGCCTTCACAATGTTATCAAAGTTAAGATGACAAAATCTTCTATGCCACAACCAACTGTCATCAACCTTCACAATAAAACAAGAAGCTTCAGATGTATTCAATTCAAATACATTACCTCTAGATTTAGTACCAGATGCAATAAAATCTTGATTTACTTCTGATAGAGCATTTCCCATCAATGAATTCCAATTGATAACCTCTATCCACTAACTATCCAACACTCAATAGATTATGCTTAAGTCCATCAACAAGTAATACATTGTTAGTATTAATCTTGCCATCTAGAGAAATAGATCCTACTCCAATGATAAGTTTAGGAGTATTCTCACCAAATCTAACAACACCACCATCATATCTTTTCAATTTCACAAATTTATTTGTATCTCTAGTCATATGATGTGAACAACCACTATTTATAACCCATTCAGATTTCTTTTCAACATGAGATACTAAGGATTTTTCTTCATGTATAGGTTCATCATCCTTTATAGCAATATATCCAATTTCATCATAGTCACCATCATCATAATAACACATCCTCACTAAAATAATAGCAGTCCTTGTCTTTAGGATACTTTGATTTGTAAAACTTAGGTTTATGCTTAGGAACCCTTGTAGGACATCTAGATGAAAAATGACCAATCTTGTTACATGAAAAACATTTCAAAGGTAATTTTCCTTTAAATTTACCCTTACCTCTCTTCTCTCTTCTAGTGATCAATGCTACCACTTCATATATCTTTCTTTCTTCCTCATGTATCTATTCCCATTCCTTAGCATAATCTCCAAGATCTTCTCTTAGGTCACCATAGCTGGTGCTCGCAATTTCTGATAAGGTCTTTTTGTTCGTATGCACAGTTTCCTGGAATGCTGACTCAACTTTAGGTAAAGTATCTCCCAATTATGTAGCCTCAAAATTAGTTAGTTTTCCAATCAACATCTCTCTAGTGAAGTTTGGTTTCAAGGGTATAATCTCCTTTATATCTTATACTTTAGTTCTATAAGCAGGTGTCAAAGATCTGAGTATCTTTGCAATCACTTCTCCCTCACTGTAAGTACCTCTAGAGTTTCTAATGCAAGTAACCACTTCAGTAATTCTTTGTCCATATGCCCTAATGTTCTCATCTTCTCTCATCTTCAGTGATTCCATCTTTGTCTTCCAATTCTATAGCTTTTCCTATTTTGTAAACTTATCTCCTTCATACAGTGCCTCCAATCTTGTCCAGATCTCATGTGCAGAATCTAATTCTTTTACTTCTCTGAATTATGCTGATCAATGATTCCCTTGTGACCATATTACATGAAAGTAGCTTCTTTTAATGTTCATTAGCCTTCTCCAATTCATCCTCAGTCAATATCTTTTCATTCTTCTTTGTGATCATCCAGTAGTCAATTCCCAAACATAGCAAATGTTTTCTCATCTTGTTCTTCCAACTGTCAAAGTTTTCAGGATCAAATTTTGGACTATCCTTCCTGTAGTAAGACATCTTTAGGACCACCTCAAGCTATTAAGCTTACTCTCTAAGGACCAATAGCTCTGATACCAATTTTTAGGAATAATAGTCCATAAGACAACTGAGGGGGGGGTGAATCAGTTGTGATATAGATTATTAAACTTTAAACTTTATAAACCAAAATTGCAATGTAAATGATAACACAATAACACAATACTTGTTGTCGAGGAAACCATGTTAAAGGGAAAACCCCAATGGAAATTAGAACCCACAAATAATTTACTGAGAGTATAGTATCCCTGTTAAAATATTTAGCCCTGTTAGGAGCTTATTACAACATTACAGTACATATTCCATGTTAGGAGACAGACCCTATTAGGAGTCAAGAAAAGTAGTAGGCTCACTGCCTAGGCACACTGACCAAAGAAGGTTAAATCCACCCTCAAGGATTCACAATCTGAACAAGTGTATATAGGAATACACAATCCATTGAACTATCTGATAGCAACTATCTTTGCTTGGTCAGTTCCAATGAAGTATTCTTTTTAAAAACTCTTCCCTACATCCAACAGCCAAACAATCCTCAAAGATTTCACTTCTCTTTCAATCTCTTTCACTACCACACCTTTCCAAAAGAAAAGATCACTAATATATACCCTATTACAATAATTCATTAGGTCGGCCAGTTAAGCTTTCCTTATACACAAATAATTAATTAGGTCGGCCAATTAGGATTTCCCAATATACAAATAATTGTTTAACCCCTTGCTAAGATACACACGATACCTATAACAAGTAAATATCAAATACAATCCATCAGTTATACTCCCAGATTTGAAATCCATGCTCATAATTCATACTACACGCTACATGTCAGAAGTCGGCCACCAAATAGGTCTCCTCCAAAATACACACCACAGCTGACATCACCAGAATGTTCACTCCAATCGAACATAGTCCAATATTCCAAAATATGTCCTCTGTCATCTAGTAATCTTGCATCACCTTAAATATCTTTTCCAGTAAGATATACCCAAAACACAAAGACCTGCTCTATCAAGCATCATAGTTACAGTCCAGAAACTAGCCTTCACTAAATCAACTGTAACATCATCAATATGCAACATAAATCCAAGCAACCTTAGGAATAGGTTTAACACACATTCTTCTTCATATAACCAACTTTGATCATTCTGAAACATCTATACATTATCCATACACTTCTGCCAGTCAAGTAACTAGTATGTCTTCTTCACAGAAACATATGCTGACATTGGTGACAAAACATGAATATCAACAACATGAATAGTATCCAAATTTAATATCATCCAACATAAAATGCAAAATATTTTGACGGTGGTGCCCTGTTGCCGATCAAAGCAGGAGGAAATTTATGTCATCTACTTTCACTGATCTTGTTGAGTGTCATTTTTACACAAAGAAATAGTTAGGAATAAGCGATGCAAATTACCCTCTTAAAAGAATAACAAATTTCTTCTGAAGGTTCTCCATGGTTGTGGTACAACCGCTTGTAAACTTAATTGAAGATAAATGTGAATATTCACAAGGAGGCCTTTACTGACATGTTTCAAACTTTAGGTTGTAAAACAAACTTTAACACTTTTTGTTTTTTATTGATTATCAATGTATGCAACTTCTTAATAATGCAAATGTAACTTTAAATCGTATAATGATTGCCTATCTTGACCAATTTCCCAAAAAAATATCAAAAGATTGAGTAACAAGAATTGTAAGCAAATCTGCTGAAAATGAAATCTAATAGACATAAACCATCATTGAATCACACTTGTGAATTAAATGATGAAAAGATAAAAACCCATAAAACATGAATCAGAAAAACTTGCAATTCCATGTTCAACAAGTGCAATCTTTTGAAGAAAATTTCAACTAGATCCCAGATTTTCCAAAATCTATCAAATCATGAAGCCACCATATGCACACACACACACAAGAGATAGATTTATCTTTAAAGAAATGTAATAAATCTTCCCAATTATTCATCACAACAATATGAAACAATAACGATAAACTCCAAACTAATTGATAGCAGATTCATTCACAATAAAACATTGTTGGCTCTTTGAAGTAAATGAACAAGCATACACATATTTTTAAATTTTGCATAGATAGAAAAAAATTCACACTATGAATGAAGAACCAACAACATATATCTTTATTTCATCAATAATCCAACCTTAATTACATATCTATAATCAAATATATAGTGCTTCAACTTAGAAATTAGAAACTTGTAGCTAGGGTTTCATCTACAAAAAACATGGCATAAATAAAATAAATCTAGAGTTTAACAATTCAGAACTACTCCAAAATTGATTTTTAAAAATCGTGCATGGATTCTCATCCATGTGTATACTAAATACATGCAAAATCATACTATAATCGGCCCCTGAAATGAAGGAGTTTGAACTGCAATTCCATCGTTTCTTCTCCTTGTTTGCACATGATTGACCTTCTTTTTTATGCTCATGCCCAAAATGCATGGATTTAACTTCTCTTCTAATTTGTAACTGATAGAAGACCCCTTGACTTGTAAAAATGAACTCCATCCTGCATGCAATCTCCCCAAAAAATGATCCTCTATGAAAATGTGATTGAAAACACGTGCCCATGAATTTCAGAGTTGTGGACCTCCTAAAAATGCCATGCTGAAAAATGACTACTGGAAGTTTGGTTAATTTTGATTTTTGGAGTTGCAGACCTCTGAAAATTCAACTTTGAAAAATGGCTAAGTATCAAAAATGACTTAGGACTTCAAAAAAATGGCTAAGTATAAAAAATGACTGCAGTCCTAAAAATGGATAAGTATAAAAAAATGTCTCTTAGCTCTCCAAAAGAATTTTTGGACGAACCTTACGCAATCTCTCTATAATCTCTCAGACTTCATCAAAATTGGGTAGCTTGATATATTCCAACTACTTTTCTCGCCTTGACCAAAATGAGGTGAGATTTGAACCAGACACTTTAATTTCCTCTATATGCTCCCTTATCTAGCTCATGTCCTCTCTAAGAAAACAAGTGTTGAAGGTCTCCCTTGGTGTTCACTTCGACTACAGTCCCTACAAACTGTTGAACAATGTTCTTTGTAGAATACAACTTCTACTTATTATCATCCTCATATAGCTCCAAGTCCATTCTATCAAATAATTTCTCAATCTCGCATCCTTTCTCCTCTTATTGATCTTCTCTAAGCTTTCCTAGTACCTTTCCATGTTGACATTGATAGCAAGGCCCCATTCATCAAAATTTTCTAACTTCATTCCTTTATATAGCTTTACCAAAATTTGAAAGCATTGCTTTCTTATAACCTTCAAATCTCAAAGAGCTCATTTTCATTGTCCTACCTTATCATTTATGCCTTTGTCTCCTTCGATTAGGTCAATGATCTATACTACAGCAATGAAGATTATTCTAAAATACTTCATAACCATGCAAATAGTCTCAACTCGAAAGCTTTCAAACTCAGACCTCCAATCTGTAGCTCCTTTCACAAAAGGGTTTGTAGATTCTAGGGGTTCTCTCTTTTCAATTTTTTCTTGAAATGGGGCCTCCAGATGATCTTGGTTGATAGGACCAACTATCTTTGTCACATAATCCTTCAAAGTTGCCACTTGTTCCTTGAGACCCTGAATCTCCATCTCATCTTTGTCCAAATATTTAAATACTTGTTTTAAACACATAGCGGTTAGTACCTTACCACCTTCCTAGGTGGGTTCTCCTAAATCAACTTCCTCTATGACATAATCCTCTGGAGTTAGCTCTATGATGTTCATCATAGGAGGGGGCATTGCAACCCAAGCCTTCCACTTCCCTCTATCATCATATGTTACATATGATATTCTTTGAGTGGTTTGGCTAGGCTCCCCCTTGTAGAATTTTTTCCCTGATGTAGGAACATCGACATCTTATTCTTCTATTGATGCAAAGCTTCACAAATGAAGCTTGACCTATGGTCCCTTTCATCTTATTTATGACATAAATCAATCCCACCTTATCCAACTACTTCTTAATGAAGTATTCTACCCTTCCAAGAGTTTACCTTTGAACTCAGTAACCTACTAAATATTATTCATACATTGCTTGGTAACCACTCTAGAGTTCTTGGTTAAGGGCTTGGTAGACCGTCAAACTCAATTACTATTCTTGTTTGTCTTCACCGAATGCTCTCAGTGGTAATTTCTGGTTGCTCCATAGTTTCCTAATTCCAGTCTCACTGAGTGATTTTTCTTTGATTAGATGTCTCACCAGGTGGGTTCTTCCCTTTGTTCGATCTTCAACCTCTTTAGGGACTTATGTGTGACTCCAAGGTGTAGGACCCAACTCCACTTCAGCACCCCTTAACCCTTACCATGTTCACAGACCTAATAGACCTACTTAGGCTTGGTTAACAAAGAAATTTTTAGGGATGGGTACACCAAGTTGATCCAACACCTTAGAATTGTTCTTCTACACCAACTTGTTCCAAATATACTATATTCTGAGTCATGCTACTCATTTTGGATGACTATCTACACATACTCATCATTCTTAGGCTAAATACATAGGCTTATTTAGCCTATGGATTGATGGACAACACAACAAACCAACACTTCCCATCCTAAGCCTCTATAAACACCAAAGGTACATCCCTAACTCACATTTTCTAGGTGGCTAAATAGTTCCACCATTCAAATGTCAAGTTAGGGATCCATTTTAGAAACACAGTCGATAACTTAGGTTTACCCGACCAGTTTGAACAAAAAAATTGGATTACCCTCCTATGATCACCAACCAAGCTTAAACCAAAAGCATATGAATGTTAACTCACCCAATTACATTTCCATGGTGATCATACAATTATTACAACCCATACAAAGTTGTACAACACAAAAATAGAGAATTTCACAGGAAAACAAATGTTGTCTTATTCAAATCCATGAAGAAACTTACAATCTCATCAAATCTCCTCCAATCTCATCCAACTTCATTTGGATAGACTTGAACTATTAAAAATATACCATTTCCAACAACCATAACCATATTTTGAATGGTTATGACCTTAGGAACTGAAATTTCAACTTCTGGGTAACTTTTCACAAAACAACATTATTAAACTTAACAATATGTCCTATTGGTCTAAGGAGACCCAAGGTTTATAAAACACCTTTGGGACCCTTATCCTTACAATAAAGGACCAAAGACATCATTCAGTTTATCCCAAGGATCCAACCTTATTATATCAAATGAACCTTGGAAGACATGATGAGGTGCTCTGCACCATACTCCTTAGGTAAAAAAGAACTCAAGTTTATTGAGTTGGAATATTCGTAAGGGTTTCTCTAGAATTAGCAATAGCCTCCTTGGTCATCCATGTGGAATCTTTAAAAGGTGTGTTTTTCATTTGACAAAGAACTCAAAGTAAGTTCTACTCCTTATCTTCTTACTGGCCCTCTTATCCAAGATGCATATTATCTCAGGCTTTGCTGGCTTTGGAAGGTTTTATGGTAAGTCTATTGGATTTGTACCTTGGTTATCTACATCACAAACATCACTAATATAACCCTTATATGAAAATATGTTAGATACATTAAATATTGGAGACAAACCAATATCAAAGGGTAAATCTATTTTGTATGCATTATTTCCACATCTTTTAAGAATCTTGAAAGGTCCAATCTTCTTCATCATCAGTTTGGTGTAATTTTATTTAGGTAATCTCTCCTTTTTAAGATGAATCATCACCATATCTCCCACCTAATATTTCAAATATCTTATCATTGTGTCAACATTATGTTTATATTGTTCAGTCACATATTTCAACTTGTCATGCACCTGTTGATGAATCTCTTTCATTACCTCTACAAAGTCCTCTTCTTGGGAACTTCTTTTCTCCATGTCTTTGAAATATCTCAAATCCAAGACACCCCTTACATATGATCCATAAACAACCTGAAATGGACTGAGACCAATACTCATGTTTACCAAGTCATTATATGAAAATTCTACCTATGGCAATATAGCATCCCAACTAGTGTCATCTTCCTTTGTAAGACATATTAATAGGTTACAAAGAGACCTATTTATCACCTCTATTTTACCATCTGACTGAGGGTGATAAGCTGATGAAAAACATATATTTGTTCCCAATCTCTTCTAGAGAGTCCTCCAAAAATGTCCTATAAATTTAGAATCACCATGGAGTCTAGCAATCTCCTTAAAGAATATCCCTAAAATATGAGATGCATCATGTGTTGTTTTGCAAGGTAGAAAATGATCCATTTTGGAAAATTTGTCCCAACAAGTATTTTTTGGGAGTCCCAATACAAAGTCCATACGTACTGAATCCCCAAGCTTGTTAGGGATTTGAAGAGCTATGTATAAACCTGCATTTGACATGTCCCCTTCGGATTTTTGACAAACCAAACACCCCTCTACATACCTTCTTACCTCTATCTGCATCTTTTTCCAGAAGTAAAACCTTCTCATGAGTTATAGAGTCTTATCAACTCCAAAGTGTCCTGCCAAACTACCATAATGCTTTTCCTTGATTATAGTTTCTCTCATAGATCCCTTGGGTACACAAATCTAACTACCTTTGAATATTAATCCTTCTTGAAAGATCAAATCATAAAATTCAGTATGATATTGATCACTCATATCCATGCAAACTTGATAAGCTTCCTTGAAATCTTCATCGCTTGGGTACATGTCCTTCTGGAGTGGATACCGACACTTTCCAACTGAACCTCCTTCACTGTCAAATTCCTCCTACTAATGGAATCAAATACTTTTTTGGCTATCCCTTTCTTATGCGTGATGGTAAAGGTGGAGGATTGCAAAAACTCCATCCACTTCATATGTTTTTGGTTCAACTTTTCCTATCTATTCAAGAAACTGAGAGCATGGTTGTTAGTAAACATAAAAAATTCCTTAGGTAATAAATAGTGTATTCAGTCCCTAAGTGACTGCACCATAACATAGATCTCTAGATCCTAGGTTGAGTAATTTTTATTTACTTCATTTAGTTTTTCACTGAAGAAGGCAACAAGCCTTCCTTCTTGACTCAAAACCCCACCAATGGCCTTGTTACTAGCATGACATTCAACTATGAAAACCTTATGAAAATTTGGTAAAACAAGTATGGGTTGATCTACCACTCTCTTTTTCAAATACTCAAATGCTTTCTCTACATTCTTAGTCCACACAAAATTACAAGTTCTACCTCCCTTTATAGTATCTATCATGGGAACACACACACCATTGAAATTCTTAATAAATTTTTTATAAAAACTTGAGAGTCCATGAAATTTTTTATCCTCTGATGTAGATTTTTGGGTTGGCCAATTTAGTATTTATTAAACCTTAGTGTAATCATTCTTTAGACTTTCCTATGATATCACAAAGCCAAGAAATACAAGCTCCTCCTACATGAACACACACTTTTCCAAATTTATCTTCAGTTTCTCTTCATGAAGTTTCTTCAAAACCAAATCCAAATGTCTTAGGTGCTCATCCTTGTCCTTATTGAAAATTAATATATCATCTAGGTATACCACAACAAAATTGTTAATGTAAGGCTTCAAGACTTCATTCATAAGTCTCATAAAAGTGCTCGGTGCATTAGATAGCCCAAAAGGCATTACTAGCCACTCAAAAAGGCCCTTTATTGTTTTCAAGGTTGTTTTCCACTCATCTCCCTCTCTTATCCTTATCTGGTGGTAGTCACTCTTTAGATCCACATTTGAGTAGTATTTTTCCCCTCCTAGGAAATCCAATATATCTTCTATCCTAGGCATAGGAAACCTCTACCTTGTAGTAATTTTTTTTATAGCCCTAGAGTCCGTACAAAGTCTTCATCCCTTCTTTCTTGGGAGCTAATAATGGAGAAACTACACATGGGCTAATTTTTTCCTTGTAAACCCTTTAGTCATCAACTCTTCGATCTATCTTGCAATTTTCTTGTTATGCTCTGGAGTCAATTTATAGGTTGCTTTGTTAAGAAAAGTGTCATCATGGATTAGGTATATATAATGACTGACATCTCTTTGTGGTGGTAAGTTTTCTAAGACACTGTCTGCAACTACCCCCTTGTACCTATCCAACAATTCTTTCACTTCATTAGGACCTACACTTATTTCATGCACCTTATCCTTAGGCTTCACTACTAGTGTTCCCTCTGGTTTCACAACTATTGCAAAGCATGGTGTGTCCTTCTCTTTTAGGGCTTTGATAAAGTCTCTTTCCCCTACTAACATCACACTGGTTACTACATGTTTTTCCTTCCCATCATCAAGAAGTGGGGACATTGTGTAGTTTATCCCATCCTTAGTCACAATATACATGTTTTTCTTCTCGTCATGTTTGGAATCTACATCATATTGTTGGGGTCTACCTAGAAGTAAATAATATGCATCCATCTTGGCTACATCACATAGGATCTTATCTTTATACTCTCCTATGGTGAAATCTACCTAAACTTGTTCACTAATTAGGGATTTTTGTTCTTTGTTCAACCATGAAACTACATAGGGATAAGGGGGAGGGATCTTTATGAGTTTAAGCTTATCAACAATTTCTTTAGAAGATAAATTATCAGTAGAACCAGAATCTACTATAACTTTACATACCTTTTTATTCACCTTAAAATTGGTCCTGAACAATGACTTCCTTTTGGGTGGCTCCTTGGTTGTTGGAACCTTCAAGAGTGTTATATGCAACATCACACACTCTCCTTGTTCCGGGTCTATAAGTCTTAAAGTTGATGTGTGATACAAAGACACACTATGATTATCATCTTCATGAGTCAATTTTACTCTCATGTCTCCCGCTTGTTTGTTCGAACCAATATTCTTAGGACACCTAAAGGATTGATGTCCAACTTGGTTGCAAGTGAAACACCTACCTGTGAAAACACTTAGTCCTCTGCCCCTGAATCTTCCTCTACCATTGGGTCTTCTCCCTCTGAAAATGCCTCATTTATTTTATCACCATCTTCATCCTAATTGTTTATCTCTCCTTCAGGCATTGGAGATGTTCCTCTTCCTCCAAATCTACCTCTTCCTCTGAAGTTTCCTCCTCTTCCTATTCTTTTCTTCTCTCCCTTTCTCCTTTATTTCTCTTCAATTTTAAGTTCCATTTGGAAAAATTTATGCACTGTCTCAAGATTGAACAAACTAAGTTCATCCTGAATATTATACTTTAGTCCATTCAAGTATCTTGCTATTTTTTGCTTCTCATTCTTAAGAAGTTTTTCCTTAAGATTCATTTTGTGAAACTCTTCTATGTAAGAGCTTACATATAAGTCCCTTTGCATTATATTTTGTAGCTTCTTATGCAACATCACCTCATATTCCTCTGGTACAAACTATTTCTTCACCTCGGTAACCATCCTCTTCCATGAAGAGATGGGGTTATTTTCTTCTTGTATCCTTTCATTCTGAACAAGATTCCATCAACTAAGGGTTGGACCCTTCATCCTCGATTTTTCTATCTTCACTTTTTGACTTCCACGAATGTCATCACACTCAAAGTGATTCTCAAGTTCCTCCAACCAATCCATGCACTCTTATGGATTCAATTTCCATAAAACACTGGTAGGTATGTTCTTTCTTTCTTCCCTACCCTTTCAAGGGATTCGAGAAAAGCTCTCTAATTTTTAGATATTCCTTCCTGCCCAAGGTAATCTTCTTCACCCACTTCTTCTTCTTCTTCTTCTTCTTCTTCTTCTTCAGAGCCTTCTCCTCTATTCACTTTATCCTTCAATTTTTCTAACTCTCTCTTCATGGTCCCATTCTTGGCTCTTAATGCCCTGCTTTCTTCCATTTTCTCTTTAACAGGGATCTCTCTCTCTCTCCTTCCTCTCCTTCTGACATTCTATCTTTACTTATCTTCCCAAACAGATCTTTTCGCACTCTAATACCTCCTGATGCAGAGCTGCACAACCGAAGCTTGACCTATGGGCCCTTTCTTCATGTTTAGGACTTAAATCAATCCCACCTTGTCCAACTACTTCTTAATGAAGTATTCTACCCTTCCAAGAGTTTACCTTTGAACTCGGTAACCTACTAAAGACTCTTGGTACATTGCTTGGTAACCACTCTAGAGTTCTTGGTTAAGGGCTTGGTACACCATCAAACTCAGTTACTATTCTTTTTTATCTTCATTGAATAGTGGAGGTGGAGGTTTCTATTTTCTTGGTAGTTTCCTAATTCCAGTCTCATCGAGTCAATTTTCTTTGATTAGATGTCTCACTAGGTGGGTTCTTCACTTTGTTTGATCTTTAGCCTCCTTCAGGGACTTATCTATGACTCCAAGTTGTAGGACCTAACTCCACTCTAGCACCCCTTAACCCTTACCATGTTCATAGACCTAATAGGCTTGGTTAACAAAGAAATTTTTTAGGAATGGGTGCACCAAGTCCATCCAACACTTCAGAATTTTTCTTCTACCCCAACTTGTTCCAAATCCACCAACTACAGATTCATACTACCCATTTTGGATGACACTCATCATTATTAGGATAAATACATGGGCTCATTTAGCCTAGGGCTTGATGTACAACTAATAAAACCAACACTTCCCATCTTGAGCCTCTAGAACCACAAAAGGAACATCCCTAACTCACAATTTCCAAGTGGCCAAATAATTCCACCATTCAAATGTCAAGTTAGGGCTCCATTTTAGAAACACAGTCGACAACTTAGGTTTACCCAACTAGTCTAAACAAAACAATTGGATTACCCTCCTATGATCACCAAATGAAATTAAACCAAAAGAAAACAAATTTTAACTCACCTGATTACATTTAGATGGTGATCATATAGTTATTCCAACCCGTACAAAGACATACAACACAAAAATAAAGAATTTATCAAGAAATCAATTACTGCCTTATTCAAATCCACCAAGAAACTTACAATCTCATCAAATCTCCTCCAATCTCATCCAAATTTATTTGGACACACTTGACCTATTAAAAATAGACCATTTCCAATGACCATAACCATATTTTGAATGGTTATGACTGTTGGGACCAAAATTTCAACTTCTCAGTAACTTTTCACAAAACACCATTACAACTTAACACTATTAAGATTAACACTAGGTCCTATTGGTCTAAGGAGACCCAAGGTTTATAAAACACATTTGGGACCCTTATCCTTACAAGAAAGGACCAAAAACATCATTGGGTTGATCCTAAGGATCCAACCTTATTATATCAAATAAACCCTTGGAAGACATGACGTGGTGCTCTACACCATCTATATATTTCCTTCTCTAGGGTTGTACCACCTTCTCAAACCAAGTGAGATTGGTGAAGGCCATTAGAGGCTCATATGGGGATATATTTAGGATAGACATTCCTTCATGATCCCGTTCATATTCTTTTTCTTCTACCTCTTCAGCCTCTTCAAGAGCTTCCCTTATCTCTGAGTTTTCTTGTGTCTCCTCTGCTTCTTCCTTCCCTTCTTCATCATGTTGTTGTTCATGCTTGAGAATCACATCTCTTTAAGGAGGTGGAAAAGTAATTTTTTTTTGTTCTACCTACTCTTTTTGTTTCTACTTAATTGTACACATCCTCAAGAGTCTCTTCTTTCCCTTCCTCGAAAGATGAATCAACCAATAGTTCTGCCAACAACCTGACAGTCGGTTCTTGTTTCTCCTCTTGTAGGGGTACCCATTTAGCTGTTACCTGCTAAATTGATGGAGATGGAGGAGTCAAAATCTATTGATCTTGACACTTGAGTATCCTATACTGAGTCATCACCCTTGGGTTCCTCAGTTGTTAGTTTTGCATCAACTTCTCCCTCCTCAAGCTTTGTTGTCTATTTTCCTACTCTATCTCATTTCTCCACTTCTCCATGTATCCCTTTCCAACCCAAATTCTTTATTGATGGATGGATGGATAGGTAATTATGTCTGTGAAGTAGTTTCTCCCACCTATACTTGCATTTGGAAGATTTTTTGTGTTGATGTTGCAGTGGAGTCAAAATTTGGATTAAAAAATTGAATTGGGGGGTCAAATAATCCAGGAATATTCTCAAAATATGATAACTCAAATTCATCTAACCCCAAGTGAATTTTTCATTTCTGCCTTAGTAGTATTCTCCATATTAATTGGCTCTTTTTGTACTTGGGTTTGAGACACCTTTGTTTTCTCTACTCTTTTGGCAGCCGCAATATCCTGTTGAGTTCTTCTTACCAAAGGGACATTATATTCTTGTACCTCCTCTTTGGGAAATTTTTATAGTTGAGGTGATGTTGAAGCCCTCTTTATTTTATAAACCTTTCCCTTTACTAGGGGATCTACCTCCTCCTTTCTTCTCCCTGATGTGGAAGGGTTCCCAGGTATTCAAGATGGAGCATTAACATGTCTTGCAATAGGAGGTTTATTATCATCCTTTCCTCTCCCCTTGTTCATCCTCTTCTCTGGAATACCATAATTAGTAGGCCTTTCATTCCTGTAAACTATCTCTGGTTGCATGGGAGATGCCACTTTGAATGTTGGAATGTTTATTTTCTTTCCCTTCTCTTTCTCCAGCTTGGAAGGTAGATTTAGCTGAGGCTTCATGGGAACCGAATCTAACTTGAAAGGCTTCCTTATCCACCTCTTTGTGAGCTCAATCACATGCTGAGGTTTGAAATCAATAGAATTATTTTCATCTCTACCAACCTATGCATTCAAAATGGGCTGGGTATATACCTAATCTGTTATATTGTGGTGACTGATCAAGAAAGTACTATCCAGGAAAGTACTTAAAACTTTCTATAATGCATGGGGTTTTGAGGCTTTTTTTGGCTAATTTTTGGGCCGACATGTTCTAACCCTAAAGTGGCATAAAGATTGTATAAATTGGCTTAGGGTTAGGGTTTTGGTATTATGTATGTTTTAGTAGCTTCTTACAACGGAATTGAGCTCTAAGGGATTGCCTATGGCAATCAGATTGTAATCACTAGATAATAATAGGATTGGACTTTCTATTTGGTGGACGTAGCCCAGGGATTGGGTGAACCACATTAAATATTTGTGTCTTGTGTTCTCTTCTGTTTTGGTTTATTATTTTTTGATATTGGTTATATTTATCTACATGTAATTGTTAGATTTTTGTCTACTATTCCTAACAAGCGGTATCAGAGCGAGGTTATTTTCAATTATCCTCTATAAGAAGGTCTCATGATTGAGTGGGAGTCTCATGCTTAGGTGGGAGTAATGGTAGATGAGGGTAAGTTGAAGGTTGAGAATTTTAATGGACAAAACTTTTAGTTATAGCAAATGCAGATGGAGGACTATCTCTATCAGAAGGATTTATGGTGACCATTAGGAGTGAGCAAGCAAGAGGCAGCTATGTCTCAGGAGGATTGGGATATTTTGGATAGAAAGGCACTGGGCATTATTCACTTATGTCTGGCACAATTGGTTGCATTTAATATTATAAAAGTGAAGACAGCTGAAGAGTTGATGGAAACCCTAGCGAAGTTGTATGAAAAGCCTTCTTCTTTGAATAAGGTATTTCTTATGAAGTGATTATTTAATATGAAGATGGTAGAAGGTGGGTCAATGGTTGATCATTTAAATGAGTTTAATACAGTTACTAGTCAATTATCTTCTGTGAATATAAATTTTGATGAAGAAATTAGGGCTCTTTTGATTATGTGTTCTTTGCCAAAAAGCTGGAATGGCTTGATAATGGATGTTAGTAATTTTGTTTCTAATTTGAACACCCTAAAATTTGATGATATTGTTGGTGTTATTCTAAGTGAGGAAATTCATAGGAAAATCTTAAGTGGATCTTCATCAAGTAGTATTTTTAATGCAGAAAGCAGAGGCAGAACAAGAGATAGAGGAAACAACTCTATAAATCATGGGAAATCACAAGGAAAGTCAAAGGGAAAGAGGTCTCAATCAAGAGGACCTAATGACTATTGGAACTGTGGAAAACTAGGTCATAAGAAGAAAGATTGTTGGTCTCGGAGGAATAAAGAAGGAGACAAACAAGAAGTCAATAAGGAGGAAAATGTGGTAAGTAATAAATCTGAAGATGATGTTTTTCTCCTTTCCCATGAAAATGTTGATGATTCATGGGTTCTAGATTCAGGGGCTTCTTTTCATGCTACACCCCATAGGATTTATTTTATCGATTATGTCCAAGGTGATTTTGGGCTAGTTTATTTGGGAGATAATGAACCCTATCAAATTATTGGGAAGGGAAGAATTAAGATTAAGTTACAGAATGGGAATCATTGTCTACTACAAGAGGTAAGATATGTTCCAAGGCTGAGTAGAAATTTAATTTCAGCAGGGAAACTAGGTGATGAGGGTTGCATAGTTACTTTTAATGATAAAAATTGGAAGGTTTCAAAAGGTTCCTTAGTAGTAGAAAAAGGTGTGAAAGTACGCACCTTATATCTTTGTACAGGTAATATTGTTCCTTCTACTTTAATTGTTACGGAGAAACATGAATGTTCAAGAAGAGTTGTTGTGGTTGAACAGGTAGAACATGAAACAATTGTTGTAGATACAGAAACAACACTATGGCACAAAAGACTTGGGAACATGAGTGAAAAAGGTATGAAATTACTCCATGCAAAGAAATTTTTACCAGGTCTGAAATGTGTCAATATGGATTTCTGTGAAAGTTGTGTGTATGGGAAACAAAAGAGAGTTACTTTTCTAAAGGGTGGGAAGGAAAAGAAAAATGTAAAATTGGAGCTTGTCCATACAAATGTATGGGGACCAGCTCATGTATCTTCCCTTGGTGGCTCTTTGTACTATGTTACTTTCATTGATGATGCAACTAGGAAAGTATGGATTTATCTCCTTAGGTAGAAATCTGATGTATTTGAAACTTTGAAATTTTGGAAAAGCTTGGTTGAGAATGAGATAGGTAAAATACTAAAATGTCTCAAATATGATAATGATGGTGAGTATTGTAACAAATAATTTGAAGATTATTGGTCCTCTAATGGTGTTTGTAGGTAGAAAATGGTTCCAAGGACTCCACAAGAAAATGGAGTGGTTGAACGCATGAATAGGACAATAATGGAGCATGCAAGGACTATGAGATTGCATGTTGGGATTCCCTTAAACATGTGGGTAGAGGTTGTAAATACTATTGTTTATTTAATTAACAGAGGTCCCTCTACTCCTTTGGATTGTGGTTTTCCAGAGGAAGCATGGACTGGTAAGAAGGTGAGTTATTATGTTCTAAAAACCTTCGGTTGTGAAGCATTTGCATATATAGATTTTGAAAATAGAACCAATCTGGAAGAAAAATTAAAGAAATGTGTATTTTTTGGATATGGCATTGATGAATTTGGTTATAGACTTTTCAATTTTGAAAATTGTAAAATTATAAGAAGCAGGGATGTCATATTCAATGAGAAAGTGTTATACAAAGATCTATGGTGACAACATGAGAAGAAAGACAATGATTATGTAGAACTAGATGATACTCCAAAAGATGATGTTCTAGTAGTTCCTTATGCTCTACAACAATAGAAACAACAAATACCACACACCCCAATGAATGTTAGACGGTCAACAAGGCTAAGTAGACCTCTAGAAAGATTTTCACCATCTTTGTATTCTATTTTATTAACTGATGCTGGTAAACCTGAATTTTATAATGAAGCTATGTTGGTGGATATAAAGATTTAATGGGAGTCTGCCATGACAGAAAAAATGGGCTCCTTGCTGAAAAATCAGACTTGGGATTTATGTAAGTTACCCGAAGGTAAACGGGCTTTACAAAATAAATGGGTTTACAGGATGAAAGAAGAAGATGAAGGTAAGAAAAGATTTAAAGCCAGATTAGTCGTAAAAGGATTTGCACAGAAAAAGGGTATTGATTTTGATGAGATATTTTCTGCAGTTATTAAAATGACTTCTATTCATACAATTTTAATTTTGTGGCTACTGAAGATTTTCATTTAGAGAAAATTGATGTTAAAATAGATTTTCTTCATGGTGATTTGGATGAAGAAATATATATGGTACAATCACAGGGATTTGAGGTCAAGGGTAAGGAGAATTTAGTGTGCAAATTGCAAAAAAATTTATATGGCTTGAAGCAAGCACCTTGACAATGATATATTAAATTTGATACTTTTATGAATGAGCATGGATACACTCGATGTAATTCTGACCATTGTGTTTATTTTAAGGGGTTACATGATGACAACTACAAGGGGTTACATGATGAAAACTACATTAGTTTATGTTTATACTTTAATGATATGCTTGTAGTTGGGTCTAATATGGATCACATTAAGGGGTTGAAACAATAGTTAGCACATTATTTTGCTATGAAGGATTTGGGGGCAAAAAAAAAAATCCTTGATATGAAAATTTGAAAAGATAGGAAGAATAGGAAATTGACTCTATCTCAGGCTGATTATGTTGAAAAGGTGTTGCAGAGATTCTCCATGAAAGATGCCAAATTTGTTAGTACACCTTTGCCTGGTCATTTGAAATTGACTAAGGAGATGTGTCCACAGACACCAAAAGAGGAGGCTAAAATTTCCAAGATACCTTATGCTTCAGCTGTGGGGAGCTTAATGTATGCTATGGTATGTACTAGGCCAAACATTGCACATGCAGTGGGAGTCGTTAGTAGGTATATGAGTCACCCTAGGATTGAGCATTGGAATGCAGTCAAATGGATTCTCAAATATTTGAGAGGTACATCAAATAAGTGTTTACACTTTGGGGACTCTTCTACTACTATTCAAGGCTATGTTGACATAGATTTGGAAAGAGATATAGATACTAGAAGGAGTACTAAAGGTTATGTATTTACGGTTGGTGGGACAATAGTGAGTTGGATTTCTCAGTTACAAAAGGTGAATGCTTTATCCACTTCATAGGAGGAGTATGTTGCTGCTACAAAGGAAGCCAAGGAGATGATATGGCTTCAATCCTTTATGGAAGAATTGGGACATCCATAGGTGGTTAATTATCTATATTCAGATAGTCAGAGTGTCATTCATATTGCAAATAATTCTTCTCTACACTCAAAGACAACGCACATACAGTTGTGGTACAATTTCATTCGGTCAATTTTGGATTATGGGAAGTTAAAGCTGGAAAAGATAGATACAAATGATAAGCCAGTAGATATGTTTACAAAGGTTGTGATGAGGGAGAATATGAATTCTTGTTCAACCTTAGTTGGTCTTCTAGATTGAATTGACTAATAGAAAAATAGAGTCCATGAAGGTTGGATCCATTGGGAGCTTCACAGGGTGGCGGTTTAATTATAGGATCAGTCTCCAAGTGGGATAATTTTTGGTTTATGTGGAGTTTGATCATTCCCCAAGTGGGAGATTGTTATATTGTGGTGAATGATTAGGAAATTACTATCTAGGAAAGTACTTTACACTTTTTGAAATCAGTGGGGGTTCAAGCCGATATGTTCAAACCCTAAAGCAACATAAAGATTATATAAATGGGCTTAAGGTTAGGGTTTTGGTATCATGTATGTTTTAGTAGCTTCTTATGGTGGAATTGAGTTGTAAGGGATTGCATATTGCAATCATATTGTAATCACTTGATAATAATAAGATTGGACTTATGATTTGGTGGACATAGCCCAAGGATTGGGTGAACCGCATTAAATCTTTATGTCTTGTGTTCTCTTCTATTTTGGTTTATTATTTTTTGATATTGGTAATATATTTTTGCATGTAATTGTTATATTTTTGTATACTATTCCTAACATTATCCTTATTGTATAATTTATCTAATACATCTTGGGAATCTTTGTCCCACACTTTAGGAGGGATTTGCACCTCCAATGTATCCTCAGCCAATTCAAGGGAAATTCTACAATAATCATGGATCCTAACCTCATAGTTATCAATGAAATTAATCTAAAGATCTTCTATATGAGGCTCATGCTTATAATTCCTTCCTACTACATGGCTTAATGTCCCAATGGGGTCAAACCTGGGCCTTATTGACTTGAATTCCTGCAAAGGGTACTCATCCCACTCCAACTCTATGGATTTTCAAACCTTCACATCTTGTAAAGAGTGGGCCCCTATGGAAATGGGGAAGTACCAAAAATGCTTCTTCTTTAACCTAATAACCTCATAGGCATGAGAGCCTCTTGCCTATCTATAGTAACACAATTTTGTAGGATGAATAGCATGACAACTTCTTGGGATTAATAGTACTCCTAGAAACCCGAATGTAAGTAAAGGTTTTGTATTGAATATAGTAATCCCCTAGGGCTTGCACCTTGGTTGTAGCTTATTCTAGGAGACTCTTTTCATAATCTCCCTCAATGGATCTGATGATTGCAAAGACAAAAGTGCCATTTACAATTTGGTATTCCAGACTATCATCTTTCAATTTTTCCTTCTTCACTAGTTGAAGGTATACACTATATGGCCATGCATTTTGGTCATTGAATAACCCTCTCTTGGTGAGGCATAGATAGTTGGATATGGAAGAGAGGAGGTAGACTATATAAGATTTCATGTAGAACCTGGGGTCATGCTTTACCTACCTCAACTTCAAATCCAATTTGTCACTCAGTATTGTTCCCAATCGACTCTGACCTTTCTCCCTTTGATCTTCTTTATGATGTCGATCATCCATGGCTCCAATTGGTCTACTTGGGGGAGACCATACACCTGGCTCAACATTGTTACTATAGCCTTTATATCATCATTCATAAAACATCTCCTCATATCAATTCTTTCCATCTTATTCTTCGGGAGCGGCTAAATGAGATATTCTTTATTGATGATGTCATAAGCCTCCAAAGTATTTCCTTCAAACCACGTCATCCCTCTCTACTTGGTGATTGGGTAGAAGTGATTAACCACTTTCTATAGATGGAAAACATCTTTGATGGTATCTGGTCTTAGATCCAATACAATATCTTTGACCATGTTCTTCACCACTTTTTCATATGAGATGTAGTGATGAGCTAGGGTCATAATTAAATCTGGTGAAAGGATGGAGACTGGATGAGCTGCTACATTTACCAAACCCACCAAGACCATTGCAGTGCAATCTGATGATCTTCCTATCAGATTCACACAATTCCTCAAGAACAAATCCCAATCTAGGCTCCCAATGTCAGTATCTGTGATCTCAACATGTAGGTTCCCCACCTTGATTGGGGTGTTGTACCCTTTGAAGTAGTACTTCATCAGTAGAATTGTTGTCTTTTTTCATAGTCTATAAGCAAACAATGGTGTCAAATATCCATTACTGAAAGCATAAAATAAATCTACTAATCTAAAGCTAATAAAAGCAAGAAAACCCTACGCCATAAAGAGAGCAAAAAACCAGAAAACTGAGTGAAAAAAACCCCCTGGAATTTTTGTAATTTTAGACCTTTGTAGTCTGATAACATGCTCGTGGTACAAAAGTATGAAACTACAAAATGTTGGAAATTTACAAACCTTCGGTGTACCAGAGTCAATAAATTTTTTTGGCATGCAAAACACTGAAAGTGCGAAACTGCAAAGGAGTTTGGGAAGTTAGTCAATTTTGAGGCCCATGGTTCTTCACACTTTTGGCATGTCAGAGGTGAATGATGCTTTCAGTGTGCAAAAGTCTGAAACGTCAAAGGTCTTCACCTTGACCCTTGGTGAAAGCCAAGCTATCGGAGGGACTTTCAGGGTTTCGGAGTGCAAAATCTGATGACTTTGAAGGAGGGACAAAACCCTAAATAAAAACCCTAACCTAAAACACCAAATGACACCACAAAAAACCCTAGCTAAAGACCAAAAGGATGAAGGAAGACAAAGGGAAAAGGAAAAAAAAAATAAAAGGGAAAAAAAATGCAAACCCTACCTCGAAGGCTACAAGACAAAAACAAATTGCGATGGTCAAGCCTTGAAAGGACTGATGAGTGCTAAGAGGACTCGCAAAAGGGAGAAAAAGAGTGATGAAGGAAAGTTGCTAGAGGTCCTTAGTCAGTGTGCAATCAGAGCTCGAGAGGAAAAAAATTACAGAATGAGCAAAGACAACTTGAAAAACCCTTATATAGGTCGAGACTATGCTAATGTTATTAGGAATGTCAAAGTGTCAGACTGCAAAAGTCCAACACCCTAATCCTGAGTTATGATGCTCAACCTTTTCCCTTTCAGTGTTTCAGACGTACCTAGACCTCCAAAACCTTAAAAGTTTAAAAGGGTGAAAAACCCACAAACTTTCATCCTTTTTGGTGTTTTAGAGGTATGGGTACCACCAAAACCCCAAAAGTATGAAAGGGCAAAAAACACTAAGTCATAAGGACTTAGTGGGAAAAAAAGGGGTACTAAAGCTAATAGCTAAAAACTAGGGTGGAAAAAGGATAACAGGGAAACTAAGACGATACCCAACTATCGGGAGCCTCCTTAAGGTCCCTCAATCTGATTCGCTGGATACCCGGTCCCACTTAACCTGAGAGACTTTACACCAATGGAAAGGGAAAAATGATAAAAAGAAGAGGGTCCCCATTAGGCCAAGGGGATTTAATTAGGTGTGTGTTGTGGAACCACAACAAATAGCCTCAGCAAAAGGAGAAATGACCGAGGCATTTCTTTATCAGCAAACAACTTATGGAGACCTATCTTGCAATAAACCAAAAATAAGAATCATTAGTGGAAATATTATTTCAACAACTCCCAAAATTGAATTCTTCTATTATTTCTTCCAATGTGTGTACTTGTGTGCTCATTCTTTTGACCTTTTGACGATGATAACTTAGATGAAAGTTATCCAAAACCTAGCTTCACAATATTGACAAGGGCTTCCCAGAAAGATCTCTACTAGTAGTCAGGCATTCATAGCCTCAAAAATTTTTCCCTTGAGTCCCAATCTAACCTTGCTCTAATATAAGTTAGATGTCCATGGCCCTGGTAGAGATTGCTAGAGTCACCCTTCCTAGTCTCCTGATGATATTTGAAGCTGAAGTATTTGAAGAATTCTCTTTGGAATTTTTTCTTCTTTCTTGACTGGTGACATATTTGAGCCACTTGTCCTTTGAGTATGTTACTTCTTGAATACCTTAATTTTAGTGCTTTAGGTAAAACTAGACAGCTCTTAGACTGTGCTACCTTGGTATAAGATTTTGATCACCGTGACCTAGATGGAGAAGGGTTTTGGGCTTGGTGGGTACTCGATTCAACATGCTGGTGTTGGCTCTAACTAACATCTTCCCAAGATATCAATGTATCTAGTGTCATACCTTAATATATCCTATGATTTAGCATTATGAACATTTGGGCATCACCTTGATTTCTGGCAAGAGATATCACCATTTATGATCCATGAGTACAACTTCTTACAAGATACATCTCTTTGAAAATTTTGACTAAGAAATACCTCTGCCTCTTATCGAGGACCAGTTGGGATGGACCACTCATTGGAAAAAACAAAAAAAAAACACACTGACCCCCCAAACATGAAGACCCAAAAGAGGAAAATACGTGAAACAAAAAAACAAAGAGAAAAAGGTACACTACTATAATACATGGGGCAAAAGGGAACCCTCCTTTTAGGAGCTAAAATAATGTTTGAGAGACTGGCCATTGACTGGAAATGGAACCAGCTCTCCATCCAAAGTACTGATTTTGAAAGTATTTTCTCCCAGTATTTTTGCTAGTTGATATGGGCCAGTCCACAATATTTCAAAATTGTTATGGCTACCTAACTTTTATTTTGCCTTATCCCACATGAGGAAAAGGTCAGAAATCCTCAAATATTTTATAGTGGATCTTTTGTCAAACCAACACTTGACAATATCTTAATGTTTCAATACATGCTCTAAGGCCATAATTATTTTTTCTTCCAAATTAAGGAGGTTTATGAGTCGGATCTGCACCATATCCTCACCTTCAACGTATTGATCCAAAAAATTTAAAATTGATAATTTTAGGTTCATAGGAATAATGGGTTGGAGACCATAGACTACCTGGTAGGGGATGTTCCCAAGGCATTTTTAGTCTGACTCGATTGGTCATATTCTTTATTGATGATGTCATAAGCCTCCAAAGTATTTCCTTCAAACCATGTCATCCCTCTCTACTTGGTGATTGGGTAGAAGTGATTGACCCCTTTCTATAGATGGAAAACATCTTCGATGGTATCTGGTCTTAGATCCAATACAATATCTTTGACCATGTTCTTCACCACTTTTTCATCTGAGATGTAGTGATGAGCTAGGGTCATAATTAAATCTGGTGGAAGGATGGAGACTGGATGAGCTGCTACATTTACCAGACCCACCAAGACCATTGCAGTGCAATTTGATGATCTTCCTATCAGATTCGCACAATTCCTCAAGAACAAATCCCAATCTAGGTTCCCAATGTCAGTATCTATGATCTCAACATGTAGGTACCCCACCTTGGTTGGGGTGTTGTACCCTTTGAAGTAGTACTTCATCAGCAGAATTATTGTCTTTTTTGACAGTCTATAAGCAAATAATAGTGTCAGCTATCCATTACTAAAAGCATAAAATAAATCTACTAATCTAAAGCTAAGAAAATCAAGAAAACCCTACGCCATAAGGAGAGCAAAAAAGCATAAAGCTGAGAAAAAAAAACCCCCTAGAATTTTTGTAATTTCAGACCTTTGTAGTCTGATAACATGCTCGTGGTACGAAAGTATGAAACTATGAAATGTTGGCAAGTTACAAACCTTCGGTGTACTAGAGTCAATAAATTTTTTCGGCATGCAAAACTACAAAGGAGTTTGGGAAGTTAGTCAATTTTGAGGCCCATGGTTCTTCACACTTTTGGCATGTTGGAGGTGAATGATGCTTCCAGTGTGAAAAAGTCTGAAATGTTGAAGGTCTTCACCTTGACCCTTGGTGAAATCCAAGCTACGAAAGGGACTTCCAGGGTTTTGGAGTGCAAAATATGATGACTCTGAATGAGGGAAAAAATCCTAAATAAAAACCCTAACCTAAAACACCAAATGACACCACAAAAAACCCTAGCTAAAGACCAAAAGGATGAAGGAAGACAAAGGGAAAAGGAAAACAAAAATAAAAGGGCAAAAAAATGCAAACCCTACCTCAAAGGCTACAAGAAAAAAACAAATTGCGATGGTCAAGCCTTGAAAGGATTGATGAGTGATAAGAGGACTCGCAAAAGGGAGAAAAAGAGCGATGAATTAAAGTCGCTAGAGGTCCTTAGTCGGTGTGCAATTAGAGCTTGAGAGGAAAAAAAATTATAGAATGAGCGAAGACAACCTGAAAAACCCTTATATAGGTCGAGACTGTGCTAATGTCATTAGGAATGTCAGAGTGTCAGACTGCAAAATTTTAACACCCTAATCCTAAGTTCTGATGCTCAACCTTTAGCCTTTCAGTGTTTCAGACATACCTAGACCTCCAAAACCTTGAAAGTTTGAAAGGGTGAAAAAGCCACAAAATTTTGGCCTTTTCGGTGTTTCAGAGGTATAGGTACCACCAAAACCCCAAAATTATGAAAGGGAGAAAAACACTAAGTCATAAGGACTTAGTGGGAAAAAAAAGGGACTAAAGCTAACAGCTAAAAACTGGGGTGGAAAAAGGATAACAGGGAAACTAAGACGATACCCAACTATCGGGAGCCTCCTTAAGGTCCCTCAATCTAACTCACCGAATACCAGATCCCACTTAATCTGAGAGACTTTATACCACCGAAAAGGGACAAAGGCTAAAAAGAAGAGGGTCCCCATTAGGCCAAGGGTATTTAATTGGGTGTGTGTTGTGGAACCACAACAAATAGCCTCGGCAAAAGGAGAAATGACCAAAGCATTTCTTTATCAGCAAACAACTTATGGAGACCTCTCTTGCAATAAACCAAAAATAAGAATCATTAGTGGAAATATTATTTCAACAACTCCCAAAATTGAATTCTTCTATTATTTCTTCTAATGTGTGTACTTGTGTTTTCATTCTTTTGACCTTTTGATGACGATAACTTAGATGAAAATTATCCAAAACCTACCTTCACTATATTGACAAGGGCTTCCCGGAAAGATCTCTACTGCTAGTCAGGCATTCATAGCCTCAAAAATTTTTCCCTCGAGTCCCAATCTAACCTTTCTCTACTATTAGTTAGACGTCCATGGCCCTGGTAGAGATTGCTAGAGTCACCCTTCACAGTCTCCTGACGATATTTGAAGCTAAAGTATTTGAAGAATTCTCTTTGGAATTGTTTCTTCTTTTTTGACTGGTGACATATTTGAGCCACTTGCCCTTTGAGTATGTTACTTCTTGAATGCCTTAATTTTAGTGCTTTAGGTAAAAATAGACAACTCTTAGACTGTGCTACCTTGGTATAATATTTTGATAACCATGACCTAGATGGAGATGGGTTTTGGGCCTGGTGGGTACCCGAGTCAACATGCTAGTGTTGGCTGTAACTAACATCTTCCCAATATATCAATGTATCTAGTTTCATACCTTAATATATCATGTGATTTAGGATTATTATGAACATTTGAGCATCACCTTGATTTCTGCAAGAGGTATCACCATTTCTGATTCATGAGTACAACTTCTTACAAGATACATCTCTTTGAAAATTTTGACTAAGACGTACCTCTGCCTCTTATTGAGGACCAGTTGGGATGGACCACTCGTTGGGAAAAACCCCAAAAAAATACACTGACCCCCCAAACATGAAGACCCAAAAGAGGAAAAGACGAGAAACAAAAAAACAAAGAGAAAAAGCTAAACTACTATAATACATGGGGAAAAAGGGAACCATCATTTTAGGAGCTAAAGTAATGTTTGAGGAACTAGCCATTGACTGGAAATGGAACCAGCTCTCCATCCAAAGTACTGATTTTGAAAGTATTTTCTCCCAGTATTTTTGCTAGTTGATATGGGCTAGTCCACAATCTTTCAAACTTGTTATGGCTGCCTAACTTTTATTTTGCTTTATCCCACATGAGGATGTTAGAATTAATCTTTCCTTGGTTGAAAATATGTAATTAAAAGGATAAACCAAGGTATCCTTATTTGTATTTGTCCTCTAGTCCAAGTAGGAGGACATGTCACTATTTTATATTTCCTTTAACAAGGAAAATATATATTCCTCCTTAAAAGGAATCACACATTTGTCACACACACAATATGAATGTGGCATTCATAGGAGAAGGGAGTTACATGCAAACTCCTCCACTCTCTCTCTCATTTCTTCTCTCAATCTTTCATTTCTCTCATTATTGTATTGAGCTTATTGCTCATGTTTTAGGCTTTGTGCCATATTCTTATTATTCACAAAGGGGTTTTTCTTTGCTTTTCCCCTTACAAAAATCTCTTGGCTCTTTGTTGGATTCTTGGAGTATTCTCATGTTCTTGGTGATTGATCTTGA
>MU226709.1:481798-528397 GCA_018584345.1 Thuja plicata | reverse complement strand
TTCTTCCCTTCCCCTCCCACCCACAACCACCTCTCCACCCCACCGCTTCACGTCCAGCCCTCCAAATGGGCTCTGCCACCTCTACACAACCCAGATCTGCCACCTCCTCTGCCCTCCTTCATCCCTTCAAATAGGATAATGAAAATATGACACATGGAATAATTCTACATCATATGCCATGTTGGCCTACCATGTCAACAGACACAAGGTGCCTTCTTTTGCCACACAGAACATTCTAATATGTTAAATTTGACAGTCATCTAACCATCAAAATCCACTGTTAATAATATTTTGCGATGGCCATGAGACCATCAAATTCAACCCCATGTTTTTATGATTTCATTAAGGGTTTGAAATTTTTAGCCTTCACCATATGTAGTTTTGATTTTGCAGCCTAACTTTAAAGTGCTATAACTTGCTCATTTTAAGTCCTTTCTTTGAGCATTTTTTTATATTTTAGGTAGAATTTTTTGAAGATCACTATGGGGAAGTTATTTTTGGTTTTTGGTTTCCAGATTTATCATAAATTGCACTTTTTGATCACTGTACCTATCTAATCCTCTATTTTGTAGCTTCCAAAGCCTCGTACGGGCTCATACAATAACATTTTTTAGTGCAATTGTTTTTGAAAGTGCATGATTTTTCCTCTACTTTCTAAATATGCAATCATTTTTCTAATTTTGTAATTTTTATAAAGCTGACCAATCTTTGGCTTTGTTTTTCTTGAGCTTATCTTTTGATTACAGCCTAATAGTGGTTTATAGGACGTTGTAAATGAAGAACAAATCATAAAATACTAATGAGTTTGATGCAGGATGCTTGTCAAAGACTTTGTGTGTCTTCCAAAACTATCATGTCTGTGTTTTGTCATTAAATAACACTTCAGATTTGGTGCTTAAAAAGAATCACTTTTCTTATGTGTTTGAAGTGTTCTCTAGATTTGTAATCCAAAAGAATTACATGAATGTATCATCTCCCCTCGACTTCGTGGATCTTGGGTGAAAGATAAATTCATGCAAATATTTTAGCGTGGCTACCTCCCAAGAGCTTTAACAAAGCTGGTGAGAGGGATTGCCCAACCGGTAATAGGCTAAAGCCAAGCCCTTCCAAATCGGTATATAAAAAATTGTCATTATGATTAATCTCACAGTGAATAGGTGTCAATTTTGCTATGCCAACAAAAGATCTCCCTTAGTACCCTCGTGGTGCGTAAAAACCTATAGAACTTAACTTTTGTAGGCTGGGAGGCCTCCTTAATGGGGCTAATCTTCTGCATGTATAGCCACCTGAATGGATGCCCTGACTAAAAAATTTGTTCTAGTGACCAAAATTCCCTCTGTCTACTGGCACGGAAGGTCCGAGACCGACTAAGACATCCCACATTTTCACGGCTCTTAGTAGAGACAATGATTCCTTGGGATTCAAAGCTTGGTGTGCCTGAGAAGTGAGTGCACTATAAGGAGGAGCCCATGCCTCCAAGCTTCTAAGTTGTCCACTATGATTAGGCATGGTTGAACTTCAATTCAAGTGGGAATTCAGCAGATATTTCCCTAGCTTACCTAGTTTGTGGTGTGTTTGTTCTTTTTACAACAACTATTCTTATTGATGTGTCTTGCATGAGTGAAACATAAAAACAAACACCAAAACATTCAAAACAAACATCAGAATGACCAACAATCCAAAATCTACACTCTTAGGTGTTAAACTATCAAACTCTTGTCCAAGTTTCTGCATCTAGTGTCAAAACTCTGAAAAATTAGTCAAATTAATGTCCAAATTGGTATTCTGTTGTGAAGGTTTTGTCTGAATCTTCTCAAAATCCATGTTCTCACAACATCACTACTAGTATGTCTTTGACTACAATCTATTGACAGTCTGGCTCATTGTTGTCTCTAAATATGACTTTGTTGTGCTACTCCAAGTGACTTGTTATCTTAATCATCTTTGTCTGTGTTGTCCTTATCCTGAGTTATGAGAGAAGGTTTGTTAACCTTGACTCAAGATTGGATTCATTTCTATCTCTCTCTCAGTTTGACATTATCTCTTTTGTCCTTTGGTCTTGGACTTAATCATCACTTTAGATATCACTTCATCACCTGTCAAGAAATCAATCGATTCATCATATCTTCTCTTTAATCTTCTCAGCAAGCGCATCAAGACAATCTTGCAATGTCTAAAAGAACATGGGCTAAACCTTATGGTCCTAATAATGAGAAAGAAGAGATTCTTATGGAAACCCTATCAAAACAACTTCAAACTTTGAAATCTGAAATTTAGGAATTAAAGGGGGAAAAGGATACACCATCCAACAAATCCTCATTAAGATCAATCTGTCCTTTGCTATTTGATCATTATTCTCACATCTCTCCACTTCCTTCCAACATGGAGAAATCTTGGTATGGAAATCCCAACTTTTATCAAGAGAGTGTCTCTAAAGTCCTAAAAGCTTTTGAAAACACCACGATTTCTTCCTCCAAAGGGATTAGTAACCTCATGAAAGAATAAAATTGGGTTAAACGTAAGAGGGACTTCACTCCTTTGGGACAATCTTGTGAATCAACATTGGAAGAACTTCTTGAGCATGATCTCATCATATTACCTCAAGTCACATTCCATGGATTGAAATTCTTGAGTACCTATTGTGCATATCATCAACACAATGAGCATAAAACTTCATCTTGCATGGAGTTGAAACATAAAATCAAAGATCTCATAGATGATGGCATAATCCAAGTGGAAAATCCTAATGATTCATCTAATCTCAAGCATGATCAATATCAGGAATCCATGTCTAGCAATGGTTCACATATCACATCCACTTCTTCCACCATTCCTCCATCTCCTAAAGCTTCACAACCAACCACACCATCTCTATCAAGAACTGAGCCTAATGAAGACTATTGCTACCCTCAAGGACTACCTCTAAAAGATATCCAAGCTAATCAGTATACGGCTGCAAGTCTTTCTCAGGATTCAAAGATCATAGACCCAAAGCTTCCATGTGCTTCAATGACTATCATGCCCATTCCAAATGATTTTCCATTAGCCTTTCAAGAATCCCTCATGTAGATCAAAACTCCTACCTCATCCTTAGAATTTGCTCCATGTCAAGAGGGCAATCCACAGTGCAAAGAAACAAATATTAGTGATGATCAAGATCAAGCCATTATCCAATCCCTTCCAACATTTAATGAAGGTCCCATATCCCTATATTCTAAGGATGATCCTCTCATATCCTTCCATTTTCTCCAAGAAGATAGCCCTCCATCTCCCAAGAAAGATCAAGATATTCTTTCCACCATCTCTAATGGGCTTATTGAAAATCAAGAGAAAGGTACCCTTTGTACACCATCTGGAGATCCTTGTCAAGATTAGAGAATCCTATCATCTCCTTATCATACATATCCATATCCACCTTACGAAACCATCATTCCTCAAAATCCCTTGCAGAAAAATAAATCCCCTCAAGCTTCAGTTGCTCCTATCACAATTGCTTCTATCAAAGTTGCTCATGCTCCTATTGATATAAAGGTGAATTCTAAAGAGAAGAGACTTGATCATGAAGCTCACTCTAAAGATGTTGATATCTCTTCCACACCTTATCTCCCTCCATTCAAATGTAACTATGTGCCTTCACTATCCTCAATTCCATTCTTGGTCCCTATATCCCAAAGATAAAACCATCAAACCTTCCATATATATTGGGTCCTTATATCTCTCCATCCAACATGCCTATAACTACTAGCTTGTCATATACTTACCCTATCCCCAATCAAGATCAACAAAGACATGCATCCTTGAAAGCTCCCTATCAACCCATCCATATGAACCAGTCATATCGACCCTATTCATCCACACTCCCCAATTATTTTGGAAGTAATTTTGATGTTGTTGATGGGACCTTGTGACCGAGTCCACCAATAGAGGTAAGTTGTCACCGGGTGCCAACCAACTTTGCCTATAAAGGTTTTCCAGGGAAATGAGATTCCCCGAGCCTCCAAGCATGTGAGAGTTGGGTCTCGACAGTGCGGGGCTCGGTTGGGAGATGTGACTATTCTATTTGAGGGGGATAGCTGGTTATCTTCAACTTGTCTTCTCTGGGGATTCAAGTAAGTGGGGTTTCCTGCAAGTGCACGCTCATTTTACAAATAAACTTCAAAAGATACTCCAGAGTTAGAAATATTTTGTCCACCTATAGTTATACTAAACATTCAAAACATCAACAATGCTCTAACACACTACACTAAATACCAAAGAAATATACAACCAACAATTCATATTCCATCAGTAGCAAAGGAAAGGAAGTCGTTAATCTACTTCAAGTATCAGAGTGAAGGACATGAAGAACACAAACCATAAAATACCATTAACCAAGAAGACAGAATCCCAACAAAAACATTGAGAGTACTCTTCCTTCTTCATTAACATCTTTTCTAGCAGGCACTAGTGCATGATACAATGGTGGCTCCAAGGGAGCATTTAACTACTGAAATCTTAAAACTATGGAGCATTGAGCTCTGCAACTAAGAACTGAGAAAACCAGATTACTATTAGCTATGGACTGTAAAATCATCAATTTTTTCAAACCTTGGAATGAGGTCAGACTTATTATTTATACACATCACTTGACCTAAACCTAACCCTAACTTATTTTACACTTTACAATATAATACATTATTCGGTGGCTAGTACAACCTGCACCACGCTACAAAAGACCTCAAGACAGAAAAGGTCTGACATGTCAGAAGAATAAGACAAGAAAAGTAGAGTAGAAGGATCGGCCTCAAGAAGAAAGTTGAAAGGAGAGAGAAGAAATCTAATCCCTCAGGGATCGAGGCTACATGCCTTATAAATGGGAAAGCAGGGCCCTATCTCTGATGCACCAGGTGTGACGTTGAAGCGGCACCTTGGGAAGATCATTTGTCAGAAAACCTCCAGTTGAGCCGATGTGCCTTGTTGCGGTTACCTGCCCTCTAACAACCTTTATTAACTACCTTAAAAGTGACCAGTTGGCCTTGGGATATGAGACATGAGTCACTTAAAGAATACAAAAATGTAGGATCCAAAATTCTGGGATATGGGAACACACGTTCCAAAAGAAAGAATGAATAAATACAAAAACACATCTTCCGCTGAACATATCTGAAATCCAGAGGGCTTTATTGCTCCTTATGATTTTCCCCAAGCCTCCAACACTTGGCTTATACTTTCTTTGTCTATACTTTGAATTCTATCCCACTGACTCCGGACAGCCTCCTCAACTTCTCCTGCCTCATTCCAGAATTCATCCACCATTTTGATGGCATCACGCAATCGGATCATAGTTTTTGACAATCTGGATAACCTGCCCTGGTCAAAATCTCTGGCCGATGGATATAGGGACTCCATCTGCTCATTGAACTTACTGAGGACATAGTCCTCTGGGGTATATGTTTTGGTGGTGAAGGGATCGACTTGCGATACTCCAACCATGAATGTTTTAAATAAGCCCAAGGGATACTAGGCTGCTATCACCTTCTCTTTCAGGGTCTTAACCAATTCCTTGCAAACCTCAATTTTGAGGGCAAGTCTAGAATAATGGACCTGGAGGGAATCATATGATTCTTCTCCCAAAATTCTAGACTCTATGGCAACTTCTTCACCTAGGTTGCGGATCTCTTCTAGCCCAGCCTTCCACTTTTCATATTTTTCCAAATCTTGCTCCCATATCTGAGCGGAGCCTCTTGCATGGCTGAGAACAAAATTGACCCTGTAAAGGTCTGGGAGTGACGCCACCAGAAATTGTCTCATTGCGGTCACCTGCTCGACTGTCCACCCATCTACATCTTGTGCTTTCTTCTTCATTATCTGTAGAGAATCCACATCGCCCTGTACAAACGGCAATCCAGAGGAAGGGATTCTTTGGTGGACTTCAGCTAATGGCTACATGAGTTCTGCCAGAAGTGCTAGGAGATTGGAATTTGTTTCTCTTTCCTCCTTCAGCTTCTGGCCCTACTTTATGTACTGGGCCTATATTTCCTTGGTGGCTTCCTTCAGTAGATCCAGCTCACCTTTCTTATCTCTCTTCCTCAATGCTACCTCTGTTACATTGTAGTCTTCGGGCCTTACGGCCATCGCATCTGTATTAAGAGGGGGTGTTGTGATGGTTGCAACAGTAATACCGGTGGGACCAGTCCAGAGAGTATGGATTTCCCGTGCTTTCTTGGGCTTCTTAGCATCTGTATTCCTAGCCATAATTTTGGCCAATGAGAGTAGAGCGTTTGTGGTTGCCATCGGGGTCTTTCTTTTCTTGGATTCCACCATCCATTAGGGCGGCTGGGGTGGCCTTGCTGTCAATACCTGCTCATCAGGATTCCCTTCAAAATTTGGTGGCACATTCCCAAAGTGTATGTTATGTTTGGGCTCTTTATCCACCTCTTGTTCTGCTTCCTTTTCCTATTCTCATTCCTCTTCGCCTTCTCTGGAACCCTCGATTTGTTTCACCATATCGGCATCTTCTACGGTATTATTTAGGATCTTTTCTCCAGCCTCAATCTCTTCTATATTTTCAGGGACTTCGTCCCTCCTGGTGCCAGTTGTTTCTTCCTTTTCTTGGTTCGAGACTTCCTGGTCCATTTGTTGCTGCTGCTCCTAGGCCTCATTGGCCTCATCTGTTAGGAAATTTTCCTCCACCTGGGCATCCTCTAGAGGTGGGTGATGTCTCTGGCCAAAATTTAGCAAGGCAGCCACTATTACTACCTCACCAAAAGTGCTCCAGGGCACTTCATCACCCGAAGTTACTAAAGGCATTTGAAGCATGATAGTTGGAGGTACGGTTGTTCCCTTGGGTCTGGGTTCTCTGACCATCGGTAGCTCATTTGTGTGTTACCTTGGCATGTTCTCAGTCTCTTAGACCGGTATTCTCTCCAGCTTAGGTCATGTTTGTATTTCTTCCTGAGCCTCTTTCTCTGATGTATCCTTTTCTATGGGAATTTTCTTTTCTATAGGGACCTCTTCTTTGTCCTGAGCTGTAATTTCTTCCACCGCATGGCCAATGCCCTATTGAATCTCTAGGAGCTCCTCTACCGAGAAGGTATTGTCAAAATCATCATGCAAGGGCGAGGAGTCCAAAATATCCTCTAGTTCGGGAGAGTCTGAACTTACATCCACTGGGGGCATCTCTGGCATGCCAGGGGCAGCGGCTGCGCTTGGTGTGGTGGTCACCATTGTTTTCTTCTTTCTTATAATTGAAGCCCTGGTATCCATAATTTTAGTAGACTCCACCTCAGTGAAATTCTATCTGGTCATCATAGATGCCAACAAGGAGGATCCCACTGGGCGAGCAGATGCCATTGGAGTTATAGGGAGACCGACAGATACCTGCATGCTTAGTTTCTGACTAGTCACCTTTTCCAACTCCATTTGTTGATGCAGGTGGGCCATCAGAAGTGTAGGAACCTAGCGAGGCACCTTGGGAACCAAGGCATCCTCTTTCCCTTTCCCTTTACTCATGCTTACTTCAGCGGCCGCAGAAAATGAAGAAGGTCCAGCGCCGGCTGAAGAGGGGATGGTCTTCTTGACTGTTGATTTCTTTCGGGTGCTTTTAGGACACACCTGGGAAAAGTACTGGTGACTTGCCTCCAAAATGGGGTGGGATGCCCCTTCAATTGTTAGATACTCCTAGGTGGCCCAATCCACTTGAGGAAGATCATCTTTGTCCAGCCCTTGTCCTTTGTATTCTAGATCCTCCAGCAGCTTGTCATCTTTGAATCCCTTCATGAAGGTCCAAAGGTCCAGTGCTTCCATGAGCCCCTTGCTCATCCTTGTATTTTGTCAGGTCGGGAGATCAAAATTATCCTCACAGTCCACCCAAAAGTCCTTAATATCCACTTCATGAGGCTCGGACGCCCAAGGTAGTGTTGTGGCAATCTTGCCGCGGGGATCATAATTCTTCCAGATGTGGTGGAATTCCACCAGCCCCAAGCTCTTTAGTTCATTGTCTGCCTCTTAGGCTGCGACAAGGCTGCATGTGTAATTCCCATAGGAGAAAGGGAATGGGATGTTGACAACCTTCTTCACTGTGAAGAAGGCATGCAGATCCATCGTCTGCCAGCAGAATTCTAAGAGAATAATTTTATCCCTGCAATATAGGGGAAGAAGATAGGGCTTCCCATTGAAGCCTATCACCCTAATGTAGGTGTGATTCTAGAATTGAATAAAATACTGGTCGTAGGAGCTGACCAGGGTCATCACCACCTGTGATAATTTGTACCTAGAATCCTAGGTAAGGGTTAAGATATTATGGTAAATGAATGTGTCATTTACCCGGTAGAAGTTTAGGAAACTGAGCTCCCACTATAATTGGGGATAATGATCCCATGGTGTGACCTTCCCTGGACCATTTCTGAGTTCTCTAGCTGTTCCCAAACCTAGAAAAGTCAGCCTTTATTGTGCTAACGTCCATAGCACATATGAAGTCATGTAAAATTGGGAATTCTGGGCAACGGTCCTCATCTATGTATCCACATGGTTGGCTATGATAGCCGCCCAGTTGAAGGTCTAGTTGTGGGTTGTGATGTAGTAGAGAAAATAGTACATCCATTCCGAGAATTCCTGGGTGTGGAGCCATCCAAAAATCTCTCACAGAAAGATTATACCAGCCTAGATAGGCTCTTTGAAATCCCCATGGGAAATTTCCAACTTCATTCTTTTGTGGTCTTGCTTTGGAGACTTCAGCCACTAACTGTTGAGGTGTTGCCAGGAAATGCTTTCGATGTCACCTAAATCCTTTAGTGAGTTGACCCGGATGACGATAGTGGACCCCTTGAACTGAGGAATCCCTAATCTGGAAGAAAAATTTGGAGCATCCAAGGTGATGATTGTGGCGGGGTATTGTAGCGGCCGGGGATCCGAAAGCAAAACTGTGCGAATAGGTGCATTGTATAGTATTTCCAGCTAGTTAATTAATTCCAATGATTGCATCGAACATGGAAATTTTGCAGCCTTTATGATGCCGAAGGCGGCCAAGAAAGTGGCCATTTTTTCCCCTTCATCTTTTAACGTGTAAATGGTCTAGATCAGACCTTGCAAGTCAGCCCAAGTTCCAAGGTCTGTATCTATTTTCTCCTAGACCTTGGAGTCCACCTTGGACCCCGCAATAGCTCCCTCCTTTGGATATTTGGAGGTTAAAGGAAACTTTGAAAATATTCTCTCCATCTTTGTCTTTGTAGCTGCCCAGGTGGAAGTGGTAGGTAGTTCTGGACTATTAGGAGGGGCAATAACATCAGACATCTTTGATCAATCTATCTGCAACCTGCAAGACCGGAGAACCATTAGGACATATATGAAAATAAGTTACAACTCTGGGAGATTCTTCACCAACCCCCACCTATCAAACAAGTGTTATTACATACATCAAAAGTTCCAAGGTATCTAGAATGAAAATAACTTATCATTCCAGAGTGTGCTAACAAGGTGGCAGGAAGAAGCAAAAGACAAGGTCTTACTAGAGGTCTAGAGTCTGGACAAACTAGCCTTTGCCTATGTGACTAGCAATAAGCGATACTTTGGTCGATGTATGTTGGCACATGGTAGGATGATAGGTGGCATTAAGACATTTATGGTGACAAGTGGGCTGACATGGGGCAATTAAATGCCAGATGGGACATGGTTTGAATTCCCACTCGTGGGAAATTAATCTTGCCATTATGGTGATGAGACGGACGAGAGAGAGCCGCCATGGCTCAAACCAGTGAGGTGCCAAGTTTGAACCGTGGCAACTCCACTCGACAAGCTTGGCCTCATGAAGCAAAAAAAATACATGACAGAGCGCGAGGAACTCAAGAGCTCGGAGGGATATAAAGCCTATATACAAAAATAATATAGGAGAGCCGAGGGCTAAAGCATATATACATGCAATATATAGAAATCTACATCATTTATAGATTTTTACAAAGATATAAACAATATTAACATGCACAGAGCTACCCTATGACAATATACAAAATGCACAATACTCTACAACTACGCAGAGGGCGGACAACCCTCTGGCAGAGCCAACCCACCAACGGGTGGCAAACCAAAAATAGAAAATGTGGAAAAGAAGAACCACCAACTAGAACAAAACAAAACCAAAAACCAAAAAAATAAAAGAATGAAGGTAGGAACCAGAGGACCTACCTAGAAATCCAAAGAATGGCAAGGAGAGAAGGCACTAGGACCACTCTGCAACAGCTTCAACCTTCAGCGATCACACACAGTCACCGAAAATCAACTTGTAATTATCCACTAAGCTCAGAGTAATTTGCACTTAATCACACTTCAAATTGCCAAGGAATAACTCTAAAGCTCTAAGTTTTTTAATCGTGGTAATAGTGAAAGTGACATGTAATTTATATTTAGACTCGAGGTAAAAAATAAAGTTACCTTCTTTCCCGTACACTTCAGAATAGGCAGACTTCCAGACTCTGGGCCCGGGGATTCCGCGCGATCATACCCTCTTACGATAAGAAGACATAATGGTGGAGAATCTCAGAGTCCAGAATCTAGCTCTGGAAAAGAAACAACCAACTCTGGGACCGGGTCCCGGAGACACGAAAGACAAAAGCAAAAAAGAAAACAAACCTCATGGGAGGGAAAACCGGGAGAAGAAAACAACAAAAACAAAAAGGGACAAAAAATAAGGCAAGAGCCAAAAGCGAAAAAGGGGACCCAACATTTTGCACACAAAATGTAGGGATGGGTATGTAGGGCATAACAAATGGTGACTATCTAGGATGAATGCCTTAGCACATTTGAGAACCGTAGAATCTCTGGTTCGCAAAACTGGAACCAATCATTACCTATAGCATCTTGCTTGTAAGGTGCAAAGCATCTGAGAGAATCTGGACATACGCGATTCAATCCATGGTCTTTCATCAGTTGTGAAGTGTGTGCTTTGGAAGGAATTTAAGCCGATGACCTCTAGGAGAAGTAGAGAAGAGGCACTAAATATATCAATCCAGTGTCGTCAAATTTGCTCGTTTCTCCTAGATACTAGAGTTTTCATCCCATCTTTTCTTGGTTGTTTTATTCTTTTTTGGATGGGAGGGCGGTACTTCTTTCACCATTAAGATTGAGCTTAGCTAAATTCAATGGTGATACTTCTTTCACCCTTCTGTCCACCTTGATTTTCTAAATGGGGAAGAAAAACTCCAGACCTGGAAAGAATCTTAAAAGTTCAGACTTGGGCCAACAAACCAGTGCGACCGATCTACTCTCAGTGTGTCTGATTACTTGTTCCTCTTAATTTTGATTTAACTAATTACCAAACTTCCTGGGGTAAATCCAATGAATATTACTCATATCCTGCTACCAAACTCACAAAATGACTCCGGAGACCGGACCAATTCCATCATGCTAACAATAGATTTTGAATTCAACATAAATATGGAAGGTACCATCCTAGAGACTAGATGTTATGTGAAGTATACCAGCCCACAAAAGGGGAGCAAAACACTGGAAATCTGAAAAAGAAAGAACAAAAAAAAATCAAAACCAAAGGGAAAGGGGTGGCCCTGGGGGACAGCTGACAAAGCTATTTACAAGACAAGGCATTCCAAATGGGGCACCGATAAAGAAATATTTACAAGCAAGGAGATTTACATATTAGTACAACTCTGGACAAATCTGACTTATTCAAAATAATGTTTGAGAAACTATCCATTGACAAGAAATGGGATGATCTCCCCAGTCATGGTATTAAGGTGATAGGTATTTGCCCCATAGATCTCTAAGATTAAATATGGTCTAAGCCAGAGCCTCTGGAATTTGGTGTGCTTTCCTTTCTTTTCTCGGGCTTTATCCCACAAGAGGACCAAGTCCTAAATTTGAAAGGCCTTATACTGAGATCTTCGGTCAAACCATAATTTTACCATTGCTTGATGATGCACAAAATATTCAAGGGTTGTGTCTCTTTGTTCTTCCATCCGCACCAGATTCAGGAGCCGAACCTCCATAATATTATCCCGGTTGCCGAATTCCTGCATAAACTATAAAACTAGGATTTGTAAGTTAAAAGGGAACACTGGGTTCTGGCCGTAAACTAGATGGAATGGGGATGTCCCCAGGGTGGCCTTAATTCAAATGCAATCCACCCAGAGAGCGAATCTCAGCTTTTGGTGCCACTCCCAGGGATTTTATTCTAACAGGTGTTTGATCACTTCAAGAAAATTTTTGTTAGTTGATTCAGCAACACCATTCCCCTGTGGGTAATAGTTGCTAGAGAACTTCAAAGTGATCTTCCAATCATATGTCCATTCTAGTAGTTGTGCCAAAGAAAATGTTGGACCATTGTCACACACTATAGAAAAAGGCATTCCAAATCTTGTGATGATATTTTCTTCCAAGAATTTGATAACTATGTCTGTCATGTTGTTTTTACAAGGTATGGCTTCAGACCACCAGATGCAATAGTCGGTAGCAGTTAGGATGTACCGATGGTTGGAAAATGAGTTGGGGTTGATTTCCCTAATAAAGTCAAATGCCTATTGAGTAAAGGGTCTAGCTTCAAAAATTGGCTGCAAAGGCATGGTCGGGTTTCGCTCATGATGTGTCATGATTTGGCAAGTATGGCACTTCCAGACGTGAGTGTAGACATCTATAAAGATATAGGGCCAATAGTATCTAACCCTAAGGATCTGATGAGTGGTGGCGTCACCTAAGCCATGCCCGATTCCAAACTACCCATGGAATTCTTCAATTATTCTTACAGCTTGAACCCTATCGATGCACCGAAGGTACACTCCCTCATAATTCCTATGGAAAAGCGTGGAGTTTTTTAACATGAATTGTGCACTTTTCAACCATAGGGCACGACATTTGTTTGGAGGCAATCCCTCTGGGCATTTGTTATTTAACAATAAGTACACCAGAGTAGTGTACCACAGATCTTGAGTGATAGACTCTACTGTGTATGTCTGGCATTGGATGTGGGGAGTCTCTTCTGTCATAGCTCTGCATAGTCCCTGGCCTTAGACTATTTTCATGGGTTGCATTTCTAAATCATATTCTTGGATGATGGCCATCCATTTCTCCCATATTTCACCCAATTCACTCTGCATTAGCAGAGATTTCACCACCTGGTCTAGGATGATGGCATGCACCTTACTCTGGAGAATGTAATGCCAGAATTTCTTCATGGTGTGAACAAGAGAAAAGGCCTGCTTTTCCAATTATGAATACCAGACTTTGGCATTCTTGAAGGGGGAGCTCGTGAAAGCTATCAGTCGTTCTTCCCCTTTGACCTTTTAGGTTAATACTGTCATGGTAGAATGCCGTGAAGCAAAGGAATAAATGTAGAAAGGGAGGGAGTAGTCTGGACTAGCCAGAACTAGTGCCTCCATTATCGCCTATTTAATTTGAGTGAACACCCACTTTGCTTCAAGACTCCACTCAATTTTAGTATCTTTCTTCATCATTTCATTGAGTGGTTTTACAATCTTGGCAAATTCAGTGATGAACCGCCGGACAAAGTTGATCTTTCCAAAGAAAGACCTCATCTCTTTCTTGTTGCTGATCATTTGTAGGTTTAGCAGTGCTTCAACTCTCTTAGGGTCAATGGATATACCCTTCTCAGAGACAATATGCCCAAGCAATTTCCCTTTAGTGACCCCAAATATACATTTCTTAGGGTTGAGGGATATTCCATACCGGAGACATCTCTCGCAAATCTGGACAAGGTGGGTGGAATAATCATGCCTATCTTGGGAAAAGATGGTCAAATCATCCATATAGATGATTATGCAATGGTTCATAAGGCCCTTGAAGGCGATGTCCATGGCCTTCTGGAATGTATCGCCTACGTTAATCAAGCCAAAGGGCATTCTCTAATAAGAAAATGTTCCCCACTTGGTGGTGAATGTCATTTTGTCTCTATCCTCATATTTAACCATGACTTGGTTATATCCGGAGTACCCGTCCAAGAAAGACATCATTTGGGATATGTTCACTATTTGCAACACCTCATTCAATGAGGGGAGAGGGTGATTATCCTTCTTGGAGGCCTTGTTCAAATTTCATAAATCCACACAAAGGAGGATCTCACCACTCTTCTTTCTCATAGGGACTAGGTTGGAAACCCACATAGTATGCCAGATTTGAAACATTATCTGGGCTGATAGTAGTTTCTGCACCTCCTAACAAATCAGAGGCTCGATCAATGGGTTGACTATTTTTCCAAAAAGGCTTAGCATCAGGTTTGAGTGGGATGGTATGAGTTATAATAGATGTGTCATATGTCTTCAAATCCTCATACCCCACGTGATCACGTCTATGTATTCTCAGAGAACCGTGAGAATCTTCACCTTCTCCTTAGGGGAACAGGAGGTGCTGATGTGTATCATTTTCTCTTCACCAGGCTGGTCGATGTTCACTTTTTAAAATTTTCCTCCCTCAGAGGAGGATGATATCTTTTCCCGGACCTAAGCATTCAAGTTGAATATTTGTTCAAGTGCAACCATCCTCTTAGGAATGGTGTTGGTCGGTAGGTCCATGATCCCATCATCTTCGTCACCCTATCTAGTGTCGTCATGGTCTCTTTCTTCCACTATCTGGTCCTCAAAGACACCAACATTGGCCATGAAGGCTAGGATATGTTGATCATCCTCAAAGACCTAAAAATGGGTGACATTATCTAGAATGGATAGGGTGGGGATCATCTCAACAGAAAATTTCTAGAGTCGTGAGCCAACCATTGGTTCAAGTGTACTGGCAGAAACAACAAGGGTATCTGGGACATAGCTTCATCTCTAGGGAATAAGATTGATAGCGAAGGCATCAAAATCTTCAATAAGGCTCCATGCCCAGTTGTGGTATGTAGCCAACCTCTTATTGTGATAGGTATATTAACTTTGGACTTGTTTAACAATCAACTCTGAATCACCCAGGGCCCGAAGGTGAGTGATTCCTTTCCTTAATGCAAACAGGAGTCCAAGGACCAAGGCCTTGTACTCTGTGATTTTATTTGTGCAGTTGAACTATAGCTTTTAGGATGCGAGGAAGGATTTCCCACGTGGGTTGATTAATTCCACTCTGGCCCCACAGCCTTGTTTGGATCAGGACCCATCAAACTTAAGGGTCCACAAGTCGTCATTTGTTGTTTAGGGCTAGGAAGACAAAGTGGTCTTTGGATTGCTTTTGGGAGGCTTAGGAGGATTTTCCTCTGGCTCTGATGATATGTGGGTGAAGTTTACCTCTCGAGGGGCTTCTGGTTGGGACTCCTAGACAAACTATGTCGAAGAGGCACCGTCAGCAGAAGTACTGGGTCCTAGAGAATTAGCTGTGTGTTCTTTTCTCTGGAGGGCATCGAAGTGCTGGGTGGTGGTGGTGAGAAAAGGCTCACACTCCAATTTTGAGTGTTTCTAGTAATGCACCAAGAACCAAGTGCCAAACAAGAGTGTGGCGGGGGTCACTGCGGCACCCTGAGAGTTAACCTCAACCCTCAATTTTTCTTCTAGGTCCTGGGTTCTCTGTAGAACTATGGGATCCTCCCCAGGGGTGAAATCAAATGTTAGGATCTCAAAGGGTTGGTACACCCCAGGGGGAGGTCTCAGAGAATAAGACCTCATTCACCCTCCTGACTTTGGTTAGGGCCTGTTTCATCCGGGGTTTGCTTTCAACCCAGATCTTGTTAGATTCTCCTTCCCAGGGGAGCCATAAGTGGGAGAAGTTGGTCGAAAAGTATCCATTCAGGGACTTAGACAAATTTTGACTTAGCAACATCCCGTAAGTTTCTGGGATGTCCACCACTTGGATGTTGATCATGCTGGCTATCCTGGGGTCCTAGATAAGTTGAATCTGGAGATTCTTTAGTTCACCCACCATTTTTATAGTAGTTTTATCCAATTGGATCACTGCACCGTTAGACGGGGTTGGGCGAAATCTAAGCTTTTGGCATATAGATAGGGACATGATGTTTCCTGAAGCCCCAAAATCTACTAGGAAATTGTGTATGTTTTTCCCTTGTATGTTTAGGCCTAGTAGGAAGGAAGGATCTTCAGTATTTCCCCAGAAGATGGCTGCGTTAGCATCCTTGAAAGAGACAGTCTTGGATGGGTGACTGATAGCTTTCAGGTTTTCCAAGAGCTTCAGAAGAGACATCTTCTACTGAGGACAGTTCAGCAAAACCTCCATCAAATTCATGGAGGTGGTGGTCTCTTCTAATGCCTTCATGATGTCAAACCTTCCTCCCGAGAACTGGTGGCTTCCCTCGGCCGGGTCCTTGGCTTGGTTAGAGCTAGAACCTTTTGGAGGGGCAGACCGATTGATTGTATTGTCCCAGGGAGGAGTGTCCTTAGGAGGTGCGGGCATGTAAACTGGTCCTTTACTAGCCTAACTTTGAGAGTTGTAGGGAGTCCTTGGGTTGGTGAAGGCATTGGCCTCGAAGGCTAGAATTGATTCATCAAAGAATCAATGTAGTTCAAACTCTTATTCGTCTTCTCTGGTGGTCCCAAAGAAGACAGTCTCACATGTGAATGCACCGTGAGTGGGCTCATGCATAAGAGGCTCTAAGGGAGTAGGATCAGACGCTTGTTGTGTGTCCAGCTGGGAAATCATGATGACTTTATCTAGTGTGGCATAGTTTACCTCATTGTGGGAGCTTGTGTCATGCAATCTACACCAATTGGTCATGGGCTGGAAGTCTATGACTAGCATGAAATGGGATGGTCCAGCATTACCTTGATTGGTGTTTTGGTTCGAAAGTAGAACTCCGGCATTGGCATTGTTATTCCATTGCGGTTGGTTGGGCTAGGACCCGTTGTTGAAATTTCTTCCTCCGACATTGTTGTTTTGTTGGCCGGAGAAAATATTCCCTCTCTGGGAATTAGAATTCTAGGATGCATAAGACCCCGCCTTCAATTGACCCATGTCCACAGTCAGGGTGGACAACATTCACTAGAGGGATTCAACCTCGGTGGTTAATTGGGTATTTGCATCACAATGTGACAGTTGTTGTTGTTGGCTCCCTAGAAAAGGGGCAGCATTTGTCAGATTCAAGGGTGGAAATCCTCCAACTGCGGATGACTAGAAGAAGGGCACTCTGGATGGTTGTGTCTTTGGTTGTTGTGTTTTCTATGGTTGGTTCCAGGGGAAAGATTCTAGACCCGGTATTGTATGGGTCTACGATGGATATATGTACCACGCCTACTGGTCTATTGGCGGTAGTGGGGGATTCATGGCCATTGTGAGAGATCCCATTGCAAAATTGGGGTTATATCCCCCAGTGTAGGAAGTTCTGTCAGGGATCACGTTGAATGGCGTGTTTTTCCCAATCCCGCTCGGGGATTTGTTGAGGCCATGGGATAGCTCTAAGGCTAGGTTGTAAACCTTTGCCAAAGTATCCCGGTCGCCCAGGGTGGTAGTTCTCCAAAGGAGAGCGACAATGAAGGGGTCCATCGCATTGAGATAGGTCTAGATAGTCACTTTTGTGGATGGGATGAAGGGACCTTTGCACCGTTTCAAGCCGCATTGGAACTGGTGATTGAATGTTGCAAGGGGTTCATTCAATTCCTTCCTGATAGAAATGAACTGGCTGTGAGACCATGCTGGGTCCACATGTACGCAGAAGGTATCCAAGAAGGCATCCTCTATGTTGTGCCAACTATTGATGGAGTTGGTAGGGAGATTAAGGTACCAGTTCAATTCGTTCTGTCCTAGGGACAGGGGGAACATCTGGGTCACAATGTCTTGATGCTGGATCTGGTGTCAATTTATGGCATCCTTGTATGCCTGTAGATGCTCTTCTATAGTTTGTGAGCCTAAGTGCTCGTATCGGGGACAAATCTTTTATGGGTGCGAAGGCAAATCGTTGGCTGCACTCAGAAAAGTTCCCATTGGGGACCCAATGTTTCTAAAATATGCAGCCATTGGGGGAGTTGGATTTTGACTAGGTTGAGCACTAGTTCCTAGGATCATCTGGGGGACTTGGGTATTCTGTGGTATGCTAGATCCCCAGACAATGGTGGCTAACTTAACTTTTAGGGTCTGTTTCTTTCAAGCAAGGGGCTTGAGTTCGACAAACCTTCTAGGGTTGGGAGCTGATCTAAGGACTCTTTTGAATCTTGCTGGTGAGAATGATCCAATCCCACTAAAGGCTTGACTCCTAAAACTATGGCTTGGGGAACCCTTGGGCGATGTAAAATCTAAATCCTCAGAGGGGGACGAGTTCATGCCCTCCTTCTAGCGCCAGTTTCTGTTGACGGGACTTTGTGACCGGGTCTGTCAATAGAGGTAAGTTGTCACCGGGTACTGGGGTACCAACCAACTTCACCTATAAAGGTTGTCTGGGGAAATGAGATTCCCTAGGCCTCCAAGCACATGAGAGTCAGGTCTCAACAGTGTAGGGCTTGGTTGGGAGATGTGACTATTCTATTTGAGGGGGATAGCTGGTTATCTTTAACTCATCTTCTCCGGGGATTCAAGTAAGTGGGGTTTCCTGCAAGCACATGCTCATTTTACAAATAAACTTCAAAAGATACTACAGAGTTAGAAATATTTCATCTACCTATAGTTATACTAAACATTCAAAACATCAACAATTCTCTAACACACTACACTAAATACCGAAGAAATATACAGCCATCAGTTCATATTCCATCAGTAGCAAAGGAAAGGAGGTCGTTAATCTACTTCAAGTATCAGAGTGAAGGACATGAAGAACACAAAGCATAAAATACCGTTAACCCAGAAGATAGAATGCCAACAACATCATTGAGAGTACTCTTCCTTCTTCATTAACATCTTTTCTAGGAGGCACTGGTGCGTGATACAATGGTGGTTCCAAGGGAGCATTTAACTACTGAAAGTTTAAAACTATGGAGCATTGAGCTCTACAACTAAGAACTGAGAAAACCATATTACTATTAGCTATGGACTGTAAAATCATCAATTTCACTGACCCTTGGAATGAGGTTGGACTTATTATTTATACACATCACTTGACCTAAACCTAACCCTAACTTATTTTACACTTTACAATATATATAATACATTATCCGATGGCCGGTACTACTAGCATCATGCTACAAAAGACCTCAAGATGGAAAAGGTCTGACATGTCAGAAGAATAAGACAAGAAAAGTAAAGTAGAAGAATCGGCCTCAAGAAGAGAGCAAGAAGAAGAGAGAAGAAATCTGATCCCCTGGGGATCGAGGCTACATGCCTCATAAACGAGAAAGTAGCACCCTATCTTCGATGCGCCAGGTGTGATGTTGAAGCGGCACCTTGGGAAGATCATCTATCAGAAAACCTCCTCTTGAGCCAATGTGCCTTGTTGTGGTTGCCTACCCTCTAACAACCTTTATTAATTTCCTTGAAAGTGACTGGTTGGCCTTGGGAACCGGGACACGAGTCACTTAAACAATACAAAAATGTAGGATTCAAAATTCTGGGATCTGGGAACCCGCATTTCGAAAGAAAGAATGAATGAATACAAAAACACATCTACCGCTGAACATCTCCAGAATTCGGAGGGATTTATTGCTCCTTATGATTTATCCCAAGCCTCCAACACTTGGCTTATACTTTCTTTATCTATACTCTAGATTCTATCCCACTAACTGCGGACAGCTTCCACTGCCTCCTCAACTTCTCTAGCCCCATTTTGGAATTCATCCACCATTTTGATGGCATCATGCGATCGGATCATAGTTTTTGACAATCTGGATAACTTGCCCTGGTCAAAATATCTGGTCGGCGGATATAGGGACTCCATCCACTCATTGAACTTACTGAGGACATAGTCCTTTGGGGTACATGTTCCAGTGGTGAAGGGATTGACTTGAGATACTCCAACCACGAATGTTTTAAATAAGCCCAAGGGATACTGGGCTACCGTCACCTTCTCTTTCAGGGTCTTAACTAGTTCCTTGCAAACCTCAATTTTGAGGGCAAGTCTGGAGTACTGGACCTGGAGGGAATCATATGATTCTTCTCCCAAAATTATGGACTCTGTGGTGACTTCTTCGCCTAGGTTGCGGATCTCTTCTACCCCGACCTTCCACTTTTCATATTTTTCCAAATCTTACTCCCATATCTGAGTGGAGCCTCTTCCATGGCTGAGAACATAATCAACCCTCTAAAGGTCTGGGAGGGATGCCACTAGAAATTGTCTCATAGCGGTCACCTACTTGGCTGCCCACCCATCTATAGATTATGCTTTCTTCTTCATTATCTGCAGAGAATCCATGTAGCCCTGTGCAAGCGACAATCTGGAGGAAGGGGTTCTGGGGTGGACTTCGGCCAATGGCTGTGTGAGTTCTGCTAGAAGTGCAAGGAGATTAGCATTTGTTTCTCTTTCCTCCTTCAGCTTCTGGCCCTACTTTATGTACTGGGCCTATATTGCCTTGGTGGCTTCCTTCAGTAGATCTAGCTCACCTTGCTTATCTCTCTTCCCCAATGCTACCTCTATTACGTTGTAGTCTTCAGGCCTTACAGCCACTACATTTGCATCAAGAGGGGGTGTTGCGATGGTCAAAATAGTAATACTGATGGGACTAGTCCAGAGAGTATGGACTGCCCATGCTTTCTTGGGCTTCTTAGCCTCTGTATTCTTGGCCATCATTTCGGCCAACAAGAGTGGAGCGCTTGTGGTTTCCACTGAGGTCTTTCTTTTCTTGGATTCCACCAGCCATTGGGTCAGCTTGGGTGGTCTTGCTGTCAATACCTACTCATTAGGATTCCCTTCAAAATCTAGTGGCGCATTCCCAGAGTGTACGTTATGTTTGGGCTCTTTATCCACCTCTCGTTCTACTGCTTTTTCCTATTCACGTTCTCCAGAACCCTCAATTTTTTCTGCCATATCGACGTCTTCTGTGGTATTATCTGGGATCTTTCCTCTGACCTCAATCTCTTCTGTATTTTCAGGGACTTTGTCCCTCCTAGAGCCAGTTGTTTCTTCCTTTTCTTGGTCTGGGACTTCCTGGTCTGTTTGTTGTTGCTACTCCTGGGCCTCATTGGCCTCATCTATTAGGACATTTTCCTCCACCTGGGCATCCTCTGCAGGTGGGTGAGGTCTTTGGCTAAAATTTAGCAAGGCGATTGCTGTTACTACCTCACCGAAAGTGCTCCAAGGAACTTTGTAACCCAGAGTTACCAAAGGTGTTTGAAGCGTGATGGTTTGAGGTACGGTTGTTCCCTTGGGTTTGGGTTCTCTGACCATCGGTTGCTCATTTGTGTGTTGCCTTGGTGTGCTCTCGGTCTCCTGGACCGGTATTCTCTCCAGCTCAAGTCCTATTTGTATTTCTTCCTGAGCCTCTTGCTCTGATGTATCCTTTTCTATGGGAATTTCCTTTTCTATAGGGACCTCTTCTTTGTCCTAAGCCGCAATTTCTTCCACCACATGGCCAATGCCTTGTTGAATCTCCAGGAGCTCCTCCACAAAGAAGGTATCATCAAAATCATCATGCAGGGGCGAGGAGTCTGAAATATCCTCTAGTTCGAGAGAGTCTGAACTTACATCCACTGGGGGCATCTCTGGCATGCCGGGGGTGGCGACTGTGCTTGGTGTGGGGGTCACCGTTGTTTTCTTCTTTCTTATAAGTGAAGCCCCGGTATCCAAAATGTTAGTAGACTCGACCTTAGTAAAAAAATTTCTAGTCATCATAGTTGCCAACGAGGAGGATCCTGCCAAGCGAAAAGACGCCATTATAGTTATAGGGAGACCGGCGGATACCTGCATGCTTAGTTGCTGACTAGTCAACTTTGTCAAATCCATTTGTTGATGTAGGTGAGCCATCAGAGGTGTAGGAACCTAGGGAGGTGCCTTGGGAACTAGGTCATCCTCTTTCCCTTTCCCTTTACTCGTGCTTTCTTAAGTGGCACCGACTGAAGAGGGGATGGTCTTATTGACTGTTGATTTCTTTCGGGCACTTTTGGGACACACCTGGGCAAAGTACTAGTGACTTGCCTCCAAAATGGGGTGGGATACCCCTTCAATTTTTAGATCCTCTTGGGTGGCCCAATCCACTAGAGGAAGATCCTCTTTGTCTAGCCCTTGTCCTTTGTATGCTAGATCCTCCAGCGGTCCGTCATCTTTGAATCCCTTTGGGAAGGTCTAAAGGTCCAGTGCTTTCATGATCCCCTTGCTCATCCTTGTATTTTGTCAGGCCCAAAGATCAAAATTGTCCTAGCAGTCCACCCAGAAGTCCTTAATATCCACTTCATGAGGCTCAGATGCCCAAGGTAGTGTTGTGGCAATCTTGCTGCGGGGATCATAATTCTTCCAGGCATGGTGGAATTCCACCAGCCCCAATCTCTTTAGTTCATTATCTACATCCCAGGCTGCGGTGAGGTTGCATGTGTAATTCCCATAGGAGAAAGGGAATGGGACTTTGACAACCTTCTTCAATGTGAAGAAGGCGTGCAGATCCATCATCTGCCGGCATAATTCTAAGAGAATAATTTTGTCCCCACAATATCGGGGAAGAAGATAGGGCTTCCCATTGAATCCTGTCACCCTAATGTAGGTGTGATGCCAGAATTGAATAAAATACTGGCTGTAGGAGCTAACCAGGGTCATCGCCACCTATGATAATTTGTACCCAGAATCCCAGATAAGGGTTAATATATTATGGTAAATGAACGCGTCATTTACCCAGCAGAAGTTCAATAAATTGAGCTCCCACTGTAACTGGGGATAATGATCCCATGGTGTGACCTACCCCAAACCATTTCTGAGTTCTCCAGTTGTTCCCAATCATAGAAAAGCCAGCCTTTGTTGTGCTAACGCCCATAGCACATATGAAGTCATGTAAAATTTGGAATTCTGGGTGACAGTCCTCATCTGTGTATCCACATGGTTGGCTATGATAGCCTCCCAGTTGAAGGTCTAGTTGTAGGTTGTGATGCAGTAGAGAAAATATTACATCCACACTAAGAATTCCTAGGCATGGGGCCATCCAAAAATCCTGCATAGAAAGATTATACCGGACTTGATAGGCTCTTTGAAATCCCCGCGGGGAATTTCCAACTTCATTCTATTATGGTCTCGCTTTGGAGACTTCAGCCACTAACTGTTGAGGTGCTGTCAGGAAATGCCTTTGGCCTTGCCAAATTCCTTTAGTGAGTTGACCCGGGTGATGACAGCAGACCCTTTGAACTAAGAAATCCCCAATCTGGAAGCAAAAGTTGGAGCATCCAAGGTGACGATTGTGGCGGGGTATTGTAGTGGCCTGGGATCTAGAAGTAGAACTGTGCGAGTAGGTGCATTGTATAGTATTGTTAGTTGCTTTATTAATTATGGTGAATGCACTGAACATGGAAAGTTTTCAGCCTTTATGATGCCGGAGGCGGCCAAGCAAGTGGCCATTTTGTCCCCTTCAGCTTTTAACCTGTAAATGGTCTGGATGAAACCTTTCAATTCGGCCCAAGTTCTGAGGTCCGTATCTATTATCTCCTGAACCTTGGAGTCCACCTTGGACCCCAAAATAGCTCCCTCCTTTGGATATTTGGAGGTTAAAGGCAGCTTTGCCAACATTCTCTCCATCTTTCTCTTTGTAGCTGCCTGGGTGGAAGTGGTAGGCAGTTCTGGACTATCAGGAGGGGCAATAACATTAGACATCTTCGATCAATCTATCCACAACCTGCAAGACCAGATAATTGTTAGGACATATATATAAATAAGTTACAACTCTAGGAGATTCTTCACTAACCCGCACCTGTCAAACAAGCGTTAGTACATACATCAAAAGTTTTGGGATATCTAGAATGAACATAACTTAGCATTCTGGAGCATGCTAACAAGGTGGTAGGAAGAAGCGGAAGAAAAGGTCTTACTAGAGGTCCAGAGTCTGGAAAAACTAGCCTTTGCCTATGTGACTGGCAATAAGTCATACTTTGGTCGACATGTGTTGGCACGTGGTAGGATGACAGGCGGCGTTAAGACATTTATGGTGACAAGTGGGCTAACACAAGGGAATTAAAGGCCAGATTTGACATGGTTTGAAAGCCCACTCATGGGAAATTAATCCCACCATTATGGTGATGAGACAGAGGAGAGAGAGTCGCCATGGCTCAAACCAGCGAGGTGTCAAGTTTGAACCGTGGCAACTCCACTCGACGAGCTCAGCCTCATGAAGCAAAAAAAAATGCATGATGGAGAGCGAGGAACTCATGAGCTCAGAGGGATATACAACATATATACAAAAATAATATAGGAGGACCGAGGGACAAAGCATATATACATGTGATATACAAAAATCTACATCATTTACAAATTTTTACAAAGATATAAACAATATTAACATGCACAGAAGCTACCCTATGATAATATACAAAATGCACATTACTCTACAGCTGTGCAGAAGGTAGACAACCCTCTGGCATAGCCAACCCACCAACGGGTGGCAAACCAGAAATAGAAAATGCGGAAAAGAAAAACCACCAACCAGAAAAAAACAAAACCAAAAACCAAAAAAACAAAAGAACGAAGGAAGGAACCAGAGGACCTACCTGGAAATCCAAAGAATGGCAAGGAGAGAAGGCACTAGGACCGCTCTACAACAGCTTCAACCTTCAGTGATCACACACAGTCACCAAAAATCAACTTGTAATTATCCACTAAGCTTAGAGTAATTCGCACTTAATCGCACTTCAAATCACCAAGGAATTGCTTTGAAAGCTCTAAGTCTTTTAATCATGGTAACTATGAAAGTGACATGTAATTTCTATTTATACCCAAAGTAAAAAAGAAAGTTACCTTCTTTCCCGCACACTTTAGAATAGGCGGACTTCCAGACTTTGGGCCCGGGGATTCCGTGTGATCATACCCTCTTATGAGAAGAAGACATAACGGTGGATAATCCCGGAGTCTGGAATCCAGCTCTAGAAAAGAAACAACCAACTCTGAAACTGGGTCCCAGAGACACAAAAGACAAAAGCAAAAAGGAAAACAAACCTCATGGGAGGGAAAACGCAGAGAAGAAAACACAGAAAACAAGGCAAGAGCCAAAATAAAAAAAGGGGACCCAAAATTTTGCACACAAAATGTAGGGACGGGTATGCAGGGCATAACAGATGTGCAACGAAGAAATCAAAAATCAAGAATCCACTTACATATGAAGATCACTATGTCCAATCTAATCGACATGTGACTACAAAGAAAAAGGAAACATTCAAGAGACCACAAAGGTCCACTGAGAAAAGAATAAAATCAAAGAAAATATGGGTTCCTAAATCCATCATGGAAGAATTGTGTTCTAAATCCAAGCAAAGAATAAAATCAAAGAAAATATGGGTTCCTAAATCCATCATGGAAGAATTTCATTATAAATCATCCAAAATAAAAGGAAAATCAAAAGCTATGTGGATTCCCAAGTCTCTTCTAAAGGACTTGGATACAAAAATAAAATCAAAAGCTATGTGGATTCCCAAGTCTCTTCTAAAGGACTTGGATACAAAAAGAAAATCAAAAGTTATGTGGATTCCCAAGTCTCTTTTAAAAGGCTTGAACAAAAAGGAAAAGTCAGAGTTGGTATCTAAGCTTCCAAATTCTTCCACTTCATCTCCATATAAACATTTCCCATATTCTAACTCTATTTTGGGTCCTCATGTCCCAAAATCCATTACCTTGAATACTATATCCATCTTGGATCCTCGTATACCAAGATACATATTAGGTCATACATCAAAGCCTCAAGCTATTCCCTCCATTTATCCTCCATTCATCCACTACCCTTCAAGGGGTGTGTCAATGTTGACCTTATCACCATTTCCATCTACCTCTACACAAACCTTTCAATACCGTATCTAATATCTCGCACCTACCTCCTACCCATCCATCTCATATCCTTCCATTCCTCTTATCTAACTCACCACATAAATCCTTGGCTACCATCTTCCTTATCATCCATTTCATCATTCCCTACCATCACCCCATCATCATCTTTGAGCATACTTTCAGTGGCCTTGGCCCATCATAGCATATCTTTCAAAGGAGCACTATCTAAAGAGAAAGAAGCTTAAGTTCCTCCATAAAATCAAAAGTAATAAAAAAATGAAAAAGAAAATGTGCCTTGGTGAAAACCTGGTAAACATGTGCCTTGGTAGCAAAAGTAAAGATAAATCAATCTGTCCTATGGTGAAAACCACTTCTTGTGGTGCCTAGGATAAGTACCATGATGAAAACCTGGAAAATAGGCATCATGCGTAATTCCTCCTACTTGCACTCTTCACTTGGGGGCAAGTTCCTTCCATGTCATCTTATCCATCATATATTGCATCTAGCTAGCTCATGAGCATCCATGTTCCTTCGGGTGATCTTGACAAGGTCAAACATATCCATGGGCACCATGTATCCTGACATTCATTATCCTTTCCATTATCCTATTCACTTGCTCTCATCCATGATACCCTATCGTGATCTTGCTTATCCCAATTCAATACTCACTATCCATAAACATCCTTTGCACTAATCCCAAAAACATCCACTCATACCTCCATCACCCCTTATTCTGATTGTGCTATCATAGCTATATCCTATCTTATTGACCCCTTGGTCTTGATCAAAATGATGAATGAAAAATGTAAAACAGTTTCTCAAACTTCTTGACATGTCCATTATTTTGGACCACATGCTTTTCATGACATTAGGTCATTATCCTATATGCTATCCAGCACCACTCCATGAGCCTCCATTGCTATATTATTTTTTCCCTAGCTTGGGTAATCTTGAGGAGACTGCCCTTGAGGGTTGCATTCACCCTCTTCATCCATTATTGTCTTTTCATCTCATCCATCAACTTTCTAATCCATCTGTATTGATATACACCTTGCTAGACATTGGGGGCAAACCAATGTGATCTTGTTTGAGAATGAGTAATCTCTAAAAAATCTAAAAAGTTGGAAAAAGTCCTAAAAAAATGATCATCTTGGTGAAAACCTGGTAAACAGGTACCATGATGCATCAATCAAAAAAATACAAAAAATACAAATAAAATTGAAAAAGAAGAAAAAGGATGGCAACGTAGACATGCTTACTAGGTTTTCAATGATCACATCATCAAGAAAGGCCCCATCACTTGGGGCATCTTAGCTTCATCGCATAACATCAAGTTGAGATTATCATAAATCAAAAGAAACCCAATCAATTGTCTTATATAGTGATGGCTACACTTGAAACCAGACAGATTAGTCTTAGATGAGTCATTCATTTATGAAACCAGACACATTGATCAAATTAGCTTCATCACTTCAAATCAAGTTAATTTTTTCTAAATAGCATCTCTGTCTAGTAGATGAAAACCTGGTAAATAGGCACCTCTTGTACTCAGCGCTCCATTTATCAATGCTCATTCTTGGCATCAATCCTTTGCTTCAATTTGTATATACCTTTTAGTCACTTTCGTGATACTCTGGTTCTTCTGAGAACCCTCCTGGCTTGAAACCAATTCAGAGTCATAGTCTAGGGGCATTCAAATCGACTTTTTCCTTGCAGTATGAGTCAAGTCAGTCATCATCATTTTCTACTAGGGGCATGGGTTCCCAATCAGATCACATATTTGGATTGCACTAGAGTTAGTAATCTTGTCATTTCTGAAGGACAACTCGCTACTAACGCAGTAGGTGTTTCTCAACACCCTAATCAAAAGTGTTTCTTTACACTATCATAAGATGCATTTGTATTTCTTAACACACATTGGATACCACAAATGTAAACAACAAAATGATAGCACTCAACCACTTCGCACTCACAAACACAATGGTGTTTCTCAACACCTCATACACATACACATTTGCAAACTTTGAAACTGGTTGAAGTATGTTGAACTTCTTTTTGTATGTTGTCTATTTTCATTGATTTTTGTTAATCTTTTCTTTGTCTACTACTTGTTGGTGTGGCCCTGATGATCCTACAACGTCAACTAAACAGGGTGTATGTGATAAAATCTCTTGCATAAAGGTGGAAAAGCTCACATCCCTCGATCCTATTTACTTGCACGCCAAGGTGAGGTCAGAACTATCTCCTTGATTTTTATTTCTCTGCTTGTTTACTCAAGATCGCACTCATGGTTATCTTGGCTTTGAAAGCCTTGATAATGGTGTACTCTTGCAACATCAACTAGAAACAATGTTCAGGTCATATCGGCTTTTGCACCCCAATGCTTACATTAGTTTCTCGTATATTATCCAATGAAAGTCATATTCATATTCTTATGGTCGCAGTTGCACCAGTAAGGATTGTATCTACTCTGATGTTCCAAAAATGCTCGATGATGAAAATTTTCAATGCTAAAGGTTCAGTGACTACACCTTAGGTTGCATTCATGTTAGTCTTGCATCTGCATCTACATAGTGTTGAAATCTACATAATAACTTTATCTCTCTCCAATGTAAAGGATCTGAGACTCCAATCGATCAATCTTCTCATTGTCATGTGGTTAGTTGTGTGTGAACATGACACCCCTCGCTAATTTGACTGCCTTGATTCCATTTTCAGGATCGAAATCAAAATCTGACGTTTGACTTTTTCAGTCAACTGCAGCTAACCACTTGCACAATCAATCTTTTGGACTCCAACACAATGGTAATCTCTCATGATTTTCTTCTAATTAATCCTCCTATCTTACTTTTGGTCAATCTTGGTCAAACATGACCTCCCATCAAGTACATATTTTTTCCTAACCGTTTGGGACCTATTTCTAATCAGATGAGCTTCTTCTTGCATCATGTTATCAATCAAATTACTTCTCATCACTAGGGCACATAGCCATATTTTGATTTCAACCCCAAGGGGGTAGGATCAGGACATTAACATTCTAGTGATCACATCCTCAATCAAAACCCCATCGCTTGCGGCATCTCAGCTTCATCGCATCAAATCAAGTTGAGATCATCTTAAATCAAAGGAAACCTAATCAATGGTCTTATACAGTGGTGAATACACTCGAAACTAGACAAGATTGGTCTTATACAAGTTATTCATTATTGAAACCAGATACATTGTTCAAATTGGCTTCATCACTTCAAATCAAGTCAATTTGCTTGCTAATCAAATATGTTAATGGTAATCAGTTTCATCATGTCAAATCAAACTGGTTTTTTGTTCAAACCAATCAAAAGGTTTAAGAGTTCCAAATAGATTTTCATTTTTATCACTTCAAATCAAATTGAGTATTATGTTTTATATCTTTTGATCGATCTTCATCCAATCAAGCTCGAAGTCGGTCTTCTTCAAAAGAATGGTTTCATCGCTTCAAATCAAACTGTTCTAGGTATTCTCGCTAACAGGTCTTTGAATCAATGCACTGATTGTACATCAATTCAAAGAGGGGCAAATGTAATCACATAAAAATGGTCACCTAAACCCTAGACCCCCAATTGCAACAATTAATTAAGAAACCCTAATCTTGAAAAACCCTAAGTCCTAATTCAAATAGGCAATTCTTCAATCTATCAAATTCAATATGATCTGACCTAAACCTAGGTCCTAATCAATCATTGTACTTGATTTATTAATTAATCCCTAAAATCACAATACATTGGCAAATAAACCTTATGTTAATTTCTTAATTGATATTCTGATATATTAATTAAATAAAAATAACAAATTTGTCAATTAAATAAAAAAGGGAATTAAATTAATTATAAAAAAACAAAATGTGCATTCAAAATCATTTAAATTATTAAAAATGCATATGACATCATCAAATCTAGTTAATTGGTTATCAAATTGGAAATAATCCAGTTCCACTCAATTAACTGATCCTCCACTATTTATCATGATTTGGAAGTTTCCAAAAAGACTGATCAGTCAGTTCAGTCAACTGAATCTTTCAACCAATCCAATTGCTTGCACATGGATTGTGCTTCCTCAAATTGAATCTAAGCCACTCATTTCCTCTAATCTCGACCGTCAATTCGAGAGAGATTTTCTATAAAAGAGAAACTATTTTCCTTCATAAGGATCTTTTAGTGATTTTTCTTGTATCCCTCGGTTCTAAAAGCGACAATGCAAACCAGACCTAGGGATTTTTGTCTATCTCACAAGAGTCAGCTCATTCCTGCAAACTGAGGGGCAAGAAAAGACTAATTGATGAGGATTTTATCCTCCTTCTACTTCGAGTTCCACACACTCAGGTGGGTGCACCTAAAACATGATAAAATCTGCATACACAATGACTTACTAGCTAAACCTCATTATGCAGATGTGACTGTGGATAGTTCTCAGACTAATAAAACATGGGAGTTCAACTCAACCAGTCTTATACATGATCCCACCTGTATGATCTGCTAAGAACCAGGGAAATGGTCAAGGTAACAACAAGGATATTCACCCTTCTTCTCTTTGAACCCAGAGGCTCAGGCAGGCTAACCTATCAGATTCACTTCTATAAGGAATCACCAAACATATTTGCACTATTCAATGCAACTTGTATACATTTCTGCTCTTGAACAGGAAAGGGAAAATGGTTTGATTTTAAATGATTGATGATGAAAATTGCAAGACAAGCAAGGACCAGTGCCTTATCTATTAGGCAACAGAGTCAAATTAATACACAACTCCAGAAAACCTCCAACTCCAAACACACAAAACCAAGTGAAATTCCTTACAAAACACTCTTCTCAATCCAATACCCAGACTTCAAATTCGTATGCAGATTTTGAACTCTCAGATTTTACCTCTAAGAATTAATCTCTCCTTGAAAGAAACTTAGAAATGAACTCACAGCGACCTTGTAATTGGTGCATTAAAATTCCTTACAGATTAACACACAAGAATTGAAACCATACATACAAAGACATCAACGAATATTGCATAGGGATTCCATTTTTTTATATTCAAGAATCATCTAATTCTACATATTTACAAGACAAAGACACACATAAAATAAGACTCCATAGCCTAAATACTGCCCAGCAATATAATTTTCAACATCATTCTTACGGTCAGGAGAAAAGAAAGATATAGGAGAAATTGAAAAACCATCTCCTTCACCGACACCTGTCTGCTCCTCAAAATATCTGCAACTGCTTCCAACTGAAACTGCAAAAAATCTTATTTGAGTTTCCCTCAAATAATCTACAAAATCATCATCTCCATTCTAAGACCTTCCTAGTGATATATGATACTCCATATTTTGGATCAAATTTGCCCTCTGAAACATTAATCCAACTTTGCCTTCCCGTGCAGATTTCTTTCAAAAGTTTGAAATATTTGCATTTGAATTTATTTACCTTTTCAATAGTTGGACTATTGAAATGAAATAAAATTTAACTTTAATATTTCCTTTGCCCAGATTTTATCTCATCGCGACACTTTTCACTTAGGCTTAATGGCTTAAAGGTTAGATAGTGAGCATCTTCCCTTTAAGGTATTAAGTCAGCCATTAGATCCTTTTAAACTTGCACACCTTTTAACCATTTGCCTTTTGTGATGAATTTGTTTAAATATTTCATTTTAATCCCCTTTTTCCCCAGAATGCACCATCTTGCGACACTTTTCACTTAGGCTTAATGGCTTAAAGGTTAGATGGTGAGCATCTTCCCTTTAAGCTATTCAGTCAACCCTTGATTTTTTTTTGAACTTGCACACTTGTTAACCCTTTTGTTGAAAGAAATTCAAATTAAAAAATCATTTTAAATTTGCACACTTTACCATATTGCACTAAGTGGCACCCTCTAATTGGTCTGCAAGTCCACTTGGCGCCACGTGTTGATGTTTGATTGGTGCCTCTGAACTGTACTAGAATTGTGCCACTTGGTGCCTGCTCTACACCATGTGGCATCCTCTGATTGGTTGAGTGGTCCACTGGGCACCACTTGTCATTTGTTCCATGTGGATCAATGGCTTAATGGATTAAAATTATCTTTCCTACAACTTTCTATTCAAGCCATTAAGTCGTTCATCGATCTTGATCGTTGCCTCAGGATCTGCACCCAATCTACAAGCCTTTGCCAACTCACCTGCCACATCATCACTGTGGGCCCTGCCAAAATTTGGGTGTCTCTTCCGCTATCATTGTCGGTACAATTTTCAAGGCACCTATGCACAGCATGCGTGCCCATAGCCTCCTCTTTCTTCTTCATATTACTATCTGTGTCTTTTTTCATATAAAGACTACTAAAGTTCATTTCTCTATCGAATGTGGGATTAAACACTTTAGCCTTTTAAAGCTGTCCTGTGTATTTTACACTAAAATTAGAGGGGCCCACCACACACTAAGCCATCAAGCCTAGGGGCGCCATTCAAAGAGCTTCTTGGCTTTTACTTATTTCATAAATTAACCGCTGGAGTATATAAACAAAACAAAAACCCAAATGCAAAGAATGTGGGATATTTGGTTTTTCACCTTTCCAGTTTTAAACTCTTTATGCTGCACAATCCATCATTTTCTCTGTTTGGTGTAGCATTCTCTATCAACATGCACGTGTTTAATGCATTGGGTATCCATTTAACTCCCCTACGCAAGCTCTTACACTTGCATATTGCATTGTGTTTGTTTTAAACTCCAGCCATTCCCTTCTATGTTTACACCTGACAATTTGTAAAAGCTTTGTTTAAGTTTTAACTTACCTTACCATTCATGCTACTGGAATGTTGCGCAAACCTCCCTGTTGATTTTCCTCCTCCATGTGGATGTTAAGCAAGATTTTCTTTTTTCTAACATGCCAACACTTTTCTAAGAGCTTATTTAAAACAAATTTAAACTAAACTGATGCCCAACCACTTGGGGAATCCACACTTTTTTTACACATCCCTTTGACCTGCGCTGGCTGGGAAACATGGAAGAAGTTGTGGCGTTGGGCATTACACTTGCCAATCTTATTTGCAATAAAGTTTCATTAAAATAAAATTGAAATGACCTGCGTGAAATTTTTCACTTCATGCTAGTGTTGGCTTTCTGGTTTCCTCTATGCATTCTACTCATGCGCAGATTATCTCATTGTTTCCAGTGTTGCGTAGTCTTTTCAACAATTTCAACTCCATTACAGGCATTAAACACCTTATCTCCTTGTTTAGCATAAGATTTATGTTGGAAAAGGATATGGAACTTGCCTTACACCTGTCGTATTGGTATTGCTTTGTCTGTTTTTAACTTTGCTTGGCCTGGGCTTCTCCATTCTCCATCTTTAGCATATCATGCAACCTTAGAACTCTGAAACTAAACCTTTAAAATGGTTTACTCCTGGCACTTTCATTGGCACTGATGGTTTTAATGAAAATATTCCTCCTCTGCATTACACATGTTATATGTTTTTGTTTTTAACTTATGCATTGGCAGTTCCCACATGTCTTTAACATAGCTTTCTACACCAGCCATTAGCATTTTCAATTAAAATTTCAATATCCTCCACATGGATTCCATAGCGCAGCATCTCCATTCATGCATTTTTTGTTTAAATGTTTTAAAACTCTTCCATCGGATTAGCGTGGGCTCCTCCAATGTTTGGCATGGGACTAGAAAAGACATTGCAATTGGATTGGTTTGTATTAATGTATGTTTTTGCTTTTTAAAACATAGTATTTCCTTCAGAAAATAGTGCTGGCTGCCATCCATTCAAAGTGTAGTTTCCATTTCTTTTGACAAATTTTAAACCTTTTTACCTTCAACACAAGGTTCCTCTTTATGAGGAGGATTAGCATCCGTGGAAACAATATCTTCCTTCTGATTCACATTTGCTAATGGCTCATTAGTTTCTGCAGAAGAATCAAACATACACTTTTGTCTTTCCTGGGGCTCAAGCTTTTCAAAATAAGGAATCTAAACATTCTTACTTCTTCAGAGAAGTACTCCTTACACACTGACAGTTGTTCTCGATTGACTATAACAAATCAGTCAAATGGAAATCTCTCTTTATCTTAGAGTCTCGAATTCAAAATGGCAGCAACCATTTCACCATAGCAAGCTCGTAAGAAAACAACCACCCATATCTCCATGCATAGAAAATGCTTTTCTCCTATTAAAATGTTGATGCCATGTGAAATTTTCTTAATGCAAATGTATTTTCCTCCATGAAATGTCATTATCTCTACAACATGATTAAACTTTATGTTTCATGGCCTCTTCTTTTTGAAATTTTCTAGAGCATTCTCAACATTCTACTCCATGCTTCCCAATCAACATTGCGGCTTACAATTATAAAAACCACATATTCAAACCACGGTCCCCTAAAACATCTTTCAAAACCAAAACACACCCCTCTTGTGGCCAACAAAATCAACCGTTGACATCTTTGCATCTTAATGAAAATATAGTAAGTGACCTCTGGAACTAGCTTTAAAAATTGAGGAAATCAAGTAACCAGAATGTGGCGCTGGGCACATGTGTCATATGATTGATATTCTTCCATACTACAAAGTGATATTTGATGAGACCCAACTAATCATGAGATCTTAATCACCCAAGTTGCCTCTTCAGGATAATTCTGCAAATTACCCTATCCAAAACAATAAAACACATCTGGTTTTGACTTTGAAAACCAATCAAGCAACCTCCTGAAGATCTGAGCTTCTGGATATTGGAAAAATGTGATATAGAGAGCATAAATCCATAAGGAAAACTCATGATGATCAACCAGTCACATTTGGAATCTCCTCAAAGGTAGCCACTTGGAAATGCAGAAAATAGAAAACATGAGGAATAATGATTTCTACCAATGAAAAGAGTCTTGAAAAGTGTGCAAACAAAACCCTCAAGATCTGAGACCTTCAAAACTTAAAGAAAATTTGGTCTATAATTTAGGGAAACCATTTTATTGATGTGACCAATCACAATATTCCACTTATAATATCATGAACAGGGCCTCCAACCAAACTGTGCAATTGATCCGCATTAAATTGTTAGAAACTGCAAATGGAATCGGATTGGCAAACTGGGAAAACAGATTCATCATGGCCTGAAAATCTTCATGGTAGCACATTTCCATGCATAAAATATAGGGGAGCTTTCAATTATCCATTTTATTCAACCGGGTGTAAAATTGTAAGACCTCAAAGTAGGTCATTCAGAAATCTTCATTTGATAGTTTGGCACACTGATAGAAAATACAAATGGAATGGGCTTAGCAAACTGACCAAATAGACTTGTCGTAACTTGAAGATGGATAATCAAGATGTATTTGACCTCTTCAATGGAGTACAAAATGAATTTTTTCAATTAGTTCACAAGGTCAAAAGTTACAATCAGTCAAATAGGGCTACTCAGAATTTTGGGCAGAACAAAGAAACAAGATATCTCTGGAAGACCAACTTTGAGGGATCAGAAAACCTATCAAGCGGACTCAAAATGACTTAGAATTTGAAATATAGGCTTTCTAATACACATACTCAACATCACCCAAATTGGTGGGCCATGAAACTTAACAGGACACAAGATATTCAAATACAAACTGGGCACGTTACAACAAATTGACACTTAGGCAGAAATGCAGATTTGGACAAGTGCTCAAAACAAGACATCACGAAACAACTTGAAACTCAAATTTAATGACTTGGGATGTCTTCAAATTTCAAAACAAAGGTGATGATTACTTGACATGCATGGTAGAAAATCAAACTTATGTGGGGAAATAGGCACAAAAAGCGATCATAGGGCTTCAGATTGCAAAATTTTAAGATGGTACTTCAAAAACCCTTACTACGTTTTTTAGTCCCAACAGGATCCTAACTTTTGCTATCGTTATTATGCAATTTTTATTCTATCTTTCTTTCATTCTTAGCTTTGAAATTGTTTAACTTTATTAATTGTTAGTTTACTTTTGTTAAAGCATGCAAACTCATAATTTAGAGCACATTTGATTTTGGGTTTAAAATGGATCTTACACATTTCATTTGGTGATTTTAAAATGAATTCCTAATTAGTTGGGATTAACCACAAAATGTATCTGCATATAATATAGATCATTTAGCTATAGCTTAAAATCCTTCATTTAGAATGGTATGTAGTCACTGGACTTTACAATGACCTGAGAGCAAAGTCTATACTCCTGCCTATTAGAAGGCAATGAACCGGTGTCGGTTAGCTTAGGATTTTTTTAATATTCTAGTTTTGTTATTTTCTAACCTACTAACCACTTAATGGATCATTTAAGTGTGTGTGTTTGCAGGCTTACCCAAATTCACGCGTACACACATCTCTTTTCCATAGTGGGTCATGTTTCTCCCAGCATGTTAATGGATTTTCGTAAACAACTTGGAGCATCCTTTAAGGTAAGGGGCTTCCTGCCCCGTTATATATCTATAAATAAAGTTTTGGTATGCAATAGGCTTAGTCAGTTTTGGCTCATTCATTTTTTGCTTGTGCCCAATTCCCCTCCACCCCTCTACAAGAAACACCATGTCTTCCTGCTCTTCTTGACTTTGTAGCCCAATGGACTGGGAACTAGTCTTTATGTGGATTTTATGGATTCTCTTTGTCCTTCCAATCCTCATCCCCAATTAGAGCTTGTTGTTGGCCCAATTTTGACACTAGCCAATTTTAAACTTTCATAATCATGGATAATGATTCCTGTGAATCTGTAGACACACTTCATAGTGAAATGGTCTTTTCTAAACATCCTAGATCTTACAAATGTTGGTATTGATGTTGATATGGGAGTGCAGAATCAAGCAATTATAAACACAACAACCTCTTTGTAAGAAATTCTTTCTCACAAACATGATTCTATTATTGATTTCAAAGATAAGATGGAAAGAATTAGTGATCCACTGGTCCTACCTTATACTATATCTGAGCATTCAAAAATAATACAAACTTGCATCAACCTCTATTTTATCAAATAAGAACAATAATGAGAAAGGTGATTCTTTAGTAATTCATTAGCAGTTCATTAGCCAAATCTTGAGCCTCATGAATGTAATTAAAATGTTTTAAAATTATTTGAAGTCCGAGTACTATTGGGTAGTCAGTAGGGGTCATGAACTTACTAACTACCCGATACAGCTCATGAGTTTGATATTTATCTCAACTTTTTGATTAGGTGAAGATTATAAGGATGAATGAAAAGTCTAAAAAAGAAGTGAGTGAGCCTCGTTTCCAGACCACTCTAAAGCCCCAACAACACCATATGGTCAAAGAGTCAGGATTTCTCTTGAACATCAAAACAAATGGAAAAGGGTATAAAAGTTGGGAATTTCTCCCGACCTCCTGACAACACTATGTTTTAAGCATAATGTGATGGTCTCGATGAAGATGAAGCTCTTAGCTGGGGGAAATGATTTCTATAAAGTGGTCACTATTGATGGAATCCCCCCTTAATAATTTGGTACCATAACAGGTGGGATTACTTAGTGGCCATGTTGATGAGTAAGCAATGTCATTAGCTTATGTTTGATTCTATGAACATGTGTCATTTTACAATTTTTTCAAACATGTAAATTCACATAAAGAAGACCTTTTTCATATTCAAGGAAGCCTTTTATAATTTATTAGTAAAATTTCCCAACTATTTCAAGATTCAGTTATAAGAACAAGAAAGGATACAGAAACAGAGGGACCACATGATACTATTGTTGATCTCTAAGTTTTGTGGATTATTAGTGTCCCACACTTAGTCATTTATCTAGGCAGTTTTAGCCAGTCATCACTGCGGCCGAGCTATCTAGTATAGGCTGAGCTATCTGGCACAATCATTGTCGAGCAGATATTAGTTGCCGAGTCACACAGTTTTTAAGTTTAGTCTATGCCGAGTGACAAAGTCTTTCAGTGTCGAGCAAGACAGTTTTGTTTTGTATGTCAGGATTGACTCTAATTTCAAGGTAAACCATTTTGGGCCGAGTTATCTAAGCATTTAATGTTTTCAATAGGATAATTATGCATTTAATTATTTGATCCCACTACGTGGCATGGAGCCAATTAGGAAATTGGATTGCCTAAGCTGCATAAGCATTTTATCCTGATTGTCGATCTAGATCTAATTGACAGATCCATAAAGTATATTAAGATTGCTTCTTAACCTAATTTTATGAAGGATAGAGAGGTGTGTGCGTACATGAGAGATGTGCGAAGGGTTGTTTTGAGAGAAGAAGCATAGATCTAGCAGAGTAAAAGTGCAGTGAGCAGCAAAGTACAAATATATCATATTATTAGATCAGAGAAGGTATTGAAAAGAGGAGATCCATTATCAGCATCAGAGTGCATATCGAAGGATCAGATCTTGATACATTCTAACATGTGTATCAGGTGAAATCTCTTAATAGAGTGGTTCTAATAGACCTTTCTAAACCTCTTAGCCGAGTGCTTACTTTGTTGTAAGTTTAAATCCTTTTACAAGGTAGATTGTAATAATCTATAGCTCTTAACTTGGTAGACCTTTAACCAGGTAGATTGCATATTGTGATCAAACTTTGTAGCCCTAACAGGCACACTTTATTGTTGTAGTAGTGAAGATTTTTGTGGGTGTCATCCCCACCCCAGTTTTACCTTATTGGGTTTATGGGTTACCAAAATTATGTGTATTGTGTTATTTATTTACTGCCATGGATGCTACTAGATGATAGATCAATTACATTCATGTATGGTTGTGGATCAATTTGTTTTAAGTGTTAAAATTTGAAGATCTAATTCACCCCCCCCCCCTCTCAACATCTTGCTTTCCCAATATTGTATTNCCCCCCCCCCCCTCTCAACATCTTGCTTTCCCAATATTGTATTTCCAACAATTGGTATCAGAGCGCAGTTCTCCTATAAAAGGTTTTAATCAGCTTGATAGTACAGATCTAGAGATGGAGATTTACAAATTGGGTAAAGTCATTGAGAATCAAAAGATTGAAATTTAGCTTGCATTACATCAACTCGAGACAGCAAGATAGGAATTGAGGAAATTCTTGATATCTAGGAAAGATTTGGCCAAACAAATGAATGAAACTCATTATCAGGAAGAAGATACTACAAGTCTATTTTAGAATGGAAACTCTACTGAGAATGATGCAACAATTTCAAATCTACTGGAAAGGAACAATACATTGTGTGAAGAAGTCAAAAACTTGAAGAGAGAACAAGAAGCACAAATAGTAAGACTATGTGAAGTAGTGGAACAAACGAAGAAAGCTAAAGATGACAAAGCTATGGCTGAAGAAGACAAAAGAATGATGACTATCAGACTTGATGAAAGGACACATGAAGTACAAATGATGAAAAATAATCAGGTTGACATGGTAAATCAACTGCTACTTACAAATCAAGAGATCAGCAGGAAAGACATGGAAATGATAAATCTGAGATCTGATAACAGTCAATTGAAAGATGAATTGAGATCTAAGAAAGAACTTAATGAAATATTGAACAGACTCAATGAAGCTTTGACTCATTTTGAGAATCTGATGGAAGCATCAAGGAGATCTAAGGACACTTCTAGATTAGGTCACACTAAACAAAAGACACATTCTAAGAAATAAGAATCATCTAAGACTGGTGAGAAGAGGAATGCAAAGTCAAAGAACAACAAGCCTGTATGCCATCACTGTAGAAAACCAAGACACACTGCAAACATCTGCTGAAGAAAGAATGGTAAGTCTAATCCTAAACCTAAGTTCAATGGTTATTTCTTTAACTGTAAGAAGTTTGGACATCAAGCACATGAATGTTAGGCAAAGGCAAATAATGCACCTCCCACACCTAGATTCAATGGGTATTGTTACAACTGTCAAAAATTTGTACATAGAGCACAAGATTTCAGATCTAATGCTAAACAACAATGGACATCAAAGACACAAGCAAAAGCACCAAGGAAAGGTAACACTTACAATTGGGATTACAACACATGGCATAGTTGTCATTACTATTGTGAGTATGGGCATGTTCCAAAAAACTGCATAAAGACACATTTTAGAGGAAAATCTAAGAGTTAGATGAATGGAAGCCTAGTTTGCTATAACTATCTGAAAATTGGTCACACTAGGAAGGATTGCAAGACAAGGGTACCTGCTCCTACTATTGAGGAAATTAGAGCACAGATGAACCAAACATGGGTAAGGAAAATAGAACTGAGAAGTAGTGAAGTTACTAAAGCTAAGGTCACCCAATCCAATGGATTAGGTGATCACACCATCACTAATTAAGAAAAGGAAGGTATGTAAGGAACTATGTTTATATCTCATATCTTTTATCAGTTCCTAACATATAAAGTGCAAAAGTCCATATTTGCATATGTTGAGATGCATTGAGACATAATTTTGAAACATGTACCTAGCAAAGTCAATATGCACTATAGGTGTCGAGCAATGATATTATTGTATACTAAGACCAAGCTCCTCAGTATGTGCTGAGCTGGTATGGGTTGCAATCGAGAGATAGATGTGTTTTGTGAGTCGGCCGAGGATAGCTGTTTGCCACTCACTCAATGGGCGTAACATTTATTATAAACCTAACTTTTTACCTTTGGAGCCTATAAAGAAAGGAATCATTATTTACTCTTTTTACCTTGCGATTGAGAATTCTACAGAGTGTTGGAGCATTTTGCGAACTTGATTTCAGCAAAGATCTTTCAAAGACTTCTACAGCGTGTCATCGAATATTCTAAGTAAAAGTGTGAATTTTGACAATTGCCGAGGTACTCTGTTCATCATCTTTGAAAACCTATTTTCTTTCAAAATCATGGCCGCTAGTTCTTCCACAGTAGCGAAGAGTATGGAGAAGGAATTGAGAAAAGTTTAGTTGGTAAGGAGTGACACCTGTGCACCTCCTAATTTCTGAGCAGTTCCTGAGAGCGCCATCCAGGGTGATCTGACTAGATCCCTATCATCAATTCCACTGAAGGTACTCATGATTCATGATATTAGGTCATGCTATATGTGCAAGATAAGTGAAGTTGGAGATCACGAGATAAGAGCATCTTACAACAAATTGTGCATAGACAGAGCCCTAAAAGATGAACACAAACATTTAGCCGAGAGAGGGTTAACTCATGCCCTAGAATTTTTGAGGGAATTCAAAATGGAATGGATCAAGATTGTTCTAAGTTGAATACATGACATGAACATATGGCTTGAAAATGGACTAGTTAGGATTATAAAGGAAACCATCCATTGTGTAACTAGTTATCCAATTCTTAACGAAAAGAGGTCAATGAGATGTCAGAGTAAGGAAAACATAGAAGAATTCACTGGAGCCATTTGGAACAAAAGAGGGATGCCAATCTCTACCATTATAGATTTGGAGCTTGGTTTTGTTGTTAGGGTTATAGCTCATAAGTTTTATCATTCGAGCCGATTGGACAGTGTTCCATGCATTGCAGTCGACCAGGCTTGGAAGATTGTGAAGAAGGATCATACCTATGACCTTGCTGAGCTTCAACTAATGCAACTAGCCGAGAACCTTGCTTCAATTAGAAAGGCAAAGAACTCAATATGCAAGTTTGGATCTCTACTCGTTTGCATATTCTTCTACATATAGAATACATTTCCTATGTTAGGAAACATAGTGTGGAAAACATACAGACCTTTTACACATCAAATCAATGAATTTATTCAGCAATTAGGTGATAATTTTGACAATATGATGGGAACATATTTTGTTGAATTTAAGAAAAAGATGAGATTAAGGAGTAGAATTCCTAGATCACTTGTTGAGAAATACTATGAGGATGTGTGTTTCCTAGTAGACATAGATTACACCTATGTGCAGGCTGTAGTGCCGAGGGTATCATGGCTAAGGTCATTACCTTATGAAGTGAATGTTGATGAGAGATTTGCAACAATAAAAACTCTATTGGTAGAAGAGATTGATAGTGCAATAAAATGTTTTGGAAACTATGAAGAAGCAAAGTCTAAAATCTCTATGGACTTAAAGGTTGGCACTATGGAGAGGAAGAGAAAAAAGATTGTCAAAAATATGAAGAACATGGTTGGTATTGAGAGTGATGAAGAAGTTGAGGATGCACCTTTGGGCTTATTAATAGGACAAGGAGAAGATATGTCTAGTGAAGAAGAGGAGAGTGAACTTGAAGAGGAGGTCACTGTGAGAGGAAAAGGGAAGCAACCAGTAGTTGCTAAGGAAACTAAACCAATTCAAGCCAAATCTAAGGCTACCCCTCCTGTAGCTAACCAACCTAGGACAAGAGCATCAACTATTTCTGCACAAGCCAAGACAACAAAGGTATATACAAATAATATTGTTGGTGAGAGCAGTTCAGGAAAGAGAAAACCAATTGGAACTAAGGTGCTGCCGAGCAAGCTTGTCAAGAGACCGAGGAGGAAACTATTTTTGGAAGAAGAAGAAGATGAGGAGAAGATAGATACTGATGAACCTAGCAACATACCTATAACATCACATATACCAATGACCAATATTGATGAGGTATGTAAGGACCTAAGAAGTAATGCTGGTTTAGCAGGATTTAAGTTTATCAAGTATGAAAAGCAAAGCATAGCTAACAAGCATAAGATTTGGGAAGTATTACTAAATATGATATGCACATTCAAGATGACGCCTGTAGAGATAGGAAATCTTATTCCTATAGAGCTTTATGATATTTTATCACAAAAGTGGCAGTATGCTTTAATGACCGAAAGATAGATAAGGGAAGGAACACTAGATAAGGTCATTCCTGATCTAACCAAGAAATAGATAGCTAAATTCATAGAACAATATCAGAGGAATTTTATTCCAAAATAGAGAGCCTATGAAATACTGAAGAATGATGTTGAAGGTGTAGTTCAACAAAGCACCATAATATGGAAGGAAACTTTTGGGTTAATCACTAAGAAGGCCAATGAGAAAGGTGAAGGCACCTTAGAGCCGAAGGTAATGGAAGACCAAACTGTTACTGATCAAGCAGAAACTGAGATAGAACCCCAAAAGGAAATAGGTGATGTGGAAATTATAGATTTGACAATGGATAGTCCCATTGACGCTACACTTGGAGAAAATAGCAATGTGGATGTCGAGGATCATAATGATCTGGCAGACACAAGTATCCAATCGCCTATTCATACAATTGAGGTTGAGACTGAGATAGAAGGAGAAAAGGAGGTAATCATTACTAATCCACCTATTTTAGAGGTTGTACACAAAGTTCTAGAGAGTGGAGATAAGATGGAGGAAATTGCAAATAAGCCTACAGAACAAGAGGCTATACAAGTGTTGGTGGATCTACCACACTATGAAACATCTACTCCCACTAGACCCAATATAGGAAGTATACCTGATCAACAGGTAATCTTGACTCAGATGAAGGAAGAAATTGAAATTGATACTGAGAAAGGAAAATATATCACAGAAGTTGAGTTGAGTATCAGCTCACCAGATCTTAAAAGGAGGAAGCTAAACAAGAAAAAGTCATCAAGCTCAAATGTCACATTGGATGAAGCCATTGTGATTCCTAAATGGGATCCTGAGAGTTTGACATATGAGCAGATTCAAACCCTTCAAGACCTATTGAAGAGGAAGAAGAGACAAGAGGAAATGAAGAGGGAACAAAAGCAGAAGCAAGTTCTGCATGACATAAAGGATATTTTTGTTCAAGCCTTTGAGATGGAAGATGAAAATCAGCAAGCACCAATACTGGAATAGTTAGTTCACATTGTGTAGAAAGTTACTGATGAAAATATTGAGGCAAATGAAAATTTATTGTAATGGTCTGAGAGAAGATTTGAGAACAAAGTCTTGGAGAAGATATCTGGAGAGATTGCTACTAAACAGGTTGAACTTTCTTCTCTTGTTGAGATTCTTGAGGAAGCTGCAAATAATGTCTTTTCATTATACAAAAGATTATGTGATGATACATTATTTACAAAGGAGAATCAACAACTTATTGAGAAGTTACATTTAGATATGAAGTCAACAACAAGTTCATTGAGCATGGATGCTAGTTCTATCACCATCCATTTTGATAGATTGACTCATGGATAGAGGAGATTAGCCGAGCTTATGGCTGAAGATGGCCGAATCAGGGCCAAACTAATAACAATCCAGGCTAATTTGATACCTCATTTGGAGGTTATTCAGAAGGAACTTACAACTGCAAGAGAATTGGTCAAGAGAGATTCTCATCTCTCTACAGCAGATAGTTTGGTAAGTCTAGCTACCGAGCTAGAAGTTAAGTTGTAGGTTATGAAGTTTGTTAAGGGTAGTTGGGATACATATTTTGCATTGATTATACAGCTTCATAAACCATTTTTGGACAAATACAACTTAACCCCCACAACTATCAGTGACAAAAACAAGGGGAAAAGGAAACTGAAAAGGGGGAAACTACAAAGGAAACAAAAAAAGATGCGCAGAACCAGGTATAAATATTTTTGTAGAAGGCATGTATATATAGATAATGTATGAAGTATGAAGTATAATCTAAGGGGGAGTACATTGTGTACTTAGGAAAAATTTTGTGGATGAAAAATAAATGATAAGTGTTTTTTCCACTAATATCAAAGGGGGAGATTGTTGATCTCTAAGTTTTGTTGATTATTAGTGTCCCACACTTAATCATTTATCTAGGAAGCTTTAGCCGGTCATCACTGCAGCCGAGCTATCCAGTATAGGCCGAGCTATCTAGCACACTCATTGCCAAGAAGATATTAGTTGCCGAGTCACACGATTGCCAAGTTCAATCCATGCTGAGTGACAGAGTCTTTCAGTGCCGAGCAAGACAATTTTGTTTTGTATGTCAGGATTGACACCAATTTTGAGGTAAACTATTTTGGGCCGACTTATCTAATCATTTAATGTTTTCACCAGGATAATTATGCATTTAATTATTTGATCCCACTATGTGGCATGGATCCAATCAGGAAATTGGATTGCCTAAGCAGCATAAGCATTTGATCTTGATCGTTGATCTATATCTAATTGATAGATCTGTTACGTATATTAAGATTGCTTCTTAACCTAATTTTATGAAGGATAGAGAGAAGGTGTGTGCATACATAAGAGATGTGTGAAGGGTTGTTTTGAGAGAAGAAGCGTAGATCTAGCAGAGTGAAAGTGCAGTGAGCAATAGAGTACAAACATATCAGATTATTAGATTAGAGAAGGTATTGAAAAGAGGAGATGCATTATCATCATCAGAGTGCATATCGAAGGATTGGATCTTGAGACATTCTAATAGGTGTATCAGGTGAAATCTCTTAACATAGTGGTTCTAATAGACCTTTCTAAACCTCTTAGCCGAGTGCTTACTTTGTTGTAAGTTTAAATCCTTTTACAAGGTAGATTGTAATAATTTGTAGCTCTTAACTGGGCAGACCTTTAACCAGGTAGATTACATATTGTGATCAAATTTTGTAGCCCTAACAGACACACTTTATTGCTACAATAGTGAAGATTTTTGTGGGTGTCATCCCCGCCCTAGTTTTACCTTATTGTGTTTCTGGGTTACCAAAATTTTGTGTATTGTGATATTTATTTACTATCATCGATGCTACTAGATGATAGATCAATTACATTCATGTATGGTTGTCGATCATTTTATTTTAAGTGTTAAAAGTTTAAGATCTGATTCTCCCCCCCTCTTAGCATCTTTCTTTCCCAATATTATATTTCCAACAACTATTTACTGTAAGATTTGTAAAGAAAAGTGAGAGTTGGTACTATAGGGGAGGGGGGTTTTCTTCTAAAGCTTATGCTTAGAAAGGGGGTTCTTTATCTGATTTTGTAAAAGGGAAATATCAACATTTTCTAGGGGAGAAACATGGTCTTTGTGTACAAAAATAAAGAGGCTTTGAACTCTTTTATTTTGCTCAATAAATAATGGAGTTCTTTTGAAATTTTGTGTTCATTTGTGTGTATTTTATTATGGTTTTCCTATGTCAATTACAATCTTTCTTGGGTGATTCATTAAAATATATCAGATCATGGGTGTGTTTATTTCATGAACTTTCGGTCAGTGATATTCACACAATTTGTAAAGAGTTGTTATTTTCTCGATTCTTTACATTGTGGGTATGGAACATATGAACTCTGTGTCATTTCCTTTAACTATCATTAGTTTGTACATTTTTTATTCACATTTGTAGTATAACTATTCTCATTGTAAAGATCTAAATTTGGAAGGGTTTGATGCCCTAGATCTCCTAAATAAGATTTGTATAATCAAGGGAAATCCTATGTCCAAATTCAGGATATTACGTTTAATTATATTGATCAAAAGGATGGAAAAGAGAATGTAAAGAACGATGTAATAAGATGCCTACCTCATGACATAGCAGGTCTGGAAAAACTCATTTTCTGAGTTCTGTAGACTATTTCTGGAAATGTCGACAGTTGATCTCAAACCGAAATGCAGAGATGAACAAAACCCAGAAATCTTTTTCCATTCTGATGTTGTCTTATGAAAAAGGTTGACCCTGTACCACTTTTGCCAACACTATCTACATAGATCCGAAAGCATCCCTGTTTTCATAGTCTGAAAGAGATCCGAAAAGGGTATCCAGATCTGGCCTCGGATCCTCTATCCTGCACCTACAAATATCTGAAAAGGGGTTTTGGGGTGGCTATATAGGGTTTTTCCTTAGTCAAACCCCAATTTTGGTGGTTTCCACCTCCACGAATAGCTGAATATATAGAATGTATATTGTGTGTGTGTGTGTGTGTGTTGCTCTTTGGAAAGAGTCTTTTGAACATGCAATATCAAGATCTAATCTTCTAGATTAACAATCCTAACATAACATGGAAATGAGAAATCAATGCATAGATTTGAATATGATAAAGA
>MU226709.1:437764-450850 GCA_018584345.1 Thuja plicata | reverse complement strand
TTAATTAAATAATTAATAAATAGGGGAATAATGTTTAAATAAGATTTAAACATTTTTGGGAGGGATTTCTTAATTAAATATTTTTAATTAAGATAAAGGGATTTAATGACATAAAAATAAATTAACTGATTAAATAATTAATTAATTAATAAATGATGATGTCATCAGGGGTTTTTCAGAAAATAAAAATACTTTATTTTCTAAAGGATTTTTAGGTGACTACACTATTAAAAATTGAAGAAAAACACAACACCGTCTTATAAAATGGGCTCTATTTACACTCCAATTAACTTGTAATGAAACACATCTAACAAGTGGAAATCATATGTCTACAATATAGAAAATTATTGAAACCCATTAAAAATTAAAGAAAAATACAAAACCCTTTTATAAAATGAGTTGTAATTATGCTCTAATTAACTTGTAACAACAAGCATCTAACAAGTGGAAATCATAAGTCTACAATATATAGAAGTATGGAAAGCTATTAAAAATTGAAGAAAAACACAATACCCTCTTAGAAAATGAGTTGTAATTACTCTGCTATGAGTTCCTATAACGACAAACATCTAACAAGTGGAAATCATATATCTAGAATACCAAAATATATCAGGACCTATCAAAAATTGAAGAAAAATAAAATGAGCTCCAGTTACTCTCCTAAGTAACTTGTAATGACAAGCATGAGAACAAGTGAACATTTATGTTTTCTTGAAAAAATACAAAATATCCTTTGAATTCAATATAATATATAATAATAACATTATAAGTGATTGCCAACTAGAAAAACAAAAAGAACAACCACCCATATCTTTAAAAAAAGAGAGTATTATTATGTTATGTTAATGGTACATTTTCATGTTAAGATGGAATGGTATGTATTGGAAGAAGCATTTTGTATGAAGAGTAAGCATTTTAATGTTATGATAATAACATTTTTTTCATGTTTTGATGGGATGATATGTATTGGAGGAACCATTATAATAACATATTTCCGTGTTATGATGGGGTGACATGCATTGGAGGAAGCAGTATAAGAGCATATTTCCATGTTATGATAGTATACTATGTGTTGGAGGAAGAATTAAATAGTATATTTTCATGTTATGATAAGATGGTACATATTGGAGGAAGATTTGTGACCCAAAAAAAGAGACTAACCTTGGAACTCCAGGCTTACGTTTACAGTTAGAGTGAGTGAGAGTGATTGATTGATTTTAGTGACACCGACGATGCTAAACAATCCATAAGACCAAAAAACACCCTTAACTTATCTTCACACTTTTTGATGTCGAAGATAAGCCTCCTCATAAGAATAGGTGGGTCCCACCAAATTTTCCTATAATAATATAACAATATATTTTCATGTTACGATAAGATGGTACGTATTGGAGGAAGCATCTGTGACCTAAAGAAAGAGCCTAAACGATTGAGATGGTGGGCTTATGTTTAAAGTGAGAGAATGAATGAATGAATAATTGATTGATTTTAGTGACACACACAAAGCTAAATAGTCTATACGACCCAAAAAAATACTGTTAATTTATCTTCACTCTTTTTGATGTCGGAAATACAAAAGTATATAAAAAAGCATTGAAACCTATTAAAAGTTGGAAGGAAAATACAAACTCTCTAATAAATGTGTTATACTCTCCCGCGTAACTTGTAATGACACACATCTAGGGGAGAGGACCCTATAGTGGAGCACTCTAACTTCACGCCTCCCAAAATTGTGTATGGATATTTCTAGTCATTCTCAATTTTGTATAGCAATTTACTTGTCAAGTCCCCTAGATAAAAATTGATTCAATGTCCACATTCTAAAAAATGATGCCACATCAACATGCTTATTTTTTGTTGAAGTGTCCAATATGGTCCCAAATAAAGTATGACCATGCACCAAATCATGTTTATTGGTGTGATGACGTGGCATCACATGGTTGATGGTTTTTAGGGATCAGTATTGACATGACATTTTAATGCTCCACTAAAGGGCCCATGTTGCCCAACTACTATCCCCACTATTAAACCCCCTCCACTATGGGACCCTCTCTCCTAACAAGTGGAAACCATATGCCTACAATATAAAATAAATATTGAAACCTATTAAAAATTGAAGAAAAACATAACACCCTCTTATAAAATGGGCTCTATTTACACTCCAATTATAACTTGTAATGAAAAGCATCTAATGAGTGGAAATCATATGTCTACAATATAGAAAATTAATGAAACCCATTAAAAATTGAAGAAAAATACAAAACCCTTTTATAAAATGAGTTGTAATTATGCTCTAATTAACTTGTAACAACAAGCATCTAACAAGTGGAAATCATAAGTCTACAATATATAGAAGTATGGAAAGCTATTAAAAATTGAAGAAAAAACATGACACCCTCTTATAAAATGAGTTGTAATTAATCTCCTATGAGTTTCTGTAACGACAAACATCTAACAAGTGGAAATCATATATCTACAATACCAAAATATATCATGACCTATAAAAAATTGAAGAAAAATAAAATGAGTTCAGGTTAGTCTCCTAAGTAACTTGTAATGACAAGCATGTGAACAAGTGAACATTTTTGTTTTGTTGAAATAATACAAAATATCCTTTGAATTCAATATAATCTATATATAAAATAACATTATAAGTGATTGCCAAATAGAAAAACAAAAAGAACAACTACCCATATCTTTTAAAAAAAAGAGTATTATTATGTTATGATAATGGTATATTTTCATGTTAAGATGGAATGATATGTATTGGAAGTAGCATTTTGTATGGAGAGTAGCATTTTGTTATGATGGGGTGACATGCATTGGAGGAAGCATTATAATAGCATATTTCCATGTTATGATGGGATACTACATGTTGGAGGAAGAATTATAATAGTATATTTTCATGTTATGATAAGATGGTACATATTGGAGGAAGCATTTGTGACCCAAAGAAAGAGACTAACCATTGGAACTATGGGCTTATGTTTAGAGTCGAAGAGAGTGAGAGTGATTGATTGATTTTAGTGACACCCACGATGCTAAACAATCTATAAGACCAAAAAACACCCTTAACTTATCTTCACGCTTTTTGATGTCGAAGATAAGCCTCCTCATAAGAATAGGTGGGTCCCAACAAATTTCCCTATAATAATATAACAATATATTTTCATGTTACGATAAGATGGTGATAAGATGGTACGTATTGGAGGAAGCATTTGTGACCCAAAGAAATATCCTAAGCGATTGACATTGTGGGCTTATGTTTAAAGTGAGAGACAATGAATGAATGAATAATTGATTGATTTTAGTGAGACCACGAAGCTAAACAGTCTATAAGAACCCCAAAAAACACCCTTAATTTATCTTCACTCTTTTCGATGTCGGAAATAAGCCCCCCCTAGGTGGGTCCCACCAAATTTCCTCTCCCACATTGAGAATCTTGATGAAGGGGCAAATCTCAACGACTATCTTTCCCACGAACGTTTGCCCCCTCTTCATTTGCTCTTGTATGATCTCGTACTAGTCCCACTCAATTTTATCTTTTATTTCTACACATCATCTCCAAAATATTCTTTCCTGCAACTTTCCTTCATTATTGTAAATTTTTTAAAATTATTTTTAATGTACTAACACAGTAGGCCCCGCGCTAATTGCAGTTAATTATCAACCAACGAGTTAATGTACTAACACAGTAGGCCCCGCGCTAATTGCAGTTAATTATCAACCAACGAGTTAAAATTTGTGGAGGGAAATTTGGATGCAGTTATTATTTATTATTAAGGGGGAAGAGACGATTCGGTGGGATTTATGGCCGCTGTCATCCGCCTTTCACCACGTCGATCTTGTATGTTTTTCAAAATTTTGTTGAATGATTTTCAAAATTTTGTTGAATGATTTTCAAAATTTTCTCAGATGTTTTTCAAAATTTGCTTGGATGTTCTTCAGCTTGTCAGCGTTCGATCTTAAATGTTTCTCTGCACCGTTTTATTTGATTTCGATCGCTTATTAGTGAGGGTTTTGTTTCTGACGGATCGGTTTCTGAAGAATTTATGATTTTTTTTCTTAAATTTGTCTGATTAATGAATTTATGGACATGCTTGGGGTTTGATAATGGCGGTTTCCTGATATTTAATTTTAATGTGGAAAAAAATGGCTGGCTGGCTTGTTCTCACATGTTATAAGGGGTTGCGTACAGGTGGTTTCGAACGTGTTTTCATGTTTTACTTTACAGCACGGAAAGGCATATAATCTTTTACCGCGATAGCCTAGGTTCGATTCCACGCGGCGGCGCGGGAAAGAGTTGTTTTGACACATTTCCAGGTAAGTCATCTCCGTAGGATTCGAAACTGGGCCCTCGCTTTGATTAAGTCGGTGCCTCTATTTATACGTCAATGACTGGAGGGATACTTATCTGTGATAACTGATATGTGGTTATCTGGAAAGGGTTACAGTAAATTTGAAAAGTGTATGGTAGAATTTCCCCAGTGCCCGAAGAACCGCGTTAAAAGTCTAGGCGAGGTGAGTTCTGTTTGTATTATATTGAACAAAATCAAATTGTTATTACAGTTCGTAGTTAGCGCAAGAATACATTTAAGTTTGAAGAGCCATTAGAGTATTTGCTTTTGCTGAAGTCTGTTTGCTTTTGTTTGTTACAGAAGCTCTGTTTTCTCTTCTTCTTCTTCTTCGTTCTCGTTTGCAATGGAGTCGAATGGAAAGGACGGATCGGCGAGCACGCCGGCTACTTTGAACGTACAGGCTATGCGTACAGTTTCGCCATTACTGAGGGCTCAGCAGGCTCGTCTTGCAGTCCCTCCACAACCTGCAAGTACGCAACATGCTTTTGTTTCTCCGTACCCTGCTTTTGATGCTGCAGAGATCCGGAAAAGGATTCAGCAAAGCATTCTTCTCAGTGCCACAGAACAGTACAGGAGTTTCGCACTGCCTGGGGTTGGAAACCCTAATGCTGAATTCCATACGCAAGGTACTATTGATAAATTCCCTTCTGAAAAAGCTTATTTGGACGCGTTTTATAATTGGAAGGATAGTGTAAATGCGTTAAAGGAGCCCTTCTCTGTTGAAACGGCCATTAAAACCACCGCTCCTAAGTCATCTGCTCCGTGTGAGTTCACGGTTTTTAGAAAGGATCAGTCGGCCTACAATCAGAACCCCAGGGTAGTGCGCTCTCAAGCAGATATGCATTTAAATGCTCAGATGGTTTATGACAGTCGCGGTCCCGTGACTGTTGACGAGTTCAGAGTAAGTGGTGATCAAAACCCTGCAACTGTTAAACACGTCTGCCCTCCACAGAACATTCCTCACACACAACATTTCTTGAAATCCAATGTCTGTCTACCACGTGTCCATGAGAGAAATCCGATTTGTAGTGAACAGTTGCAAAGGGGTCTCAGCCAAAGCGATCCGTTTTGGCAGCACCCTTCAGATTTGAAACAGCATGATATGCCTTATATTCACAACATTAAGGTAGCTGGAGGAAACATGGAGCCTGCAGATTTGAATTCAAAAACTCTTATACCTGATAGTCAAAGAAAAATAGATATGGTGTCTGAAGGAGTAACGGAGGCTACAAATATGGAACCAAATAGCATGCCCTCAAATTCCCAAAGCACAGAACCCGAAGGAAATATCAAGCCTGCAAACTTGTATCCCCGCGCCATGCCTGATAATCGAGAAAATACTCAACCTGAAGGAAACACTAATCCTGCAAGTTTGTATCAAGAAAATACAGAATCTAACAGAATAATTCAGGGTGAAGATCAGAACCTTCAAATTCCCTCTAATAGTTGCAGACAACTTATGGAAGCCAACACAACGATCATAGAGACACCTTTCAAATTTAATAAATATATACCAGTACTAGTTATACCCAAGGCAGAATGTATCCCTGATGATTATACTACTCCCAAATCGCCGGGAGATTATGGTGCCAGTCCGGTTTATTCTGCAAGCTTGTATCAAGAAAATACAGAATCTAACAGAATAATTCAGGGTGAAGATCAGAACTTTCAAATTCCCTCTAATAGTTGCAGACAACTTATGGAAGCCAACACACCGATCATAGAGACACCTTTCAAATTTAATAAATATATACCAGCACCAGTTATACCCAAGGCAGAATGTATCCCTGATGATTATACTACTCCCAAACCGCCGGGAGATTATGGTGCCAGTCCGGTTTATTCTGCAAGCTTGTATTCGGGCAGTTTATCTCTTGTACCCAAAACAGAATATGCAAATTCAAGGAGCTTAGCTATCGTACAAAACCACATAGACAGGGGGAGTGCTTCAGCACTAATGGTACCTAATGTAAATGCCCAGGTGTTGCCAACTGCAGAGGAACTGAGGTCTGCTCTTGCGAAGAGTCTCAAACGCTTCAAGGATTTAACTGTGCTCTTTCCAGGTTCTTCCACACTTGAGTCTCATGATAGTCTGTCTATGTCGGTGAACACAGAGACCGAAACAGGGAGCAGAAAGCGCAAGAGGCCTAGACCCACTAGACCTAGACCAGTGATCCAAAATCCATATCCCTCTGTTAATGGCAACGACAGGGAATTAGTCATGAGGGCCCTCGTGACATATGATGCATTGAGGCGTCAACTTCAGGATGAAACCAGGCGGCCTGATTTGCAAGCAGGGGTGTTGATGTTGGATAAAGGATTAGCAGTAAACCGAGACAGAAGGATAGTGGGTGCCATCCCGGGTGTCAATGTGGGTGATCACTTTTATTTTCGGATGGAGCTCTGCGTGATTGGTTTGCATTGCCCAACTCAGGCCGGCATTGATTATATCACTGCTAAAAACAATGAATGGAATGAGCCTATTGCTACCAGTATCATTGCTTCAGGTGGATATGAGGACGACGAGGATATTAGTGGCGAAGAATTGATTTATACCGGTCACGGAGGAAACAATTATCTATTAGATAAAAAGCAGCCTGTTGATCAAAAGCTCGAGAGGGGTAATTTTGCCTTGGAACGGAGCAGACACTATCAAATTGAGATTCGAGTGATTCGCGGCATCAAGGATAGCGGGAGTCCTTCTGGTAAGATTTATATATACGACGGCCTTTATAAAGTTCAAAATTCTTGGTTAGATAGAGGGCGTTCAGGATCAGGAGTCTTTAAGTACAAGCTTATTAGGACAGCAGGTCAGCCTGAACTGGGCTCTGTAATTTTGAAGAACACTAGGAGATGGAAGTTAGATCCCACATTGAGAGTTGGTCTTGTTCATCCTGATGTATCCTTGAGGAGCGAGAACTTGCCTGTTTGTCTTTTTAATGATGTTGACAATGAAAAAGGGCCACCACATTTTGAGTACATTACTAGTGTTAGATATCCTGATTTTTTAGTGAGCATTTCTCAGGGATGTGAATGTGTGGGTCAGTGTAACACAACGGGTAACTGCTCCTGTATTCAGAAGAACGGAGGGCAGATGCCATACAATGCTAATGGTATTCTTATCAAGGGGAAGCCTTTGGTCTACGAGTGCGGCAATCACTGCAAATGTCCTCTAAGCTGTTGGAACAGGACAACCCAAAGGGGATTGAATGCCCGTTTGGAGATTTTCAGAACTAGAGGTCCTAGTACTAATGCTAATGGATGGGGTGTGCGGTCTTGGGATCCAATTCCAGCAGGTAGCTTTATATGTGAATATACAGGTGAAGTTATATACACAGAAATAATAGATACAGATCAACAATGCAACGTTGACAGTGAATATATACTTAATCCGAGGAAAGTTGCAGAATGTGGAGATGTTTCTCATATTCTCTGTGAGCAGCAACAAGATCCTTCTTCGATTCTAGTTTGTGCACCAACTCCAGCAAAGCTAAACTTTCTCATAGATGCCAGCAAAATGGGGAATGTTTCTCGTTTTATAAACTATAGTAGTTTTCCTAATGCAAATGTCTTTGTGCAGTTTGTCTTACACGATCATCTGGATTGTAGATTCCCTCATGTGATGCTCTTTGCACTGTATAATATTCCTCCTCTAACCGAGCTGCTGCTTGATTATAAAGAAGAGAAAGTTCTGATTCAGCCAAAAGAAGAGAAAGTTTTGATTCAGGCCAAAGAAGAGTTGGACATTGGATCTGCTTTTGAATGTAATCATAAAGTAGTGAAGATTGAGCCTTCTTATACATAATATCATCAAGGGTACTGTGTTTTGTTTATCCTAGTTTTTTATTGTTTATATATGTTCTTCGGTATAAAGAATCACTGCGAGAAGTCCAAATAATCTCTAGTCCCAACTCAAATAATCACAAGAAAGTTTAAAACACTTATATCTATCATTTTTTGACCTTAGATCATAAGCACAAGCTATATGCAAAAAATATGTATATGGTGGGAATCCTTATGATCTGATTCTGCTCCACATTATTATTGAAACTCACTCTCTACCCTGAGTTGCCATGTTTGTTTTCCAACCTGACTAGCGGACTTCATATTTAGAGGGCACTCTGAAATTTTGTAACACAGAGTCTGTTTGATGTGATATATATCTGGGCTTCTGAAATTAATATGGGGACCCAACCGTTCAAGTATCTGGTGCGTTTCTTTCATTTTTAAGAATGGTGTGCAATCTTTGTCCAATTCATAATTATTGTCATTTCACTAAATGATTTTCATTTCATTAAGAGATTTGACGATTTGACGGTCTATAATTTTGGAAAAAGTGCTTCTGGAAAAGACCTGAAAACCTTATAAGAAAACATCAACACCATGTGATCCATCATTTGAACCAAGAGTATGTAGATTGATTTTAAAAAGCATTCATACACATCTTATTCACAAACATTTTTCGAGTTGTCTTTAAATCGTATATTATAAAACATGTGATACAGAACCATTTACATCATGGTTGTTTCCAAGTCAAAACTTGCAGGAGATTTTAATTTATAATTCGCTAATCCTCTTAGGCAGAGGCCCCATGCAGGGGACTGTGGTACCTAATTTTAATGAGCGGGTTGTCTCATTTTTGCATTCTTTCTAACAAAAATTGTAACTTACCTCAGAAATAGGGAGCGGGTAAAGCGGGCAGTGAAAAAGAGGGTTTGGACTTTAAAAAAGGAAAAAAGAAAAAGGAGGGTCTGGAAGTTTCCCACGCTTCTTTTCTTAAAGATATTTTACATATTGGCGACAATAAATGATCAAATTACGTTTAAATCAGTTTTGCCTGAACTTTTAGAGCAGGATAAATCGCTCCTCTTTGGCAGCAAGATGTTTTTACAAATGATCTTTCGTTTATTTTTTCAAAATTACTCAACCGTTATAAATATTATATTCTAAAATATTGCAGGGGATTCAATTTTGCGCGAGGTGGATCACTTCTATTGCAAATTGCTCTTTTACAGAAAATCAATAATTCACTCTAAATTTGCTCCTAAAATTGTTGCGCTGTTCCTGCAGAAAATTTAGGCACCCATTTTCAGAAGACGACTGATTCCAAAATTATAGATTATCTCACAAATTAGCAAGAATCCAGATTTCCACACCACCTCACTTCTATTGCAAATTGCTCTTAAAACTAACATGAATCATTTTACAGGAAAATCAGTAATTCACTTTAAATTTGCTCCTAAAATTGTTGCGCTGTGCCTGCAGAAAATTTAGTCACCCATTTTCAGAAGACTACTAATTCCAAAATTATAGATTATCTCACAAATTAGGAAGAATCCAGATCTCTACACTCCATAATCTTCAGAGAGGTTTAAAAAATAATTTTGGATGATTCCAAAATTATATGACTCACAAATAAACAAGAATCGAGATTTGCATGATTTTTGGAGAAGTTTAAGAAAATAATAATTGGGAGATCAATAGAAGTTTAAGAAAATAATAGTTGGGAGATCAATATTTTGGGTCACAGCTGTTAATCACTTTTCTATAGAGATAATAGTTGAGGAAAGAGATTTTTGAATAGATGTTATGAGTGTTTGTGGTCACAGCTGTGATTACTGCGAAGTGTATTTCTGAGAACTAATAATTGCACAAATAATTATGATTTAATAATGGATTTGTTTAAGTGTTTTACATAAAGGATTTGTATCAGAGTTAAAACACTTATGTTAGTGTAAGAAAGCAAGGAAAATATTGCATAATACTATCAGATTAGTGTAAGAAAGCAAGGAAAATGTTGCATAATACTATCAGAGTTAAAACATTTATTTAGAGTAACAAAGCAAGGCAAATGTTACATAATGGGATTCTGAGAGCTAATAATTACACAGGAAATTATGATTTAATATGATTTAAAACATTATTTTACAGTGTAACAAAGCAAGGAAAATGTTAATAATTACACAGGAAATTTTGATTTAAAACATTATTTTACAGTGTAACAAAGCAAGGAAAATGTTAATAATTACAGAGGAAATTTTGATTTAAAACATTATTTTACAGTGTAACAAAGCAAGGAAAATGTTACATAATCGAAAGTGTATTTCTGAGAGCTATTAATTACACAGATAATTATGATTTAATAATGGATTTGTATCAGAATTAAAAACATTTATTTTACAGAGTAACAAAGCAAGGAAAAAAGTTAAAAGGAGTTTAACTTTATTTGGGTCACTGCTGTGATTATCGAGAAGTGTATATTTTTGAGAGGTAGTACTAAATATTGATTTGTACTCGACTTAAAAAACAGAGAATTGAGATATCCAATGTACAATCCATAAAGATATCAACAGTGTACTATCCACAATGTACAATCCATAAAGATATCAACAATGTACAATAGAAAATATGGAGAGGAAATAGAATCTTTAATAGATTTTTATAACTGTGATTGTTGAGAAGTGTGATTATTGAGTAGTACAATGGAGATTTCCACAAGTTACAATCTGTAATATCTTTTGTAGAGTAATTTTGAAGAAAGAGTTTTCAGATGTTTGGGTCACAGCTGTGATTACGAGAAGTGTATTTCTGAGAGCTAATACATAATAATTATGATTTAATAGTGGATTTGTATCATGGTAAACATTTATTTTACATTGTAACATTTTATGTTATATAAAGTTAAAGGAGTTTAATTTTACTTTAATGACTTAGATATATCATATTTATAATAAATAAATAAAATAAAATAGAAATTGGAGAAATATTTAAAAAAAAGTTAAAATAATATTTTTTAATAGACAAATAGCAGTTATTTATTGATATAGTAAAATATTACATTTCAGATTGTGTCAGAAAAACACAAACATCCTTGATTCCTTATTTAGAAGTTGATATATTCCCTTTACATCTGTTTGCTAGCATAACCTCCTATTACAAAATGGAGCATAAAGCAAGCTGACAACAACTCTCCTTCATTCCAGCAGACAACAACTCTCCTTCATTCCTTATTTAGAAGTTGATATATACCCTTTACATCTATTTGCTAGCATAACCTCCTATTACAAAATGGAGCATAAAGCCCACCTATTTGATCAAGTACATACCAAGCAGACATCAACCCTCCTTCATTCCTTATTTAGAAGTTGATATATTCCCTTTACATCTGTTTGCTAGCATAACCTCCTATTACACAAAATGATGGTTTGATTTTTTTTATAATGGTTTGGTCATTTTAATTTTTATGACGATTTGATCATTTTAATGTCTTTTATGATCATCTAATAAATACTAATAATAACAAGTTTGTAAATTCATATTAAAATATTTTAAAATTTAGAAACATTCATATCTATTATTTTAAAATATCTAAATAAATTTATATTTTATTATAAATATTTTGAAATAACATATGCTTATATTATAAATTAAACTATTATATTACCTATAATAAATTTTTATAAACTATCATATACGATCTAAAAGTGTAAATATGGCCATTGTGGCCATCAAATTCTAGACCTGCTACAAGCCTCTATGTAGACTCCTCATATATAGCCTCATTTCCTCTACTTTCTCCACTATCACTTCTATCTTTGTAGACTCCTCAGATGTAGCCTCATTTCCTCTACTTTCTCCACTATCACTCCTAGAATCTGGTTAGAGAATTCTGCCTTATTTTTTCTACTCTCTACTATCACTCCCCGAGTCTGGGTCCTCCTTATCATAAGCCATCAGGCCTTCATTAGCCAAACATCCTTCTCTTGCTCCAAACCCAGTATAAGCTTAAAAAAGAAACACTGTGCATCACCAACTGCCTTTTGCGAGGAATCACCGTTGGGTTAGGATAATGGATAACTGGATAATTTGCCACTTCACACCCACATCTACGAAGAACATAGAAGTCCTTCAGAAGTGGGGTAACCAAGTGGTCATCAACATTTCTAAGCACATCGTCCTACTCCCCAAGAAAACTTCCTTTGACTAATTTCTTGCATATTTTCTTGACGATCTCCTTCACATATTGTCTTAACCATCTCCTTCGACTTGGCCACATCCAGTATGGACATCATGAACATGGTAGACACCGTCTGAATTTACCCTGTGTTGGTGTTCAGCCTAGAGGTGCCACTCCAACACCATTCTTATTGTATGCAGGATCAAACAGTGGTCCAATTTAAAAGTTTGCCTCAGTCTTTTGTTAGAGACCTCCCCTAAAAAGGTGTAATGTCCTAAATTCAAAATTTAATATTACTCTTAAGATCTAAGAATTAGATTCGCAAATGTTATACCAAATTTTCAAAAACACTAAAACTAGTTAGCTAGTTTTGCATATAAAAGACTAATTTAAATGAAATCTTAAGAAAATGTTATTGAAACCGACATTTCGATAAATAATAGTAGCAACATAAAACCTCCTAAACTCCAAAATATTAAATAAAACTTACAAACTATATGTTGGTTTCTTTTTATGTTGCAATAGAAACAACAACAACCTCTTCCTTTTATGACTGTTTTTATAGAGGAGCCACCTCCAAATATTTGTTCATGCAAGAAAAGGACCAACTAACAAGCACTCTCTTAATACTTCTACTCTTTAGGTTGGTGCAGAGCCCTCACTCCAACAAATCAGTTCACTCCAACAAATCAGTGATTCAAGGCACATTACATGAACATGGCACTATACTCATATCCACTAAGATGACTCATGATAGGGAGCATCATATCT
>MU226709.1:404478-421791 GCA_018584345.1 Thuja plicata | reverse complement strand
TATTAATAAATGAAATAAACTTATTTAATTCATTTAGGAATATAGGATTTAATTATTAAAACAAATAAATTACTTTTTAATAATTAAGGGACTATAGCCATTTTAATAAAATTAATAGGCTAGGGGACTGGGTTGGATTGCAAGTGATACTTTGGTTTAGAGATTTATTTAATCCCTTCATATTAAATACTATAGCCATGTTTGGTTTTGATTTGATCTGATTGGCCGATATTGAATTGAATTGTATGGCTATAGTAGATAATATAAATCAGTGATAAAAATCACCTAGGACATTAAATTGATTCAAAGAATTATGCCAAACAGTAATAGGGTTGTTTGGACATAACTCGAGGGCATGATCACACTTAGGGAAAATAGGGTCCATAGTTACGACAGACCGAAATTAGGTGGTTACAGTGATTAGGTTGCCCTTGGGGTTTTGGGGCTGTGATAGCCTTAACTAGTCTTTTCCCACACCTATGATAAGTGTGAAGCACTTTGGCCTAAAATCAAGGAGTTTGGCGATACATTGCCCTATTTGGGTCATCTAGAGGCTTCCACTTGTCCACTTTGCATTCAAGTGGTATCAGAGCTATGTCTACTTCTGAGGATGAAGATACCCCTTCAAGGGTTACAAATATTGAACTAGTAAAGATGGTGAGAGAACAGAGGGCAGCAAACACAACCTTGACAAGAAGACTTCAAGAGTTGGAGAACAAGGTAGAGAGGGGAAAAGAGGACACTTTTGGTGGTGAAGAAGGGAGTAAGTCAGAGGATGAAAACCTTGATCAGGATGTGAACATTCCTGCAGACCAGAGACCCCTTCTAGATGCCTTAAAGTCTATGGGGAGAAGAACCATGGAGGAGAAGTTGGACCTACCAACTTTTAATGGTAAGATGAATGTAGATTTGGCCTTGGATTGGATAGAGGCCCTAACAAGCTTCTTTGAGTGTGATGACATCCCTGAGAAGCAGAGAGTGAAGATGACAAGATCCAAGTTGAAGGGAGCAGCCCTAACTTGGTGGAACTTCATCCAAACAGAGAGGGTGAATAATGGGAAGAGTATGATCTCTTCATGGAACAAAATGATTGCATTGGTCAAGGAGACCTATGTGCCTAAAGACTATGGGTACAACTCCATAGGAGAAAGCAAAGCCTAAAGCAAAAGGATATGGATGTAGGCCTATACACCGAGGAGTTCCTAAAATTATGTATGAAGAAAAATGTGGCAGAAGATGAAGAAGAGAAATTAGCAAGATATATGAATGGTCTCAAAGTATCCATTCAAGAGGAACTTATCCTACACTCCCCCACCATAGTGAAAAAGTGCTATCAAATGTCACTAAAGGTAGTGGAAAGTAGAAGAGAAAACAAGAGTTTGGAAAGGGAAAGAGTAATGATAGTGGGAAGAACTTTAGAGGAAGGGGAACCTCTTGGAATAGAGGGAAATATAGTGGTAATAGCAACATGACCCCTGACCAAGGAGACAAAGAAAACAATGATACGAACTTCAGAGGTAACTATAGAGGGAGAAGACCCTTCAATAGGGTAAGGACAAAAACCAGAAGAGGAAATTGATCATTAAGGTGTTACTACTGCAATCAATTGGGACACCATGCAGGAAGATGCCCTAAAAAGATAAATAAAAACAACCAAGGTGAAAGGAGAGCTCAACTCATTCAAGAGGACAAGAAAGAAGATAATGAAAATGCAAGGGACTTAGAACCAGAGGAAGGATCATTTTTGATGATGAGACAAGTCTTCCTTCAAGTTCCACAAAGCCAAGAACTTCCCCAAAGAAAGAATCTCTTCCGGACAAAGATCAAATGCAATGGGAAGGTATGTAATTTACTCATAGATTCTGGCTCAACTAAAAATTTAGTATCTTGTGAAATGGTACAGAAGTTAAAACTCCCTAAGAAGCCTCATCCTTTTCCTTATCATGTCTCTTGGCTAACAAAGGGTCAACAAACCCTAGTGTCTAAACAAGCATGGATAGAATTTTCAATAGCAGACTTTAAAGACAAAGTTCTTTGTGATGTTGTGGAGATGGATGCCTCCCACATTCTCCTAGGTAGGCCTTGTAAGTATGATGTAGATGCCACACACCATTGTAGAAAAAAATACCTACTCTATCACTAAAGATGGAAAAACATTCACTATGAAGCCCCTGCCTGATACCAAAACAGAGAAGGAACCTACTGTCATAACCATGGGGGAAAAATAAATGCTAAAAGTATTGAGGGAGCCTGAAACTGAAGCCTATGTCTTAATATCCAAGCCTACAGATAATTTAAGGTCTGATAATGATGATCCTATACCAGATGAAGTTCAGAAGTTAATCACAAAATACAGTGTTGTCACTGCTAGTGACCTGCCCACAACCCTCCCTCTCTTGAGAGATATTAGTCACCAAATTGACTTAATACCTGGCTCCTCTTTTCCCAACAAAGCCCCATACAAGATGACACTAGTGCAGCATGCAGAGATTGCAAGACAAGTCAATGAACTATTAGAGAAGGGACTCATCCAAAAGAGTCTCAGTCCATGTGCTGTCCCATTAGTTTTAGCCCCTAAAAAGGATGGAAAGTTGAGATTATGTACTAAAATTAGATCCCTAAACAAAATAACAATAAGATATAGATTTCCAATCCCAAGAATGGAAGGTCTTTTGGACCAACTAGGCACTGCTTGTTACTTTACTAAGATTGATTTAAAATCAGGCTATCATCAAATCAAGATTAAGCCAGGAGATGAATGGAAGACAATGTTTAAGACAACTAAAGGTTTGTTTGAGTGGCTTGTTATGCCTTTTGTCTTGATTAATTCTCCTATTACATTCATGAGACTCATGAATGAGGTCTTTATTGATTTTATTGGCAAGTTTGTGGTCATATATTTGGATGACATTCTGATTTACAGTCATAGAAAAGAGTAACACCTTGATCATGTTGAGCAGGTTCTAAGAAGACTCCATCAACACAAGTGAGTGATTAACTTGGAAAAATGTATGTTTATGAAGAAGGAAATCATCTTCCTAGGATTTTTCATCTCCCAAGGCACTCTCAAAATGGATCCAGAGAAGGTTGCAACAATAGTCAACTGGCCTCCACCAAAGAACCAAGGTGATGTTAGAAGTTTTCATGGTTTAGCAACTTTCTATAGAAAGTTTATTAAGAATTTTAGCCATGTTTGCGCTCCTATGTTGGACACAATAAAAGGTGGAAAGAAGACTAGATTTGAGTGGACTAAAGAAGCAGCAAATGCATTTCAATATCTTAAGAATAGGGTGACACAATACCCAATCCTAGTGCTCCCTGACTTCAAAAAGGTATTCACAGTTGAAAAAAATGCAAGCAACTTGGCTATAGGTGCAATCTTGAGCCAAGAAGGTAAGGCTATAGCATTTTTCTTAGAAAAATTGAATGATGCAAAGAAGAGGTATTCTACTTTTGATTTAGAACTTTATGCAATGGTGCAAGCCTTGAAAAGTGGAGACACTATTTACTCCCTAAAGAATTCATTGTTTATACTGATAACCATGTTTTAAGTTTTATAAACAGTCAGGAGAAGCTTGGGGTCAAACACATCAAATGGGTGGAGCAGTTGCAGGCATATACCTTCAATATTAAACACAAAAAAGGAGTGGAAAAAAAAATGGCTAATGCCCTAAGTAGAAGGATTGGGTTAGTTGAGGAATTTCAACTTCAAAGTGTAGGGATTGATTCCCTAAAACACCTATATGCTAATGATCCAGAATTTGGAGAAGTTTTTGAGGTATGCACTAAAATGGTTGGCAAATACCATACTAATTTTTCTGATTTCCTGATTCAAAATGGACTCTTGTTTAAAGGGGCCCAATTGTGCATTCCTAAATGTTCCATGAGAACAAATATTATTAAGGAGAAACATTGTGGTGGCTTAGGAGGACATTTTGGCATAGATAAGACCACTGAATTAGTAAAAAGAAGTTATTTTTGGCCAAAGATGGGGAATGAAGTTAAGAAATTTGTTGAATCTTGTACTATTTTCCAGCAAGCAAAGGGTGTATAAACTAACCAAGGATTGTACCAACCCCTACCAATTACCTCTAGGCCACGGGAATCAATTTCAATGGATTTTGTCATGGGTTTGCCAAGGACAAAGCAGGGTTATGATAGTGTTTTTGTAATTCTGGTCAGGTTTAGTAAAATGGTACACTTTGTTCCTTGCAAGAGCACAAATGATGCCTCCCATATATCACATCTATTCTTTAAGGAAGTGGTTAGAATCCATGGTCTACCACAAAAAATAGTGTCTAATAGAGATGTGAAGTTTCAAGGTCACTTTTGGAGGACACTCTTTAAGAAATTGGGCACAAATCTGACTTATAGTTCAGCATACCACCCACAAACAGATGGGCAAACGGAGGTGGTAAACAGATCACTTGGTAATCTCTTGAGATGCTTAACCAAACAGTACACACAAAGTTGGGACATGATCCTACCTCAGGTAGAATTTGCATTCAATGACTCCATGAACAGGTCCACTGGAAAGAAACCATTCCAAACAGTGTATGGATTTCATCCTAAAGGTCCATTGGATCTAGTAGAGTTACCATCTGATTTCAGAGTGAGTGTACAAGGGGAGGAGTTAGCCAAACTAATCTCTAAAGTGCAGACAAAAGTAAAGGAGTCACTACAACAGTCAACTATGAAATACAAAGCACAAGCTGACAAGAGGAGAAGAGAAGTTCACTTCAAAGTTGGAGATAAGGTATGGGCATACCTAAGGAAGGAGAGACTCCCTAAAGGCATATATTCAAAGTTGTACATGAATAAAATTGGTCCTTGCACAATCCTCACCAAGATGGGTGAAAATGCATATGAGATTTCCTTTCCCCCTACCTTACTGATTTCTCCTATTTTTAATATTGTAGACCTCACTCCTTACAAGTGTGTTGCAGACATTGTAAATGTGTAGGGATCACCAGTTACAGATAATGGAGACTATGTGACAGATCTCCCATCAAGCAAGCAAATGGAGTTAGACACTATTTTGGAAACCAAAGTATTGAAGTAGACAAGAAAGAACAAGTACATGCAGTACTTAGTAAAATGTAAAGGAACCCCTCTGATAGATGCTACTTGGATGATAGAGGACCAAATCCAACAACATGGAACCACTGTTGACTAGTTATCCTCAAGTGGGAACTTGAGTTCAAATCTCATGGGGAGTATGGTGCAGGAGAACCCAGAATGAACCAAGTGTTCCTATGGAACCTAGGGGTTCTCTCAAGGTCCTAAGAGGCCTTTAGTAATAGTAAGACATTGGGTTAGTCACTGGACCACCTTATAAGGCCATAGTTCCAAGTTTGGCACATTATGAGCCCTTGGTCAACTATTGCTCATTTATGGTCCAAAACCCTAGGAATAGGTTGTTCTTAGGTTTTTCATGTTTGGATCTACTAGGGATCACAAAAATAATATTTTGACCAAGTTTGGTCACTAGATTTGCAAAATTGCAAAATATGTAAAAGTTGCTCAAAAGTTGTCAAGCAAATTTTGAGAAAACTTAACAAATTTTTGAAAAACAACTCCCAAACGGTCAAATCAGTTCAAAATTTTCATGTAACCATTGGGAGTTCCTACAAAATCCCTTTCAGGTTGGTGGTAGGCTAATCATGTAATTTGGCATTTGAAAATTAATAAAAATAACCTTTTTCTTGCATTCTTGAGAAATAGTCATTGTGTACGGTCGAGTACGGACTAAAGGACATGAAAATATGACACCAAGGGTTAGTGTTGTGATTATTACTTCATTTTTTTAGGGTCTCATGTACTGTTCAATCCTAGTTTGAAAGTTATCAATTTTACAAACTCACTACCTGGTTTGTAGGCCCTAAATCAAGGTTTAGGAGAGAATTGTTTGTATTTCACTTTTCCACCATGGGAATTCAATAACCCTTGGTGAGAAGTTTTTTTATATGGTGATATTTAAGATTGTGAAAGATAGGTTCTTCAAAATGCAGGAAGATGGAGTTAAAATGATGCCCTAGGTGTATATCCTTATGTATGCACCCATCCATAATTAGGACAACAAGCATAACTCTCACTTGGGAATTGATTAGAGGCCCTAAATCAGAGGAAGAGACCCTTGTATACACCCTCACATGATCCAATCATTATTTTTGTATTTGGATGCATCCTAAAGGCACTTCTAGTGCAAGTGCAGGCCTAATTAGCCCTAATTATAGAAGCAATTTTGTGTATCTTCCTGTCTCTTTCTCATTTCTAGGTTCTAGGGATTAAGTATAAAGTCTTAGGCCATAAAGGGTTCTTGAATCCCTAATATTTTATGGGGGTTATGTGTAAGAATCTCATTTAAGGTCAGATTTCCTTCTGAAAAAGGCTACAAGCCTAGTCTTGAGATTGTGAAGCAACTATGTCTTATGGGTTGCAAGTGAGTGAACAAACCATTGGAACTATTTGATAGGGACCGAAATAGACCCCACCTATGAGCATAGGTCACCCTTGGTCCTTAAGTCACTTTGGTGGTATTGTTGAGGAATTGGGTCAAGTGCATTGTGAAACCACTCTTGGTAGTTGGTGTTGTAGGATTGGTGAAACCTACTGATTAGGTTTCCCTTGGGGTTTTGGGGTTGTGATAGCCTTAACTAGTCTTTTCCCACACTTGTGATAAGTGTGAAGCACTTTTGGCCTAAAATCAAGGAGTTTGGGGATACATTTCCCTATTTGGGTCATCTAAAGGCTTCCAATTGCCCACTTTGCATCACCTTCCTTCCTTAGGAGTTATCTTTTCAAACTTGGATATCATTTCCTATTTGATCTCATTTTCAATCTCTTCCTTACTCCTTGCAGGTTTCTCATTTTGTTTTCTTTGGCATTTTTCTTTAATTTCATTTATGTGGGTTCTCCATAAAAATTGTAAGAATACCCTGGCCTTGACAAAAGTGTCATCATAAAGAAATTTATTGCTGGCTTGTTGAGTCAAGGGGTCCAGTTCCTTTCCAACATATTTTGCAACAATTAGATACAGTGAAGCATGCTTTGGAACTTTAGGCACCCCTTCTTGTAGTTCTTGGGTTGTGACAATTATTTGTCCAACATCTCCCATTTGCAGCAACTGTTCTGCTACTGCTTGCTCATCAATACATAATGGAGATTGGGAAGGAGAATATACATTTTCTTTGTTGTTGTTGCTGTTCTCCTTCTATTATTTTCCTTTTGGGGGATGGAAATGATTGATTTTGTGGGTCTAATGGCTTCTTCCCCTTTGGATCCAGGGTCTTCTCAGCTTGTGGCATTACTGTACTATACCCTCTTCTTTGGTAAACTACATATTTACCTGGGGGAAAATTCCTGGTAGGAGCTATCCTGCTCATTATTGCCTTTGCCCTTTCTGGCTCTGTTTGTAAAATATTGGCCCTTTTTTGATTCAGTGCCTGCATGATATCCTTTTTCCAGCATCTCCCATTTGTAACAACTATTATGCTACTGCTTATAGACACCTAAAAATGGTTCAATGCTTGTGCCCCCTTTTAAAATGTCTTTTTTATTGTGTGTTTGATCTTTATCATTCACTAATATTGTGTCATTCTTCCATGTCATCAATTACTAACATTTCTCTCTTTATCAAATCGATCATTTTCCTAATCAATTCTGATCAACCCTAAACCGGTCCTAAATCATTCCAAACCCCCCTAAATCATTTCAAACCCATTCTATCCCATTCCTAATCACTTGCAAAGTTGTTTGGACTCATTCCAACCATTCTGGGGCATTGTCCAAGATCATCGATGCCTAATTAACCCAATTTCCAAACTGATCAAAACCCTATTTCAATTTGATCAATCTTGTCATCATTTCAAAAGCGTTGTCCAAGATGATCGATGCTTCATATCCCCTTAACCAACTATTTGATAACATTGTCAAAGTTCATAGGTGTTATCGTTATCAATCTATCAATATCCATTCAATAGTGTTGTCCATAATCGTCAATACTATTTCTAATCATTATCATTTTTGGAACATTGTCCAAGATCATCTATGTTTCCCCATTCCTATTTCAATCCTACGATGCCATCAAAGTTCATTGGCGCTATTCAATAGTTTCCAAACATCATTATGCTGGTACATTTTCAAAGCTCATTGATGCCTCGTGATTTCCTAAACTATCCCAGAACCCTCAGAATTGATCCTAATCCTTATCAATATGATCAAAAATCATTTCAATTCAACATTAACACCTTCAATTTGATCAATAATTCACTAATTTCCCCCTTGGGATGAATAACCCATAGTTTATCCCTATGTCCTAATTGAATAAATAAATTGACTTTATTTTTTCCCTTTTCCCTAAGTCTTCAACAATTGATTATTTTTTATTAATTAATTGGCTAATTTTAATTTATGAGATTTTCATAATTTCATAAATCTAATTATTGATTTTGTGAGGAATATTGATAATATTGAATTATTAATTGACTTAAAGACTCCTAATCTTACCTAATTGTCATATCCCTTAATGGAGATTCACATCCCTATTGAGGTGCTTCATGAATATCCTCAATATCTCCTTATTTGATCTCCCCCATATCATGCTTCCAAACACCCTACCTACCAATATCTTCATTTATACATAGATTTTGTGCAATCTCACCTAAATGACTCATTTTCTATAAATTGAGACCCATTTTCTCTCTTTCAAGGTTAGAACCACTATCTCCTAGTATTTCTCTTATCAACTTGTGCTTTCAAATTTCTTTGTGCAATCTTGCTATTGTCAAAGAGCAACATAATCTACCTTCATGGAGAAGAAAGGAGGACATGAGAGCTGCATTTGAAGGGAGTTCTAAGTTTTCATGCTTTATATTTGTGAAGTTTCATTTTAAATGGCTTTCATGATATATTAGATAGGTTAGCATATTATTTAGGGTTTGTGATTACCTAGATATGCTAATATGCCTTTTTATGGTCTTACATTTGGTGAAAATGATGTGAATCATGCTTAACTGATAAATTTTTTGTGTTTTTGTGTCTTTTGTAGGTTTTGGAAGAGTTCTGCGCAGGTGGTAAGCCAAGCTGCGTAGGTGGTCATACCACCTGCACTTGCTGTGCAGGTGGTCACTATTTCTGCGCAGGTGGTTAAGTCCTACGTAGTTGGGACCTAGACCTGTGCACTTGGAGCCCAGAGCTGCGCAGTTGACTTCTTAGGTATGTAGTTGGTCATATGAGATCCATATTTAGGGTTTAGGATCACTATTTGCATGTTTAGGAAGCACTTCTATATCTTATGCTTTCTCTTCTGCTTTTTATCTGATTAAAGGTTAAAATGGATCTTAAACTATGCAAATGAACCCTAAACTTGGTTAATGAACTCTAATTTGGTTAATGAACCTAACATTTCAATTTTCAAGTCTAAAATGAACTCTCACATTTGATTTGGGCTTTTAAAATGAATTTCACCTAGTTTAGGGTTACATGCAATCAAACTTTTTCAAATTTCAATCAAATTTGCAATCTAGCCTAACTAGGGGTTCAAATGAAATACCTTATGCAAGGTCAAGTTGTTTAATTTGACAAGGGACCTAAAATGAACATGCACATTTGATTTGGGTATCTAAAATGAAATTTGAACTAGTTTAGGATCAAATGCAGATTTCATCCTTAAGGTATTCCTAAATCATTTTGATGCACATGGAAGATAATTAGGGTTTCAAATTAACTTCAATCTTTCCAAATCAATCTAAATGGCCTAAGGAATGAACCCTAGTTTTGTTTCTGATAGTCTTACTATCTTAAATGTGCAAAATACCCTTGATTTTGCATATTTTTGTCACTTTTTAGGCCTCTAATCAGTTGCTGCGCACTTGGTTGTAGGTTCTATGCAGGTGGTCAAAAGATGCATAGGCGGTAGCCTATTTCTACACAGGTGGTACACTGGTTCTGTGCATGTGGTAGCCTATTCTTGTGCAGGTGGTAAAGTTGATGTTTTTCATTCAAATTCTTAACTTTCTGCATTCCTAAACCTGTTTCTGCACTTAGTATACTGGATTTTTGTGTTACTAATGATTTGTGCAACATGTTGGAAATCGTGGGATGAAGAATGAATCATTAAAAACTATTAACGGTTTCAATGCAGGACGTTTGTAGAAGACCTTGTGTTTTCTAAAACTTTCATGTGTGTTTTTGGTAGTTAGCAAACACTTCAGCTTGGTGCTTTAAAATGAACCATTTCATTCATGTGCTTGAAGTGTCTTTTAGTTTGTAAACCCAAGGAAATTTATGGATGTATCCTCTCCCCTCACCTTCATGGACCTTGGGTGTAAGAGAAATCCATGCAAATCCTTTAGTGTGGCTACCTCCCAAGTGCTTTAGTAGAGCCAGTGGGAGTGGATGCCCAACCGGTAATAGGCTAAAGCCAAGCCCATCCAAACCGGGATAGAAAATATGTCATTGTGATTAATCTCACAATGAACGGGCATTGAATGCATTATACCGGGAAGAAGAGCTCCCTCAGTACCCCTGTGGTGCATTAAAACCTACAAAATGTAACTTCTGTAGGCTGGGAGGCCTCCATGACGGAGCTAATCTGCCACATGTATAACCACCCAAACAGATGACCTTACTAGACACCATGTCATAGTATCAAAAAACCTTCTATCTGTTGGTATGGAAGGTTGGAGACCAACTAAGATTCCCTAGACTTTCGCGGCTATTAGTCAAGACAGTAATCCCTTGGGAAGTGATGACCCTTCAGACTTGAAGCTTGGAGTGCCTAAGAAGTGAGTGCATTGTAAGGAGGAGCCTGTGCCTCCAAGATTCTAAGTTTTCCACTATTAGTAAGCACGAATGAACTTTGTTCAAGTGGGGATTCAACAGATACTGTCCTTGCCATCCTTAGGTTGTGATCTATTTGTTTCAATTTTACAACTATTCTTCACAACGTGTCCTGTGTGGGTGTTTCAAAATTTTAAAGAGCAATTTCAAAAACATTCCAAACCTTCTATTCTATTCTCATGCAAAACATTCCAAACATTTCAAAAACATTCCCAAACATTCTTGAACACTTTGATTCTTCCAAAAACATCTTGTTTCAAAACCTTGTGAACATATGGAGACCAAAAACATTTATCTTGGAGCCTTGCAGTTTGCTTCATTCTTGCATATTCATAGAATAATCCATTTTGCATACATTGCATTAGTATCCTTGCATTTTCAATCTTAATCCTCTTGCATTAAGCTTTCATCATAACAACATATTGCCTTGTAAAAATCCTCATACTGCATTTAGATCCTTTTCAAAAAACTTTGTAAAATCCCAAAGGGATTCAAATTTTAGGGTCTTACCTTATGCCAATGAAGAAAGAATCTTGACTTGGTCCCTTATTCCCAAATTTCAAAACCCCCTATCATTTGGTCTCACTCCATCTTTGTCATGTTGGATTGGACCTAGTCACTTTATAAAATTGATCCCTTTTAAAGTCAATATTCCTATTCACTCTCCTAAGGTTAGGCTCTTAGGTTTGCAATTTCCAAAAATTTTTCAAATCCAAAAAAAATCAATTGCATTAAGCCATAGGTTTCTTTGCATAAATCACCCAAAGTCCAAATTTGCATTTGCATAAAGTCTTTGCATATTTAGGTTTCATTTTTCATCCTAAAAGTCTCTCAAAAAAAGTCAAAAAAATCTTGCATTTGTATATAGGCATCATGTCAATCTTCACTAGGTTTCAAGCATCCAAAATACAAGATATACCTTTGCAACAATAAGCTTTTGAACCAAGGCAAATGACATCAACACAACCAAACAATCAATTGCATCAAGTCCATACAAACATGATTCAAAAGTTGCAAGCAAAATTAGATAAAGAAAAGAAAATATTAGAAGAGAGTGTAGAAAAGATGATAAAGAGTAGAAAGGAGATGGCCAAACTCCTTGGATGTCCAAGTGAATCTTTTGGTGAAATCGACATACAATATCTCATTGAGAAATCAAAGATACCAAAAATTATTTCACAACTCAGTGAGGAAAATGAACAATTTAACAAAAGCCAATTCAATCATGTGCAAAAGCCAACTTTTTTCAACCAAGTTTTAGATCATTCTCAATTCAATCAAGTTTCAAATCAGTCTCCATGTGCTCAAATTTCAAATAAATCATTCAACCAAGTTCCAAATCAAACCTTTCAACCTGACTGTGACATAATTCAAATGGGGCCACCACCAAATTACGAACCAATCTTCATTCCAATACAACCAAGTGATCTTCAAACAAATTCACCACCTCTTGTGCCAATCATGCAAAAAAGACAATCAATACCAAGATCACAAACAATAACATTGCTTGAGGAACCTTTTGTGTCCTCCAATTCACCACCAATGTCTTATGAAACAAAGAAAAATTCCAATGTGACATCTTTTGAACATCAACCAAGCATAATCAATAAGAAACCTTTTTTTGAACATGTTCATTCCAAAAATTCTTTCCAACATGTAAATAATGACGAGGTATCACAAACAAAACCCATCAAGCAGTGCAAGTTCAAATCCAAAATTTTAAGAATTTGTTTCAAAAATTGGGTCAAATAAATAATTTACCCATGTTTAGCAATGACTCACCCCAAAACAATCACATGGATGACATACCTATTTACCCTCAAGACATTGACCTTCAAGAAAAATCCATGTTTCCTTCCACCCCTTCACGCCCACACTCCTCCCAAGAGAAATTTCCTCCTTCCCCATCAAGTGATTCTTCCAACAATGCAACCTTCCAATGGTTATCCACGAAAGACATCCAAGCTAGTCCTATGCCTAGACCAAAATCCTTTGAACCAATTCCACCATGCCCTCCCATTTAAATCAATCCTATTCATGAGATTACTATCCAAATTCCATCTTCCTCATATCAAAATGTTTACCCCTTTCAAAAACCCCCCTTTCATGTCCAAAGTCCTATCCCATGTCAAGAGGATGATAAAAAGAATGAAGAAACATGTCTTAAAACATATCAAGATCAAGACCCCTTCAATGACCAATTCTATCCCATTTTTTACCAAGACCCCATTTCCCTTAAGCCTTATGATGATCTCACTATCCTTATCCACCCTATCTAAACTGATCCTTTTCCACCTCAAGAGAAAAATATCCTTCCAAGTCCCATTGACTTCCCACTTCCCAAGCAAGATCATGATCTCCCTTCCATATCTTCCCAAGATCCCTTTCCAAGCCAAGATCAAGGTGTCCCTTCACATTCATGTTCTCCTCAAGATCACATCATCCCTTTAGACCCCCCACAAGATCCTATCCTACCAGATGATCCTGTCACTGCTCATAATCCATCACAAGATCCTATTGTTCCTTGTGCTCCCCCTTGTGATTCAAGCACATCTATGCAAGTTGTTCATGAACCCCTTACACTTAAAATGGGTTCCCCTCGTTCTATCAAGTCTACTCCAACTCATGGTCTTATAAGTCCTTCCATATCATTCACACCTCATAATAATGGACTCGCGTCTTGTAGCAAGTATCCTACTGGTCAATGAAAGCATTATGAAGTCAAAGGGTTAGACCTCCACGCAAAAGGTATATTGAAACACTCTCATATCCAAGAAAAGTCTAATGGCCATGGTCTTAATAATAAATCTACATCTCAAGGCGTTGGTATCCCTTCAAAATACAAATCCAGACATAAACCTCCCCCTTCAACCCTTCCATCCATCTTAGGTCCATATATTCCTCCCTCCACTAGATCAAAATCCCCTTACCCTTTCCCACATGCAAGTCAGTAAAGGCATACACCTTGGAGAACCTTCCATCCATCCAAAATGCCTCCATACAATTCCTATCCATCCATAAATTCCATTCCCTCTCAAAGAAATTTTGATGCCAAGAACAAAATCCACAAATCAAGCAATCCACATGCTATCAAGGATCAACATCTCCAGTATAATCGACATGTGCAAAAAAATAAAAATGTGATCCTAAAAGAAAATTCCAAAAGGTCAGAAAGGCCCATTAAGCAAAAAATAAAGTTAAAAGCCATTTGGGTTCCTAAATATTTTATGCAATCAATGCATTCTAAGGACCCAAAAAATAATGAAAAATAAAAAAGCATGTGGATTCCCAAGAAGCTCCTTGAAGCACAGGGTCACAAAGAAAATTCCAAATTGGCATCCAAAGTTTCTATCTCTCCATCTAAATGTCTTTCATCTTCCAAATCCATTTTGGGTCATTGTGTCCTAAAATCCATATCCATTCCTTCATTAATCCCTCAAACTCAAAAACCTCTTTGTCCTCCTTCACTCCCTCCCCCCTCAAGGTGTGTGCCAATGTTGTTCTTGCGCCCATATCCATCCATTCAACATCCATCCTTCTTTCACTCCCCCATCATCCAACACCTATTTTCCAACCTTTCATCCAACCTATCCAATCCTTTGCATAAAGCTTGTCCCATCCTTATCCAATCACCCACTTCATATCCCTTTGTCATTACCCTACCAACATCTTTGCGTAATATATTTCAAAATCATATTCAAAAGATTAAGGCGCTTGAGTCCTCCGTCTATGTCATTTCATGCATCCAGTTTTTTTTCCAAAAAGTAAAAAAAAAAAAGAAAATATCAAAAAAAGAAAAAGAGAAATAATTTCGTCCAATAGTGAAAACCTGGCAAACAAGCACTTTGGGAAAGTACCATGATGAAAACTTGGCAAACATGCATCATGTGTAATTCTATGAACTTCTTGCAATCTATACTTGGGGGCAGATTTCATTTGCATTATCCTCCATTATCCCCAGCATGTCCTCCATTATCCTATGCCTGTCATATCCATTATCCTATCCCATTTTCCCCAACTTTGATCTTGACATAGTTACAAATCTTCCTTGAAGAATCACATGTCCTATCTGCTTTACATTGTCCCAATCCCTTTGGTCTATATTGCCTATCCTATCGCAACCTTTCATCCATATTCCATATCCCTTCTCATTATCCCTGATTGATCTTGCATACCCTATCCATTTCCTACCATTTTCCTGCTCATATACTATCCATATCCTAACATTATCCTATCCAACTCCCTATCTTGGTCTTGATGTACAATAAGGACATTAAATGAAAAAACACATTTTCCAAAAAACCTCTTGACATGTCCATTCCTTTCTTGCCATCGAGTGCACTATCTCATTACCTTATCATTGTCATGTCCAGTCCCTCGGCCTGGTGAAAAAAAATTGTTATCCCATTTCTTGGATAGTCCTTGGCACCTAACTAGATCCAATGCAACGACCCTTGGCCTTCGTCCATCTACCAGTCCATTTCTCCTTTCAAAATGTCCTTCCCTTGCTAGACACTAGGGGCAATTCAAATCTTGCAACTTGTAAATATCTTAATGATCCTAAACAAATCCCCAAAAAATCAAATAATGTCCTGAAAAAATTGCTAAAAATCAAATACGATCCTCAAAAAAGACCCTAAAAATACATATGATCGTGAAAAAATCCCTAAAAATCATAAAAACTCATGAAAAAAATTCATCATAGAAAAAAAAAAATTTCAAAAATCCTAAAAATTGCAAAAGCTTCTTAAAAAATCTCCAATAAATTTGTACATACTAGTCTTTCTTTTGCGTATCGAACATCATATTTGCAGACATCAGTGGCAGATTCACCAACTCTGTGCTTAACGAAATCCTGTTCTCACAAACACAATCTGAGTCCTTGTGACTCAACATTCAATCTGGTTGGACCTGTTCCATCTTTCGATCTTTACTATCAATCAAATCTGTCCAATTTATCAACAATTATCAAATCAGTCAATTTGCAATCTAAGCTATCAATCAACAGACATTTAATGCAAGTAACAAAAGATCAGAATGGTTGTTGGCTCATATTGTTTTGGTGAGTGTTTTTATCTTTTATTGATTTTCTTTTCTGATCATGTTCCTATGCTACTGGATGATATTATCTGAACTTATGAGAGTAGCTAGGATGGTTCATGACCAGTTGTTTTCGCTTTATTTTTTCTGCCTGTTTGATGATCTCATTAAATTCTGAGGCATGTTTGCTACATGTTTTGGGATGGAGAAGATCATCCTCAGTCTGCGTCGTGTTTGTTTATGCAATAGGATTGCTTTCTTACTCTAGCCTTTTGTGCCACGATGCGTTGCATCCAGTTTTGCAATATCAAAATAAGCTCTTATAACATAATTGCACTTATGAAAGCCAAAATATTTTTGTCTTACTAACATTTCTTCGTCTAATTTCTTCTTTCTCCTAACATTTCTTCAATTAGTCATCCTTCTTTTCAAAATTTTCCCTCATATCAATTTCTGCCCAATTTTTTGAGGGGGCATCCTACCTCCATCCTGTCAATTCACTGGGGCATGATTCTTAATTATTCTTTGACACAATGCTCATAATCGCATTGTATCAAAGAGGGGAAAAATGTAGACACCTAAAAATGGTTCAATGCTTGTTCCCCCTTTTAAAATGTCTTTTGTATTGTGTGTTTGATCTTTATCATTCACTAATATTGTGTCATTCTTCCATGTCATCAATTACTAACATTTCTCTCTTTATCAAATCGATCATTTTCCTAATCAATTCTGATCAACCCTAAACCAATCCTATTCGATCCTAAACAATTCCAAACCTTCCTAAATCAATTCAAACCCATTCTATCCTTTTCCAAATCACTTGCAGAGTTGTTTGGACTCATTCCAACCATTCATGGGCATTGCCCATGATCATCGATGCCTAATTAACCCAATTTCCAAACTGATCAAAACCCTATTTCAATTTGATCAATCTTGTCATCATTTTAGAAGCGTTGTCCAAGATCATCAATGCTTCGTATCCCCTTAATCAACTATTTGATAAAATTGTCAAAGTTCATCAGTGTTATCGTTATCAATCTATCAATATCAATTCAATAGTGTTGTCCATAATCGTAAATACTATTTCTAATTATTATCATTTCGGGAACATTGTCCAAGATCATCGATGTTTCCCCATGCCTATTTCAATCCTATGACACCATCAAAGTTCATTGGTGCTTTTCAATCATTTCCAAACATCATTATGCGGGCGCATTGTCAAAGCTCATTGATGCCTCGTGATTTCCTAAACTATTCCAGAACCCTTAAAATTGATCCTAATCCTTATCAATATGATCAAAATAATTTCAATTCAACATTAACACCTTCAATTTGATCAATAATTCACTAATTTCCCCCTTGGGATGAATAACCCATAGTTTATCCCTATGTCCTAATTGAATAAATAAATTGACTTTATTTTTTCCCTTT
>MU226709.1:383890-404428 GCA_018584345.1 Thuja plicata | reverse complement strand
GGCTAATTTTAATTTATGAGATTTTCATAATTTCATAAATCTAATTATTGATTTTGTGAGGAATATTGAGAATATTGAGTTATTAATTAACTTAATGACTCCTAATCTTACCTAATTGTCATATCCCGTAATTGAGATTCACATCCCTATTAAGGTTCTTCATGAATATCCTCAATATCTCCTTATTTGATCTCCCCCATATCATGCTTCCAAACACCCTACCTACCAATATCTTCATTTATACATAGATTTTGTGCAATCTCACCTAAATGACTCTCATTTTCTATAAATTGAGAGGCATTTTCTCTCTTTCAAGGTTAAAACCACCATCTCCTAGTATTTCTCTTATCAACTTGTGATTTCAAAGTTATTTGTGAAATCTTGTTATTTGCAAAGAGCAACATAATCTACCTTCATGGAGAAGAAAGGAGGACATGGGAGCTACATTTGAAGGGAGTTCTAAGTTTTCATGCTTTATATTTGTGAAGTTTCATTTTAGATGGATTTCATGATAAATTAGATAGGTTAGCATATTATGTAGGGTTTGTGGTTACCTAGATATGTTAATATGCCTTTTTCTATTCTTACAGTCCAACATCTCCCATTTGTAGCAACTTTTCTGCTACTGTTTTCTCATCAATACATAATGGAGATTGGGAAGGAGAATATGCATTTTCTTGTTGTTGTTGATGTTCTCCTTCTATTATTTGCCTTTTGGGGGATGTGAATGATTGAGTTTGTGGGTCTAATGGCCTCTACCCCTTTGGATCTAGTGTCTTGTTAGCTTGTGGCATTTCTATACTATACCCTCTTCTTTGGTAAACTACATATTTGCCTGGGGGAACATTCCTGGTAGGAGCTATCCTTCTCATCATTGCATTTTTCATTTCTGGCTCTGTTTGTAAAATATTGGCCCTTTTCCAATTTAGTGCCTGCATGATATCCTCAAAAAATTCCATTAAAGACTCTATCTTTTTGGTCCAAGGCTTAAAATATTTCAATGGGTCATACAACTTGTCAAAATGTTGCACAAAATCCAGGCTCTTTTTGTATGCCAACCACTTTTCCTTTTTTTTTTTTTCTCTCCTGTTCTATCCTGTCAAACTCATTTTTGATTATGTCCTCAGGGAAATTGAATTGGTGATTCAACACCATGCACTTTTTTTTTCTTTAAACATATCTTTGATGAAAGCTTCAGGGTCAGCACATCTTGAAACTATAGTATTCAAATGGTAAGGGGCCATATATTTATCTAGGTGTTTCCACCCTCCCTTTGTAATAATAAATTGATGGGTTGCTGTGATTGTAGGAAAAATAGTTCCTTTCCCTCTTCTTGTTAGAGCTTCCTCCAGAAGACCCCCAATCTGTCTTATTATCTCTGCCAATCCTAACTTGACAGGTAATCTACAGGGTAATATATAAGGGATTCCCCTGAAACCATAAACTCTGAAAAATGTTGACATTGGGTAGAGAATGACATCTCCCAAATTATGCACTATTTTCAATTTAGGACTATATTCTTTAGGCCTCAATAGTTGGAAAAGTGTCAAAGGCATCCTGGAATCATCATTCAGTAACAATGCCCTAATCCTAGCAGCAAAACATCTATCAAAATTTATGTAACTTGCCTCCTTGTTATCCCATGACATGTCTACATTCCACAACTATATTAGCATTTCCTCATCATCTTTGACTTTTGTCAATTCCATCTCTCTTTCAAAATAGTCTACCCCTTTGTATAGAAACATATGCATTAAGAGGGAATACCATGTGAAATGTCTGGTCACCTTGCTGTTTTGGATGCCTATCAATCCTTCGTGTATCAAATCTGCAAGATATGGAGCAAAATAAAGAATTATGGCCAAATGGGGGTGAAAATTTTTTACCATCATGAACATGTAGTGAATGGGCATTTCCTTCTCTTCATCATCCCCATAGATCTGACATAAATCCATGTATGTTCCTATGGCCTTTGGGGTGAAATAGTCTAGCTTGAAAGGGTCCTTTGTTCTTGGGCCTACCATGATCAGATCTCCAATTTTGTTGAAATATTCCTTTAATGGTCCATTTCTTAGATAATCCTTTTGTGCTTCATACACTTCTATAAATTCTTTGAAATCAATTTTATCCATTTGGGTATCCTCTTCACTCAACTTGAATACTTTCTTGATTTCTTCTGCAGTTATGTTGACCACGATCTGTCCATACTTATCCTTGACTACCTTGGATATCTTGTCATACTTGTCTGTTATTTGCATAAGCATATCAACATCCATGAAAACCCCAGACACTACTAACTTGCTTGCATCAAATTGCCATATATCTCTATTAGGAGCAAAAGCATTTCTCTAGCCGAAAAGAACTTTGAATAGAGCCAAACTAGTCATACCTATATTAGCAGCCCTAGCCCATTGTCCCATATCATACAAACCCTCAAAAATTTTCAAACGTGGACTTTTAGGGACCAATTCTTTGATTTTTGTCAAATCATTTGTCGACCTAGTTAACTGATGCAGTAGGTCATCACATACATTTCTGTCCTGATAATTCATGTGACCCTTGAATTATCTCCTAGGTGGCATCTTGAATTTAAAGTCTTTATAATCTAATTATTTAAAAAATTTGACAAAATATAGTAATTGCAAGCCCTAATAATTCTTCAAATTTTGGAATTTAGACAAAACTTGCACAACAAATTTACCCGTTATGCAAACAGCTAGGAAGTTGAAACGTGATCACTGCAGCTTTCTTTTGCTCCACAAATTTGAAAATTATGATAATCAAGAGTTGAATGATTGAACACATAACAATATCATCACTCCTGAGCATTAAATTATTACTGTGGAAGCACACGTTCACCATTACTTCACCTAAGTTCAAACTCTCATGGATAACGGTTCAAAATTGCTAAAATGACATCTTTGAATTATGACCGTCGATCCAGACATCTTTTATTCGCATTAGATGGATCACAACAAGTTTTTTACAACATTCATCTCCATGGACATGTGACAGCATGTCGCAATCCCTCAAAGCTTAACCTTCAATCACTTTCCATCAAAGGCTTTGTGCACACAGTTATATCTTCTTGAAGATGCTAACCTTTTACCTTACTTAAAACTGACAGAGGGTCCCAACACTTAGGACACGTGTCACCACAACATGTTCCCTTGATGACTAAAGGTCGATCACTTTATCCTTCAGTCTTTATGCCATCTGTGTGATCTTTCTTAACTTTACTATCTTTAATGCATCTTTATGGCCTATTGCTTTGATCTCCTAGGACACATGCCAAGGCGTCACAATGCCTTAATGGTTAAAATCATTGCATCTTTCATTTGAGGCTTTGCACCGGCCATCAGATCTTTTCTAACCTATCATTCCTTTACCCAACTAGCTTTATATTAACCGTAGCTTTCCACTTGCGTGGATGGAAATGTGTCACAATAGCGCAATCCCTTAAAGGTTATCTTTCTGTCATCTTATCATTGCGGGTTAACGCCAACCATCTAATCTTTTCTAAGATGCTGTGTATTTAATGAATCTTTAATCACCCATCAAACCCACTAGATACCACGTGGTAGCATGGCGCATTCCCTCAATGACTATTGTATGCATATCTTCATCATAAGTCTTTGCGCCAACCGTTGGAACAAATATGACATATACTCGATTTAACTTCATCTTCTTGTCCATGTTTGGGTCCAATGAGGAAACGCATCACCACATAGTGATCCCCTGAAGTTAACTCACCCGCATCTTTGGTGTAAAGGAAATGTGCGATTCATAAAGCATCTACGAATATTCTTTAATCTGTATCTTTGATGTATCTGGTCCCACCAAAGACACGTGGCACGACAGCGTGAGCCGTTGGATGAAAACACATTAGCTCAAAAAATAACATTTTAATAAACTCTTGTGGACATTGAACTTAGGAAATAAATAAAGACCATGACGTTAGGATACTCACAACTTAACGAATGTGAACATATTTTTAGAAGGACACATGCAAGACATGACTTAAGTGGCAAAAAGTAACAGAGAATCAAAAACCACTTTGACACATAGGGTTTTAGGACCAAATTTTACACTTAGAAACATGACAACCAGGGTTTTAAAGATTTATACAAGACCCTATTTTAGATACAAGCCATAGACCCATTAATTTGGAAATTTTTTTTAACAGACCTAACACTATCAATCTCACAGTTTACCAAAATCATTTAAAATATTGTCCGTGTCACTGTTTGACTTCCAAATGGATATATGTACAGAATATGCAGTTTTTTATAAGTATTATAACAACATACTATTTCAATGCACCCATAAATAACTCACAAAAACAACAAAAAACACACACCTATGCCCATTAAACCACTCCAAACAACTCTATTAAAACCTTGCAAGATGAAGTGAAGAAACTAACAAATCACCTATCTTCCTTCAACCCAAATGTAAACTTTGGATGAGATTGCCCTCTCTAGCAAAGGGTTTCCATCCTCTGACCACCTGTAGCTCATGGGTTTTTGTCCACAAGCCTTCTACTCCAACAAAGTTTCATCCTTTGAAGAATCTTCCTGCAAATCTTCAAATATAAGAGAGTGATATCCAAAATACCCTCCAAAAGAGCAACCACATGCAAGATTTTGGTGCCCAAATTCAAACTTCTTAGGAATTCTAGCTAATTTGGTTATGTTTCCAAAAGTTGTTTAAGATTCTTATCCACCTGTAATAGTGAAAAATTTATAAAATTAATCATGCAAAAAATTTTCACTCCCCTTTTGCTTGCCACATTTGCTCTTGGCGGTAAATCAAATAAAAAGAAATATTTCAATTTCCCATTCCACTCTTGGTGGGAACGTCATTAATTAAAAATATTTCAAACTCCTCATTATGACACAAAATCTAATGCCCCATCAACTATTTCCAAATATATATATTTAAATGTCCTTTTTCTATTGAGAATGTTTTGTCATTCATAAATATTAAATTATCTTTTTTCCCTAGGCTTGTTAAATTAACCCACGTTAGAATAAAATGGGTTAATATTGACCAACATCCAATTTTTAACAAAAGGGGTCATGACAAAAGGATATTTGTCTCCTTCATCCTAAAGTCCCACTCATGTATGAATTTCTTGTAATCCCTCTCGCCTACAATCCACCAAACTAGTGACACAAGGAAATATTACACAACCTAAAAATGTGATAGAAAAATGGTAACAACATTCGTATATATCGAGAGTTACTTACAGTAATAATGATGTTGTATGCCCTTCTTCGAAAGGATAGTTTCAACACATTTTATCATTCATTCATCTAATTTGAGGCCAAGTATCATGTCATCCTTTCCAAATATGAAACAAGGAGGTGGCAAAAGCAAATGCTAACATGGATAAAATCTATGCCACACAACCCTTGTATCTATGTTGTTTCACACCAGATTGTGCATATGCCTATCAATCTGCAAATTAACATTCTCCTAAGAGGGGAAGTAAACACAATTTCCCCTCTATTATTAAGAACCTTTCCTATCATGTGTCTAAAATGAATGCAACATAAGCTCCACCATCATCAAATATCAACCACTTGTGACATGTATAACTATTAAACTTTATGAATCTTATTTTGTTGTTTCTTTGGCCAACTTATCAGCCACCTCATTTCCCTCGCTATACATGAGTACTTTTGAAATATGAGAATTTGATAATCAACTTCCAAATTGAATCAATCCATTTTTGAAGTTTCCAATAAGGGGTGGGTCTTTGTCTAATCACATTGATCATCAAAATAGAGTCACCTTCCAAATGTAGTTTCTCCACCTTCAATTCAATTCCATATTTCACACCAATGACAAACACTTTGAATTCTGCATCATTGTTTTCATGTTGAAGTTTGCAACACAAGAACCTAGGATCAAATAGAAAAGAAAAACACATTCCAAAAGAAAGGATATAAAGAAAATAATTTCCATATTCCTAAAAAGAAAAAAAATTACAATATGAAAGATTACATGATTGCATAAATGTGGGATAAATTAGAATGAAGAGATAAATTGCTTAAAATATTGAAAGAAATAATCCTAAAAATATGTTGAAGCTAACTCAAACTAAAATTAGTAAACTAGAGCTAGATATGCAAATTAGAAGTGCATGATATGCAAACTGAAGCCCAAATAGACTAGACTATGCCAAATTTAGGCTCACTAATTGAACTTTAGTTCTCGCAAATGACCAAGAATGGAATAGAGGTAACCTTCTTTAATGTAAAGAATGTGTGAAGCTCTAGGATTTGCCAGCAAAACTCCAAAAGAATAATTCTATCCCCGCAATACCTGGGGAGTAAGTAAGGTTTTCCCAAAGAACTCAGTTACCCAGATGTAAGAATGTTGCTGAAACTGAATGAAATAGTTTCCATTTGTACTCACCAAGGTTATCGCCTCTTGCGATAGCCAATACTTGGAATCTTGAGTAAGTGTCAAAATATTGTGGTAAACGAATGTGTCGTTTACCCTACAAAATTTGGGGAAGTTGGCTTCCCATTGGATTTGGCGATAATGCTCCCATGGGACATGTTGTCTGGGCCCGTTCTTGAGAATGCCCACTTTCTGCAAACCCTAAAGAGTTGGTCTCTATTGGGCCAGTGCCCATAACACATATGAGGTCATGTAGAACCTCAAATTCCAAAGGACATTCTTTAGCTGGAAGTCCACATGATTGGCAATAATGGTCGCACAATCAAAGGTCTGATTATGAGTGGTGATGCAATAAAGGAAATAATACATCCATGCTGAAAAGTCCCTGGCATGGGACTCTCCAAAGATCCTGCATAAAAATATGATCCCCACCTGTATGCATTCCTTAAACTCCACACAGGGGATCTCCAACTTCATCTTCTTGTAGTCCCTTCTCGGGGACTTTAGCCAATGAGAATTTAGATTTTGTCAGGCCAGAGTGGGATGACCTCAAATTCCTTTAGAGATGCATCCCAGGAGATAATAGTAGCCTTTCTGAACTGGGGATCCCTAGTCTCGAAGTAAAAGTGGCCGCATCAAGAGTAACAATGGCTGTTGGGTAGTTCAACGGTAGAGAATCAGCAAGCAAGACAACCCAGGTAGGGACATTGTAGTGCTTCATCAGTTGAAGGATCAACTCCAGTGCTTGCACCAAGTAGGGGAAATAAGAAGATTTGATAATTTTAGAGGTGACCATGTTCTTTGCCATTTAATCTCTCATATATCTCTATTGATACATTTTCTGGACAAGGCCCTATAGGTCTGCCCAAAGTCCAGACTCAGTGTCTGTGATATCTTGGAATTTGTAATCTACTTTGGATCCCAATAGGACACCATCCTTCAGGTATTTGGAGGTTAATAGGAGCTTGGACAACATCTTCTCTTCCTTTGTCTTTGTGGCTGCCCGATTGGAGGTAGTCAGAAGTTCAAGACTTCTAGGAGTTGTTACTTCAAACATTATTGTTAGATAATCTACAACCTATAAGACCAGACAACTGTCAATACATGTATTAAGGTGTAAATCCATCCTATAGACTTTGGGGAGTTCACCACCATTTCGCATCTATTGTCAAAAGATGTTAGCTCTCATCAAGATCCCAGAATATAAGAATCGATGACTGGACTCTGATCGACACCTCGGGGTTTTTGGGGTATTGGTTTGTGCAAGGACTAGGATGAAGGTTCATGGACTTCTCAGTACCTAAAATCTAGAGAAACTACCAGTTATCAAAGTGACCGGGCAATGAGCCATACTTGGCTGACATGGGTTGTCACATGGTCATGCAATAAATGACATAATAGCACTTAATGGTGATAGACATGCTGACACAAGTGAAATGAATGCCATATGGGATGTTTTATGAATTCTCCTTCATGGGGAAATTAATCCCGCCATCAAGACGGAAATGATGGAGGAGAGAGAAAACCTACAAACTTGACCTGGCAAGGTGCCGAGTTCAAATTTCTAGACACCAGGTGGGCGAGCTTGACATTTTGGTTTAACGTAGAGGGGCACAATGATCTCTTCACCAAGTGAGAGTGAAGGATATATGGAAATGTACATAAAATACAAGCACCTACACAGAGGGCCAAAGCACAACTTGCAGGCTGACCAAAAACAAACCTATTTACACCTACTTATAGACAATTTACAAAAAAACAAAAAAAATTTACATGTACACTAGAATACACTATTTTACATCTGCATAGAGGGTGGATGACCCTCTGGCAGAGCCATCACACCAATAGGAGGTGACAAAGAACAAATCGTAATGGGAAACCAAAGACAGAAAGCTAAAACCAGGAAAACCAAAACAAAAACCAGAAAGCAGAGAAGAGGAGAATGAGAAGGGCCTACCTTAGGGATGAAGAATGTGGGAGGACAAGCATGGGAGGTGTTCTACAATTGATCAACTTCAAAACACCATGAATGCACAACTTCCAATCACTATTAAGAACTGTTTAAGCTCTGAGAACAAATCACACTTAGTCTCTGCTAAAATTTCCTTAATCACTTCGAGTCGCTCTAGGTAATTTGTTCACGGTAAATGTAACAATGATTGGTGAAACTCTATTTATACCCCTAGGGTAAAAAATCCAGCTTTCCTTCCACAAATCTGGAGAAAGGAAAACCTTCAGATTCTGAGCCCAGGGATCCCATGCAACCACACCCTCTAACAAAAGAGGAAGTAGTTACAGAGAATTCTGGAGTCCAGAATTCGGCTGGAACAAAGAAGAAAAAAAATGCTCTAGGACCGGGTCCTAGAGGAAGAAAAACCAATAGGAAAGGAAAAACACCAACCCCATGGAGAAAATGGCCCGAGGAAAACAAAAGGAAAAGAAACAAGGCAAAAGAAAAAAAAGGGGGACCCAACATTTTGCCCACAAAATGTAGGGACAGGTATGCAGGGCATAACATGCTGCAAACTACATAAGGAAATGGACATGAAGGTCTAGCAGCTAGACTAACCTCAAAATGACATGCTTACACTATCATAAGGTTGGTCATATAAGAAAAGACTACAGAGACCGAGTGACAGAGACAAGCACTCTTTTCAATGGAAACATCATTGAAGACATTAGGAGGATGAGAAACAAAATGTGGAGGAAAGATACAAATGTTGATGATGCTGGACCAAGAAATACAATTGGTGACACCTTATCCAATGAATCTGGTGACATCACCACCCCCACCTAAGAAGAACAAGTATGGAACTACACTATACCAAGTCATATTTTTTATCAATTCCATTATACATTGATAAAATGCCAAACTAGCATGAATAAAGATGCACTATGGTATCACTTGTTATGTAATTGTGAATCCAATGCTGTCGGTCAACACATACCAAGAATTGTCAGTGTACATACAAAATCCAAGTTGTTAATATAAATCAAGATGCATCGGTAGTCATGCAAATGACATTGAAGTATTTTCCAATTACCGAGCACCATTGTTAAACCTATGTAAGGTCAAGTGAGTTGTCACTTACCCCGAGTAGGAAGTTTGGGTGATACTTGAGAAACTCCATCTTCAAACATCGATAAGTGGGTAGAGAATTTATTGTGCCACTTAGGGAATCATCTATAAAAGAATGAAGGAATAGGTCATTCACTCACCTTGCAACTAAGAGCGAAGAAGTAGAGCGAAGAGCAAAGAAAAAAGACTGGATTACAGAAGAGACTCACAACAAATTAGTGGCATTCAGACAGATTCACAACATCTACAATAGGACAAGTGAGTAACTAAAGACTCACTGAGATCATAGTTATTTACGGGAAAAATCCCTAATTTTTAGAAACAATGGAAACCACATCTCACGTTTCCAAAATCAAGAACGCCAAGGATAAAAAGGTTAACTTAATCAAGAAAACTACATGTGAGGAGCCAAAATACAAGTTATGTCTAGAGGTTGCTTCACAACCTAATGACGCTAGAGAATTTTAGGGCATACCATCTAGGGTTTTACTAATTGAATATGTTTGATCATATATCCACTGTAAAGTTGAAGAAATCAAAGATCTGGAAGTTGAGCAAGCTTACAAGAAGCTTTGCATAGATGGAACCATCAGGGATGAGCATAAACATATAGAAGTGAAAGGGCTGACAAATGCCATAATGTTCCCAAAGGAGTTTAAGACCGAGTGGATCCGGTTAGTGCTGAGTAGGGTGCATGACCAAAAGATGTGGCTTGAAAAGCCAAAATAAATCACCTAGGATGTAATACACGCTATGACTAGTTATCCTATAACTGATAAGGCCAAGGCACTTAAGCACCCTCCTCGCCCCAAAATTGAAAAGATGACAGGTGTAGAATGGGATGGCAGAGTATTGAAGGTAAACTCCATCAAAGATCCTGAACTTAAATTTGGTACATGTGTGCTGGGATAGAAGGTATTCCAAGCAAGCATGTTAAATAGTATTGCATGTGGAGCAATTGACACTTCCCACAAGATTCTAAAGAAAGGTCTACAGTTGGATCTATCTGAGCTTCTACTGAAACACTTAGAAGAGAAATTGAGAAAAATCAAGTCTGCAAAGACCAATTCATGGAATTTTGGATCACTTTTAATGTATATATTTTTCTACTTCCAATACTTCTTTCCATCTATCGATAATTTCAACTGGGATACTACCCAACCAGTGACAATTCAAATAGGTGAATTCATTAAGTCACTAGGTGATAACTTCACATCAGTTATGGATGCATACTTCACTAGATTTAAGGATAGAATATAGAAAAGGATGAGGATACCAGAAAAAATGGTAGATTAGTACAAGGATGATATTTTTTTCATGGTAGATACCGATAATACATTGATCAAACCAGCTATACTGAGGAAAGAATGGTTAGCTCCACTTGACTATGAGATTAACATAGATCAAGAAACTAATTCTATTGAAGCATTATAAATGAACCATTGGACAAGTCACAACCAAGGTTTGGAACCTATGAAGAGGCTAAGGCAAGAATAAAGACCAGCCTAGTTGTGAAAAAAATTGACAAAAAGAAATATAAAATGGTTAAGACACTTAAGGAGAAGTTGTCGGTCAATGAAGAAGAGATGGAACAAACATAAGACACCGAGGGATAGTCACCCATCGGTGAAGCTGAACAAGTGAATGAATCTAAATCTATAGAGTCAGATGCACCACCCCCAAAGAAGGCAATAACTACTATTGTATTTAGGACAAGGAGTCAGACCACTAAAGAGGAAAGTTCATCGACGGTTAAAAAGGAAAAAGTGAGGACTTACAAAAGGAAGCCTCAAACCAGTCAAAATTTAGGACCAAAGAGGAGAAGGAGATTAATCAAAAGTAAAGAGGACAAGGAAGACACTAAGAAAGATGAAAAATAAGCTCAAGATCAAAGAGAGAAGCACAAAGTCCCTACAAATATTGATGAAATTGCTGCATCAATTGTTAAGTTAGGATGCATATCTAATCCTAAGATTAGATAGTGGCTAAATTTGAAGCCTGAGGATTAGGTAAAGATAGAGGAAGCCATTATACAGGCAATGATTAACTTCAAATATGTACTAGCATAATTTGATGACAAGATGCCACAAGAGATTATCACAGGCTTTTGGCAAGGTGGACCTATTCATTGAAAATAAAGAAATAGATAAGGGAAAGATCCCTTGTAACTATAATGCCACCCGAGTCCAAAATTGAAGAAATAGATGAAATGATGGAAAAAAATACAAAGAAGTTCTCAGAAAAATTGAGAGCCTACAAGGTACTACATGGAAGCCTAATTGAGCTTGACAAAGAAAATGGTAAATCTTGGAGAGAAATTATAAATATACCAGAAAAGGATACAAGCCCCAAGAGGATGTTAGCTCTCACCAACAAGCCTCACAATGAAGAGAATCAGGCTAAACTGAGCCCAGAGCTCATTCTTATAAATGATGGTGAGAATGTTAATCAAACTAAATTGAACATAGAAGCTAGCAAGGATATGGATACTATAGATGAAACATTCACCGATAATACTATCATTGATATCACCAAAGATGATCCTGCATAGGTGAATATACCGGGAAAAATGCCATTATTGATACAATCTATCAATATCATCTCAGAAAAGGAGAAGTCACCCGACAAGGATGCAAGCATACCTGAGGATAAGGGTGAAGAAGAGGAGAAAGATACAAGTGATGATCTAAAGGTAAAAGATGGCAAGAAAATAGATATAGGTGATGAAGAGAAGAAAGGTGATGCCACTCCCATGGATACTGAAGGAGAAGTTTCTAAAAAAGATAAGGTTGAGGAGGAGACGTCCACACCAAACTAACATGTAGACACTAAGAAGAAGGTAAAAGGAACTACACCTCCAAAGCCTTCATCAAGTACATCTGACAAGGAAAAATAAATTGCTATGGTAGTACATACATCTACCTCCACCACAATTTCAAGGAAGAAGAATAAAAATAATAAGATTCCAATTACCTTGGATGAGATAATTGAAATACCTAACTATGATCCTAGGACATTAGATCCATAGTCACTTACAAAGTATGCATAACTTTGCAAAAGAAATGCTATCCAAGATAAGATTAAAAAGGAAATAAAGGACACATAGGTACTAGAGATAACAAAGGACATACTACAGTAGATTGTAACTGATACCAAAATTTATCATGATTCTCCTATACTTGATGAATTGGCCATTCTTACCAAAGCAATCACATCACATAATGTATATGTAGAGAAGGAAATAGAAGAACAAGCAGAGAAAAAGTACCAACACAAATTAACAGAGAAAATCAGCCAAGAAGTGGCCGAGAACAAGGTAAAGCTATTTGAACTAGTCAGTGCATTGGAACCAATCATTACAGATGTTATAACCTTAGTTCAAAATTTATGCACATTAGAGCACTTCACTAAGGAAAATAGTGAAAAGATTGCAAAGCTAGATGAAAATATTCTTGCTAGTGCAAGAGGTCTCTACACCACTTACAATGCAATAAAGTTGCATTATGAAAAGATAATGGAAGTGAAGAAGTTGATACTTGAGATTTTAGAGGCAGAATCAAAATTTAGGGATGAGGTAACTGAGCTTCAAGATCTACTACTACCAAATCTTACATTACTACAATATCATATGACTATGGCCAGATAATTGATCGACACCCTGGAGATGTCTGTCACCAACAACATCTATGATATGCATGCAAGAATTGCATTGGAGCACATGACCCTGGAACACCTTTATGAGAAATGGGAGAAAATAATGGAAGACATGAAGAACTCCTACTCCCACATTTTTGACAAGTTGTAAATATTTACACCTTTGTCCTTATTATCAAAAAAGGGGGAAAATTATATGATACAAGGATAAAAAGGGGGAAGAGGATAAAAGAGGAAAATGATATGATAAAGGAAAATGATAAGGTGAAAGGAGGAAAAATTATATAGTCAAGTATATATACATATACATATACTATACCAGACCATACATATAGGGGGAGTCATATTGATAAAGTGATCACATGGTGTATATACTAAACATTTTTAGCTTTTGCACATATTAGTTTTTGATACTAATGTCAAAGGGGGAGATTGATGACATATTTTTCCATTAGTATGCAAAGGAAATAGTTTTTGATCCGTTGGTACATGAACACCAAAATACAGGTTTAGTGCAACCCTACAGAACAGTTAACAGAGGTCACCGAAAGTGTTAAAGTGGAACCTGATAAAGGAACCCGACAACATAGGTCACAATGTAAATTGATGACACACATTATAGTGTAACCCAACATAGTAGATAATAGAGGAACCTGACAGACAATCTACATAGCAACCTGACAAGCAGACTACAAAGCAACCCAAGCACCAGTCTATCGAGAGACAATTTTATTCTGAGAAATGTGGATCTGACTTACATGTCAGATAAAACACTTATGTTTTATATTTATATTAAAGCTTAGCTTTAAATCCATTTCTTGAGGGACAAGTAAAGAAAGTATAATTATTTTAATCAGTCTAACTCATTGAAAACATGCAAACTAGGAGATCAAGGTCAAGTTGTAACCCTTTGATCATAGAGTTATCATTGTTATGCGTGAAACTTATTTAGGTCAAATTAATTGTATAAATAGATGTGAAATAAATAAAAATAAGGTGATGTGATGATGATTGTAGCCAAGGAACACATCTAAGGATCAGAGATAGAGATTTATGCAAAAGGACAAAAAAAGACAGAATCAGTTATCAAGAACAAGATTCAAGGCTACCGAGTAGAACAAAGGTATTAATCAAGCACTATAGGTGACACATTATAGTGTGAAATTTAAAGGATCTTTACTTAGAAATTATATATTGCATATACTTGATGAAATTAATTTTCCATTAGTATTCAAACAACAATTTTGGTGAGCATACACCGAAAGACAGGATTGAGCAAACCGAAGATTAGATACTAAGAGCTTACCAAAGATGACTAAGTGCAAAGAGAACCAATGACACAACTTAGTGTGTAAACCAAAATCACAAAGAAGAAAGATAAAGTGGAACCTGATAGAGGAACCTAATATGTAAGATACAGTGTAGACCGATGAGATAGTTAAAGTACAACTGACAAAAAAAAATTGAAGGACAGTCAAGCATGACTGACAGACAGAACCAAAAGTTAGTTGCAGCCCGCAAAAAGTGGATCTAAATTCCACGTCAGATAAAGAAAGTTTATTCTATTTATAGAATATTTAATTGTTTTTAAATCCATTTCTTTAGGTACAAGATACATGAATGTAAGTGCTTTAATTAGTCTTACTAATTTAAAACACATAGACTAGGAGATCTAGGTACAAGTTGTAAACCTGATCTTAGAGTTAACATTGTTTTTATCAAAACTCGATGAAGTCAATCCATCTATAAATAGATGGTGAAATCATTCATTAATAATGATGTAAAGAGAGAGGAGAACATGAATGAATCAAACAAGCACATATATGGATCAGATTGAGAGTTTCAAGAACAAGAACAACAAAAGATGAATTTGGTTATCAGAACCAAGAACAAAGCATATCAAGAATCAGAGGTATTATTCAATCACAATTAGGTGATAATATTTTTCATGTAAACTAAATTTGATCTATATTAGCAATAGGAGAGTGCATATACCAGGTCAATTTGTAATTTTCTATCATTCTAACAAGTGGAGCAAAGTGTAAAAATCCTTTCAAGGAAGGTGGATTTAACAGTCCAACAACAAATATCTTAACTGAGTGCACACTCAATAGTGTTGCTAAAGCTCCTAATAGAGTATACTTTAATAGGTCTCCACCAATACTCTTACCAGGGTAGATCATCAGAAGTGATCAAAATTTTAAGCCTTAACCAGCCCCTTCCAATCTGAAGATAGTGAAGATTTTGTGGGTGCCATCCCCACCGTAGTTTTTACTTTCTCACAGGAGTTTTCTGTGATATCATAACTTGTCTTATGTGTCAATTAATTTCATGAATTTTAATATGATTGTTCACATGTATGTTAATAATATGAATTGATATAACTCACATCAAGATAGTATAAATCAGATTGAATGTATATAAAATTGATTACAAAGGTTAATTGAGGAAAGGGATACAAAATTTTTAGAGGTACTGATTCACCCCTCCCCTCTTAGTACATACGTCTCATTAATCCCAAAAATTGGTATCATATATGAGTCTCTTCTTGGAAAGCTTAAAGGCTTAAGAGAAAATATCACACAATGGAGAAGTATAGACTTGACAAAAATATTGAGAATAAGAAGCTTGAAATTCAGATGTTCTATGAACAATATAAAGAAGCGAGAATCAATATGAGACAACTACTAGATGAAAGATATAATATGACATATCATTGTAATGAGATAGATTATCATGAGGAAGAGATACCAGATTTCTTTGAGTCTTCAGGATCAACTATAGGCAAAGCATCATATACATCAGAAGAAAGCATCACAAGCCTAACTGAAATCAATCTACATCTAGCTGGACAAGTTAAATATTTTCAAATCAGTCAAGAGACACATATGGTAAGGATGATTGATGTCATGAACAATGCTATATTGGTTGAGCAAGAAAGAACACTAGCTATTGATGATAGAAGAGAGATCACAGACAAGCTACAAGAAAAAGAGTCTTAAATTCAAAGACTTACTGAGCATCACCATGAAGTTACAAATAAGATTATTCTCATGAGTCAAGAGGCAAAAAGAATGAATGTTGAACTCATTGAAAGAATATAAGCTATCAGTGAGCTAAGGGATGAGAATTAAAAGTTGAAACATGAAAGAAGAATTCAACAAAAACATAATGAGATCATCAAGAAACCTGAAGAAAGCAATAAAAGAATGGATGATTTTCTTGAAGGACAACGAAGAGTCAACACGAATAATAGTCTAGGCTTTACCAAGAATGGAGAATCATCAAATCAAACTGATCCAAAGAATGTGTATACAAATCCAAGACCAAGAAATCTTACATGCAATCACTATGGAATGCAAGGCCATACATCAAATGTATGCAAAGACAAAATGAAAGGTATTCCTAAATCTACATCTTCATTCATAGGATTTTGTTATAAATGTGAAAATAAAGGACATAAAGAATATGAATGTAAGTATTTGATGAAACAAACAAAGAAGGAAACCTACATGGACAATTATTGTCCTAAATGAAAAATGAATGGGCACACAACTCTTGAATGCTAGAAAAAGAAAAGGAAAGTATGGAAGCGAAAAGGTCAAGAAACTCCCTATCAACTGAAGAGAGTCGGTAATTAATATGTGTGGGAATAAAACACTTGCACAATTTGTATAGAATGTGGAAGATATGGTCACATTACTGCAAATTGTATGAGACAGTGGACTAGAAATTCTAGAGGCTAGACTAACCTTGGAATGACATGCTTACACTATCACAAAGTTGGTCATCTTAAGAAAGACTGCAGAGACCGAATGACAAAGACAAGCACATATCCCAATGTAAACACCATTGAAGATATCCAGAGAGCTAGAGAAAAAATATGAAGAAAAGCTTCAAGCAATGATGAAGCTAGAACAAGAAATGCAAATGGTGACACCCCATCCAATGGATCCGGTGACATCACCACCCCCACCTAAGAAGAACAAGTATGGAATTGCATTACCCAAGCTATTATATTACATTAGTTCCATAGTATGTTGATATAATGTCAAAATAGCATAAGAAAGATGCATCATGGTATTACTTGTTAAAATATATGATAACTATGCTCTTGGGCATATATATAATGAAACCCATCAGTATACACTCAAAACTAAGACTGCCTACATTTACTAAAAATTTTTGGTTAAAATGAAAGTTGCTAAATATAAACCAAGCCTCATCAGTAAACAAGCAAATGAACAAGTTTTCAGTGATACTAAAACCTATCGGTAAAAGCAAGTGAATTAATGACTGCTCTAAAATGTTATGTTGTCACCAAAGGAGGTAAATCCTTCACCGATGAATTCAATCTTCATACATTGAGGAGTTGGTAAGAATTTATGACATGCATTTTAGGGAAACACCTATAAATAGGGCAATGGAATGACTCATTTGTCATGACACCCAGAGCAGAGAAACCAAGGCGATTTCTGAGAAGAAAGAAACTAAGTTATAGAGCAACCATGACTTGATGACCAGCACTCCAAAGCAGTTCAAGAATCATCGCAAGCACAAATAGTAAGTTCTATGAGACCAACAACTCTATTTTCATGTATTTCAAAGGAAACCCTAAATTTTTGAAAATGGCTTCAACCTCAAGAACCGTGAAAGCCAAGAATGCAAAGAAAGATGAGTTCAAACTCATTAAAAATTTGGCGTGTGAGGAACCTAACTACAAGATCCATCCTAAGGTTTCCTCACAACCTGACAACGCTGGAGCATTTTCACACATACCAACTAGGGTTTTACTTATGGAAGATGTTTGATCTTTCATAAACTACAAGATTGCAGAGATAGGAACATCAGACGTTGAAGAATCTTATAAGAAGTTGTGAAATGATGATGGAACACTAAAGGATGAACACAAGCATATTGAAGTGAAAGGGCTCACCAATGCCCTAATATTTTTGAAGGTTTTCAAAACTGAATGGATTCAGTTAGTGTGAAGCCGAATGCATAACAACAACCTATGGCTTGATGAACCGAAGGTAATAACTTGAGACATCATTCATGTGGTCATTGGTTACCCCATAACTGAAATAGTAAAGGCACTCAAGCATCCACCAAGGGCCGAGACCGAGAAGATGACAGGAGCCAAATGGGATGGCAGAGGACTAAAAGTTACAACAATAATTGATGATGAGATCAAGTTCGGTGCATGTGTTCAAGGATACAAATTCTTCCAGGCAAGCAGATTGAACAACATAGAATAAGGTGAAGTGGACACATTATTCAAAATTGTGAAGAAGGGGACATAATTGGACCTATCTAAGCTACTCCTAAATTATTTGAAGGACAACTTAAAGACTACCAAGAATGAAAAGTCAAACACATGTAAGTTTGGCTCACTAATAATGTGTATCTTCTTTTATTTTCAAGAAACATTCTAGTCGGTTGGAGATATTAAATGGGACAACACCAAACTAGTCACCATGCAAATCAGTGAGCACATAACTACACTGGGAGATAACTTTGAGATAGTCATGGATGAATACTTGAATGTATTCAAAGACTGAATACAAAATAGGGTAAGAATCCACGAGCAACTCATTGAAAAGTATAAGGATGAGATATGCTTCATGGTTGATACAAAAAATACATACATTAATCATGCTGTACTGAGAACAGCATGGTTACAACCATTGAAGTATGATATCAATATTGATCTTGCAACTAAGGCAATTGATGACTTGATCAATGAACCATTGGATAAGAAACAACAAAAAATTGAAAAATATAAAGAGGCCAAGACAAGAATAAAATTTGGCCTAGTTGTTAAGAATTTTTTTGAAAAGAAGGATAAAATGGTGAAGAATCTAAAAAAGATACTCTCAGCAACTGAGGAAGAAGTTGAATAGGATGAAGAAGTTGAAAAGGAGGAATAAACTGAAGAATAATTATCTATCGATAAAGATGAAGGAAAGGATGAATCTAAGGAAATAGAGTCAGATTCACCACCTCCACCACCAACTAAAAAGCCAAGGATAATAGCTTCTTCTAGGACAAGAAGCCAAACATCAAAAGATTCTACCCCTTCACCTCGAAAGAAAGGAAAGGTCAGCACTTACAAGAGGAAAGCTCCCGCATTGAAGAGAAGGAAAAACAAGAGAGGAAGGAAATTCATAAGAACCTGAGAGGATATAGAAGAAACCAAGCAGGATGAAGCTATAGAGGCAGAAAGGTTTCAAGGTAACACCTCCTAAATCTATTGATGACATATGAAAATCTATTGCAAACTCTGGATCTATTACAGATTCAAAGATCAGAAAATAGTTGAAGTTAGACCCAGAAGATTAGAATAAAGTAGAGGATGCCATCATAGCCAAAATGTAAAAATTTAAATATGTACCAATTCAATTTGAAGGTAGTTATTTACCAAGGGAGCTCTTGGATAGACTATACTCCCATTGGACATTTGCATTGAAGAATGAGAAGGAAACAAGAGAGAGTACTTGTTTCTGTCATGCCACCTGAATCAAAGAAGGTAGAAATAGATGAAATGATGGAAAAGTACAAAAAGGCGTTCTCAGTGAAGCCAAGAGCATAAAAATTTCTTGAAGGAAAGCTTATAGAGATTGAGAAAGACAACCACAAGAAATGGTGTAAGATAATGAACATACCTACTAAGGAGGAAAGCCCCAACAAAGACCTTCAACAAAAAGATGTTGACAAGGCAACTCAAGATGAAACATCTATTGAGTTAGACAAAAAAGAAGATGATACAACTGGTAACGAGACTGTAGATGTTGCAGATGAATCATGGCCAGACACCACAAATGATAATATTGTGTATACAAACATCATTGACATCAAAAATGACCTAGCAGAGGAATTGAATAAAGATGAATATGTCACTATTGCAAAGGACAAAACCAATGAGTAGCACACAATAGTTGACACTGCACAAGTAAACATTCAAAGCAACATGCCAATATTGATACAAGCTATCAATATTCTACAAGAGAAGGAAAAGTCACCAGAGAAAGACACTTCCAAGGATGCAGGGGAAGAGAAAAAAAAAGACAACACCAATGGTCAAAAAGACATCGAAGTCACTCAAGATGTAACCAATATCAATAAGGTTACTGGAGGAGATAAAGAAAAGGATGTAGATTCACATGACAAGAATATAGAAATAAATAATGATGAAGCAAAGAACACCAATGAAGGAGACAAACCTAAAGATGGTACTCCTGAGGAAATTGACAAAGGTGCTACCTGTATGCACCCTAAAATGGTCGCCTAGACTTTGGGCCCCATTTCTCAATTTATCAAATTCCTGAATCAATGCTTTGGAACATTTTCAATTCAAATCAATTTCCTTGATCAAATTGTAATTAATTCAA
>MU226709.1:309747-350038 GCA_018584345.1 Thuja plicata | reverse complement strand
GACAATTTAGAGCTACCATACTCAAAACCTCATTCTCAACGAATGCAAAAGACAAGAAACCATCTTCAGGGTCCACAAAACCAACAAACTGAGAGAACACAAAAATACATCATCCACACAAGGAACTGACACAGGAAGTCTCCACCTAAAGGTAAAAGGATCAGAGGTAAAGTTCCTTCCTGTGGAACCTGGTGATATCTCTGTAACAACAACAACGATCGAGGATTTTGAGGGATCGCTCAGACCTGTGAAGCTAGGCGGAGATGATACCTGGTACTTGCACTCCTGCATCACCAAGAAGATATACATGAGTACCAATGGATATGCATACAAATTAAATGGCCAGGATCGATACATCGTGTCGACCTCAACTAAGTGAGTGACTACGACTTTGTCCTGAGTCATGAAAACACATCAGACACATATTCATAAAACATCATGATAATGGTTAATTTCAAATCCTTGGGTTAGATCCATAAACATTTAAAACTAGATAGTTTTCTAATCTCATAAACATATAAATAATAACCATAAATGAGCATATCAATCATCTGATAAACATATCATCATCCACAAAACATAAATGTAAATGTATAGTTCTAACCATCATAATAGAATGTCCAAATCAGAAAGTCCAAGTATCACCATAAGAGAGGGTATTACATCTTCCCCCCTAGAGTTAGGTTTACTCCTGGAAGCCTACAAATAGATATGGATAAACATCTCTAAGTCTAGAAGCATCCTCCCATGTAGCGGAGGAATCATCATTGGGGTCCCATTGGACCCTTTCCTAATCTATGGTGTGACCCCTGAGAGTTAGTGTCCACTATTGCAAAATGTGTACTAGCTCTAAAGCTAGCTGCCCGTCCACTACCTGTAACGCATTCCAATCCAAAACATGAGTCACATCAAGAATATATTTTCTAAGAACTGAAACATGAAATACATTGTGAATACGAGCAAGGCTGGGTGGCAAGGCAAGCCGATAAGATACTGGTCCTATATTCTCTAGGAATTTGAAAGGGCCAACAAATCGAGGTGCCAACTTGGAGCCTTTTCCATAATGGGTTGGACGCTTTCATGGACGGACCCTCAAAAAGACTCTATCACCAAGAGTGAAGTGTACATCAGTCCTATGAGTATCTGCATACTTCTTCTGCCTATCCTGAGTAGTCAAAATATGCTCTCTGATATGTTTGACCTGCTACTCCATATCCTGTAACATCTCAGTGTCTAGAAGTACCCTATCCTCCAATCAGTCCCAACTTAAGGGAGTGCAGCACGGATGGTGATACAAATCTTGAAAAGGGGACATACCTATGGAACTGTGATAACCATTATTCTAAGAAAACTCCACCAGATATAGATATTCTTCCCAATGGGTCTGCCTATCCATAACATACATTCTGAGCATATCCTCAAGAACCTGATTGACTCGCTCTATCTGCCCATCTGTCTCAGGGTGATAGGCTGATCTGAAGTTGAGCCGAGTCCCTAAAGTGTGTTGAAGTGAAGTCCAAAGAGCTGATGTGAATACTGGATCACGATCAGATATGATTTTCCTCGGGATACTATGGAGTCTCACAATGTCCTTCATGAATACTCTGGCTATAAAAGTTGTTGAATAGGGGTTGATCGGGGAAGAAATAATAAGGGGAGTATTATGCTTGTAGAAAAATTAGATTAGAGAGGAGAGAATTTCATTTAGTTTGGAATTTGGTTGTGCCAGAAAGGGGCTGGAGATTGCATCCAGAAAGATTTGAAGGAGTGCTGGAAGAGTTGAGGGGAGTAGATTCTTCTTCATCAACTGGTCTCTGTAGGACTCTAGGTTGGAACATAGGAGTTGATTAGAGAAGAAATAATAAGGGGAGTATTATGCTTGTACAAAAATTAGATTAGAGAGGAGAGAATTTCATTTAGTTTGGCATTTGGTTGTGCCAGGTTGGGGCTGGAGATTGCATCTAGAAAGATTCGAAGGAGTGCTGGAAGAGTTGAGGGGAGTAGATTCTTCTTCATCAACTGGTCTCTGGAGGACTCCAGGTTGGAACCCATCCTGAGAGACAAATCTCTTTTATTGTATGCATGATGGTTTTAGATTTGTTTGATTGTTTCTGTATATGTTTTTTTTGTTTGTTGAATGTTTATACAATATTTTATTATTGTAAAACTGTCGAAAGTTTATATATTGTTGCATTATTGTATTATTTAATATTTTATTATTGCAAAAGGTTTATGCATTATTTCACTCTATGTTATTGTGTTATTGTAGAATGTTATGTATGTTATGCATAGGAAGATCCTAGAAGCACTCTAATCCAAAACAAGGAATACTAAACAACAACATAGGTAACTGACACATGTAGGATAACCTAAGCTGTATATAGGGAAGTTTCATCACATAAGCCCAACCTTGAAGGTAACCCTAGTAGTACCTCTTGACTCTAGCCTCCAAGTGACACTATGTGGCTCAGTGATCCTTTCGCGAAGACAAGGATCCCAACTCCCACCGTATCATGCGACAAAACTCAAGGCATGGGTAGAGACTCAGACATCTTATTAGTTCATTTTAAACCCCTTTAATGTATCATATTTTCACTTATTAAGTAACTTGCCAATGGGTTTACCTAGTAACCGCTTAGAGTCATTGACCCCCATTGCAAGCCACTTCCCCAATGTACACTTAGTTAACCTACCTAGGCTCAAGATCAACACATGAAGATATACATAATCACAAATTGCACCCTGCTCATTCAGGAGCACATAGGTTCTCAATAACCACAAAACATCCATAGAAGCCTCATAAGTCCAAAAAACACATCATACCAAACCAGGTTGGGTCTAGGAATATCAGGACTATGACATCATCATAAATCATGAACTAACATCACAATAACATCATACAGAAAGTACAATCCCAAAACCTCTAGTTTTAAGTCCTAGGGTCATCTAACCCAACAGATACCCGAAAGCATGATAACAATATCGAAAGGGTCACATGGTCGATTTAGGGTAATAACATGAACACACACACCATAAAGTAACAGAAATGATAAACACTCCCCCCGGACTCTGTATACATCCTAGGTCATCTAATGCCCCCATAAAACACATATATGCAGAAGAGAATCATAAGGATGCATAGACTACAAACGTCCTAAAAGACTGAGAAATGAACATAAGAGAATAACATTTACAATAAATCAAAACATCCATATGCATAAAACAACCACATTATCCATTCAATATCTGGTCTAGGTTTAGGCTTATTCCCAAAACACAATATCCTTCAAATTACCTCCATTTAAATCCATTTCTAGTATCTAAATAAACTTAACAAAAATAACCATTAAGTTAATCAGATCATTTAAGCTAAACCTAATATCTCCATATTAACCAAGACTTTTACTAATTAAAATTTACATCAATTAATTCTAATTAGTCCATACGTAATTATGTAAATTACAGTAATACTTTGTTTAAATCAAATTAATACTCGTATATATTAATTAGAAATTAATATTACTACATTAATAGCATACACATTAATTCAAACTAATTATGAAAATATTAATTAAAAATTAATAACACATATTCCATATATATAAAAAAAACATTAATGTTAAATCAAATCAAATTAATTTTAATCTAAATTAAATTAAATTAATTTTTTTAAACAAAAGTGAAATATATATAAGAAAAAGCAATTAAATTATAACTAATTTATAAACTTAAAATTAATGAATATATAAAAAAAAACAACTAACATGGGGGGCGGGGGGGCGGGGGAGGGAACGTGGTCCCCACGTACCCCCACCGCTTAGCTACCCATGCGGTATATACTGTGGGCAGACCGGCCTGCCTTACGGCAGTGCTGGCTACCGCGGGCCCGGTGCCCCGTGGGGAGGGTGGGTGGAGCCCACCGCTCCCCACCTTCCCACGTTAAAACAAAGAATTTCATAAAACTTTGTGGGAGGGGGGTTTTAATAACCCAATGCAACTTTTTTAAAATTTTTTTTTTTTACTTTGATTTTATTTTCTGTTTAGAACGTTTTAAATTCATTTACCTTAAAAAGGTAAATGTGTATTTTTTTTATTTAATAGTAAATTTACGAAAATGGAAATAAATTGATAGGACAACCTTTTTGCTTTTATTCCATTTTTGTCTACTGGTGAACTTTTGTCTGTATCTTTCCAGAGACTCTTTTTTTTTTAATTGATTTAATTTTTCCCGAGGAGATACAAAGGAACCAATAATTTTATTTTTTCCTATAGTTAGGACTATAGGCATGATTTAATTTTTCCAATTTCTAGGAGAATTATAAAAGATCTAACCACGAAACTTCGACAACATAACTGTACTATGCTAAGAAATACTTAATCATGTAAATGATATATCTAGGCTACTAGTAAATACCCAAAAACATAGAAACAATGGCAAACCATGAATTTAATTTCCTCTATAGTTTAAACTATAGAAAGGATTAATTTTTCCATTTTCTAGGAGATCCATAGGAAAATTTTCAACGAAATTCGGACAACATAATTGGACTATGCTAAGTAATGATAAACAATGAAAATATAAGATCTAAGTTTTCATAAACACATATTTCAACAACAATTTCAAACTAGAAACCCTAATACCCATTTACACTTAATGCTATAAAACGAAACCCTTAATGCCCACAAGCACAGATCTGACATGCAAGCTTGAATAAAAGTACATAATTGATCTAAGAACATATTTTTTTAATTGAAATCTTCTAAAACACAAAATAACCAAGCAAGGAATGACCAAACAAGGGATTCTTAGCTTTTTGGATGCATAGAAGACAGGGATCCAAAAACCATAATTGACATGAACAAGACCCTACCTTAATATCTGTTGGAGAATACACAATGCAAAATTTAAGCAAGGAGATTTCCCAAATTATGCTCCAAAACCAAGCACACACCAAAGCTTCCAAAAAATACTCCCAAAAACCTGTTATGTTCAAATGAGAGAAGAATCCCCCTAATGAGGATCAACTTCCCCTAATCAAGCAATCCCTAATGACAACACATTCAGTTAACTCCTAAAAGGACTCCTCTCCAAAATTGAAAGAAAATAACAATTAATAATTAAAATATTTAATTACTTGCACAACTCAACTTTGACTCCTAAAATCAAGTTGAGAGCTTTGAGTTTGAATATACTTTTTCAACCAAATCTTGCACATGTAATTAATAAAATCTTAATTTAAATAACTTAAATATTGACATCACAATAATCTATGCAACTAAATATTTAATTATTTAATCAAGCTTAAAAGCTTATTTACTCTAATTTTCAATTAAATCTTCAATTAAATATTAATATTCAATAATTGTACTTTAATTAAACTTTCATTTAAACATAGGTATTTAATTTAATTTTCAATTAATTAAATACCCTATATTTAATAATTAATTGCAATAATATATAATTAAATAAATAACATGATATAACACCCACATAATCACATCAAGCACCTGAAATCAAACACATGCAAAATCAAACATGATCAAGGAATGGTATACATGAATTCCTATCAACTATAGGAATTCGGTAAGGGTAGTCAAACATATACTTGTCCACCAACTAGGACAATTTGGTTTAGGATAGGATTTGGACCTAAAAACTATCTCCCCTCTCTTACCATTGAGATTAATGTGATAGCGCACGCTCACTCTTGCCAATTCAGGGAAGACATAGCCCGCTACCTTCAAACCTGTCATCACAAAGATGAACATACATGCATATATCATATTGGAAACAATGGTTGAGACTAGGTTATCGTGTGGATCTCGCTGAAGCAAGTAACTATGAATCTATCCCATACCATACCAAGCAAATCAAACAGTAATGAAAACATACAATGATCCATGTGCATATAACTCTAAGGTCAGTATTGTTAGAAAACCATAATCGAAATGAAATCCTAACATATACATAAGCATCATAAAATAACCATAAATCACATATACACAAATGATACAACATGATAATTATGGATCAAGAATATACTGAAATCTAATACATAAATATCATCTAAATTATCTGAATAAATCCACACATACATCCAAAATGCCTAAAAGAGTTTGGCATCAACAAACTAAAAAGAAACCTAAGAGGTGGGTATTACATCCTCCTCCCCTAAAACTAGGCTTACTCCTAGAAGCCTAAAACAAAGATAGAGATAACACTCTCTCATCACAAAACATCTAATCTAAGTCCTTAAAGACTCAAAGTGTGGGTCCCATAGGACCCTTCCCAAGTCTCTGATTCAAACACTGAGGATCATTCCCGACTGTAGGAATCCAGAAACTAGCTGCTGGATCTCTACTTGTAGCACCACTCACAGGAGCATGACACATAGGTGGAGGATGATCAAACACTACATACGCTCTGTGAGACATACCAACATTGCCCATTGTAGGCTCAGAAGTTGTTGGCCTCTGTCCTAAGGACTGTGGTGCACGCTGAGGAGAATTGATAGAAAAATGTCCAAACTATCCACAAGTGAAGCAAGCTCCCTTGCTACCACCTTATCTAACTAAAGGTGCTCTAGACTCTTGAACATTTCCCCTACTAACAACCTGGTACACACTCTGTGCTGGCTGAACTGACCAATTGTGCTTGCTGCGCTGAATGTCACAAAAGTTCCTAATCTGAGGACCACTAAAAGAATAAGGATTGTTTCCTCCTTGCTGATGAGACTGACTACCATTTGGAATGGTAGAAGGACCTCTCAAATTCCCACCTCCCTGAGAATGATTATCTCTGACAATAGAAGTAGGTGCTCTCGAGTGCACTCCTAAATGACCACCATAGCCCAATGCTAGATTTTCCTCTGTAAGTGTAGCTTTGATGACCGCCTCCCTGAGGGATGTAGGCTCAAAGAGTCTAACCTCCCCAACAATGTGTTCATTTAGCCCCCTAACAAAGTGCTAAATCACAAGTGCCAAATCCTCACCATATCTAGCATACTGTTTGAGATCAAAGAATCGATGCTCATACTCAACCACTGATAGGGTCAACTGCCTCAAGTTGTGGAACTCATCAGCCCTCTGCTGTCTCCACTGATCAGAGAGGAATCTCTCTCTAAAATTCTTAAGGAAGAGTTCCCATGTAATGGTGTCCATCTGAAGACTTAGCTTCTTCTCCTCTATCTTCCACCATATCGCTGTGAAATTGGAGAGTTGAATTGCTGCATACCTAGCTTTAGTATTGCTACTAAAGGGATGCATAGCATAAATCATTTCTAATGCAATAAGCCAAGTCTCAGCTTCAAATCGTGTTCCTTTCCTATCAAAGGTAATAGGTGGAACTCTCATGAGATCCCTCATGTGGTTCACTGCCACAACCTTAGGATCCAATGTAATAGTCCTCCTTAGAGGGCTCCTAGATCTCTCCCTCTCAACTCTACCCTGCTCAGGAATACGATTCAGTAACTCCTGCAACAATTTCCTAATACCTGGCTCCTCTGAACCAGCCTAACGCTCTTCCCTCTTCTCATCTCTGTTATCTTGATGAACACTTATGGAAGGAATGTGGTCCCTACCCCTTCCATGGCCACCCTCTTGGCCTCTACCAAAACCTCTAGAAGATCTAGATTTAGGCATGATTCTTGAATCAACCAGAGAATTAGGAAGGTTGATGGAAACTGGTGAATAGACAAAAGGTAACTATCGACAAGACTTTGTGAGCAATCTCATCAATAAATGATAAGTTGTCACTAGGTACCGGGGTACCGACAAACTTTTCCTGTAAAGGTTGTCTAGGGAATAAATTATCTAGGCCTTCAAGCACCTGAGTGTCGGGTTCTGACAGTGCGGGGAGCTAAGTTGGGTGTGTGACTGTTTTGTTCGAGGGGATAGCTAGTTTTTGACTTGTCTCCTTCTTCAGGGATTTTGGTAAGTTAAGGGTTCCTGCAAGAATTTGGGTTATCAAACAAATTTCAAAAGATATGCCAGGGTTAGAGTGTTTTACTTCTACTTATAGTTATGCAATACATTTAAAACATCAACAATTCTCTAACAAACTATACTAAATACTTAACATACAAAGAATCAGTGATTCATACATGTTCAATAGAAAGAGGAAAGGAGGTTATTAATCTACTTAAAACTTTAGAGAAAAGGACATTAGAAACATACAACACAAAAGATCATTAACTCAGAAATTAGAACACCAACAACATCATTGCTAGAACTCTTCCTTCTTCATTAATAGGGTTCCAGCATCACTGGTGTATACATCAATGACACCAAGAGAGCATATAACTACTAAGAACTAATAAGAATGAGCTCCTGTAACTACTAGGAATGAAAATACTAAAATGCTATTACTTGGACTACAAAATCATCAATTTTTTTGACCCTTGAAATAAGGTCAGACTTGTTATTTATAGACATAGGTTACCCTAAAACTAACCTAATCCAATTGTGCACTCAACAATAGAATACAATATGTAGTGGTCAGTACTACCTGCACCACTTACAATCACCTCTAAAAGAGCACAGGTCTGACAACTCAGAGGAAGAAGACAAGAAGAAAGGATGGAAGAATCAGCCTCAAGAAGAGTGTCAAAGTAAGAATAGAATAAATCCAATCTTCCCAGTTTTTGAGGCTACATGCCTCATTAATGTAAAATGTGGCTCACTATTTTCGATGCACCAAGTAGTTAATGTTAGAGAAGTGCCTTGGAAAGGTCACCTGTTAGGGCCATCCCTCCATTTGACATACCTTATTAGGTTCACCAACTTTTTGACCTTGTTATTAACTGTTGGATAGTGACCGGTCAGCTCCAGGGAACCTAGACACGGGTCACTAAAAGAATACAAAACTGTTGGATCAAAAATTCTAGATTCTGGGAGCTTACATTCAAAGAATAATGAATTCTCAAAATACACCCTACTGGTGGAAATCCTTGGAATTCGGATAAGCCTTACTATTCCTTTTATGTTTTGAATGTTTCCAAGAGTTGGGAAACTCTAGTCTCATCAATCTCTTCGATGCTAGCCTTATAGTACTTGGCCATCCCTATTTGTTCACCCAAGTTCGGGGTGTTCCCTTTGAATTTCATGGCCATTTTTGTAGCATCATGGGCCCAGAGAATCATATGGGATATGTGTGACATATTTGCTTCATCCATCGCCTCCAGGGACTGATAGTAAGACTCCATTAGCTTGTCAAAATTTCCTACAACATATTCCTCTGGAGTGCATATTTTAGTACTAAAGTGATCAATTCCTGAAGCCCTTGTAACAAATACTTGTACATATTTAAAGAATATTCCACCTCTGGGACTTTGTCTCTCAAGGCCCCTACCAGTTGCTTGCTTATCTCCAATTTGAGATCAAGTCTAGAGTGCTAGACCCTAATGAAGTTGAAGGACTCTTCCCCCAAAATTCTGGCCTCGGTGACTACTTCCTCCCTAAGACCCAAGAGTTCTCATAATTCACTCATCCTTGCTTCATATTTATCATTCTCTCCTTCCCAGAGAGTAATGGTATTTTTGACTTAGTGAAAAATGTCATCTGCCGCATACAGGTCTAGGAGTGTTGCCACTAGGACATGTGAGACATTTCCTACCTATTTGGCCACCCATTCATCAACTACCTCTTCCTTCTTCTTCATACTATAAGACTAGAAAAGGGGTTAGAAAGCATATCTAGGTAACCGCAAACCCTAAAACATATGCTACCCTAACTAAAATAACATTAAAACCATTTGAAACAAGAGTTTGAAATGTATGCAAGATAACACAAACAAAATCACTTCAAATGTAGTTCTAATGGTCTCCTTTCTTCTCCATAGAGGTTGATATGTTGCTCTTTGACAAACACAATTGGAGGAAGAACTTGAAAGCTTGAATTGATAATGAGAATTACTAGGAGATGAGCGATCTTGAGGTTTTCTCAAAATCTCGTGGTTAACCTTGAATGAGAGGAATGCATCCCATTTTATAGAAAATGAGAGGCAATTTGGTGAGATTGCACAAAATCAATGCATAAATGCAGATTTTGGTTGGTGAGATGCTTGGAAGCATGAAATGGGGGAGAGATATTGAGGAGATATTAAAAATATTTGTGAAGCACCTTAATAGGGATGAAAATCCTCAATTAAGGGATATGATATTTAGGTGAGATTATGAATCTTTAATCAAATCCATAATTCAATATTCTCAAATATTCCTCAAAATCAAATTAGATTTATGAAATTATAAAAAATCTCATAAATTGAAATTAGTCAATTTATTAATAAAAATTAATTAATTGTTGGAGACTTAGGGAAAAGGGGGAATAAATAATTTTTATTTATTTATTCAATTAGGACTTAGGATAAACTATGGGTTATTCATCCAAAGTGGGCAATTAGTGGTTTATAGGTTGAATTGAAGGTGTTGATGTTGAATTGAAATGATTTTGATAATATTGATAAGGATTAGGGTTAATTCTGAGGGTTCTGGAATAGCTTAGGAAATCACGAGGCATCAATGAGCTTTGATAATGCGCCCGCGTAATGATGATTGGAAATGATTGAAAAGAACCAATGAAATTTGATGGCATCGTAAGATTGAAATGGGGAAACATCGATGATCTTTGACAATGTTCTCAAAATGATAATCAGAAATAGTATTGACAATAATGAACAACACCATTGAATTAAAATTTATAGATTGATAGCGATAACACTAATGATCTTTGATAGTGTTATCAAATGGTTGATAAAGGGGATACAAAGAATCGATGATCCTGGACAATGCTCTTGAAATGATGATTAGATTGGTTGATTTGAAATAAGGTTTTGATCAATTGGTTTGAAATTGGGTTACTTAGACATCAGTGATCTTGGACAATGCCCTAGAATGGTCAGAAATGAGTCCAGACAATTTTGCAAATGATTAAAAATAGAATAGGATAGGTTTGAATTGATTTAGGAAGGTTTGGAATGGTTTAGGATTGAATAGGATTAGTTTAGGAAGGTTTGGAATGGTTTAGGATTGAATAGGATCAGTTTAGGAAAGTTTGGAAATGATTTGGAAAATGATCAATTTGATAGAGAAAGTAGAATTGTTAATAAATAACTGAACAATTTTACAATGTTCAATCATCGCTGAAAGACACAATGTTGCCATATAATAAAGATCATATGCACCACATAGAGGAATAATTAGGCCACAAAACAACATTTCGATTGTAATGCTAAAAATGTTAAAACACGTAGACCAGCAGGTTTGAACCATTTTTAGGTGTCTACACATACTTCTTAAAGTGTCAACGTCACCCTATGGAATTAGTGCTTTGGATATGGAAGCTTCTAGATGAATGGTAGTTATAGGTTGCACCAGCTCTATCAATAGTCTGATGAGATTTTCATTCTTCTCTCTTTCTTCCTAGAGCTTCTGGGCTTGCTTGTCGTAATGGGCCTCAATTACCCGGATGACCTCTCTGAGCAGGTCCAATTCACCCTGCTTATTCCTCTTACCCAAAGGTATTTCTATCACCATGTATTCTGCAACACTTACTACTACTTTCTCCTTATCTGGAGGAGGTGTCACAATGATCATGATTATATCTCTGCCTAGACCAGTCCAAATGGAGTGGAGGGTCCGAGCCTTCTTTTCTTTGGGGCGCTTTATGTCTATGCCGTCATCTTAGCTAAGGAGAGATAGGCTTTTTCTGCCACTAGATCCTTTCTATTTATTAAGTCCACCAACCATTGTGGTGGTAGAGGTGGCCTTTCTGCCAGGGCCTAGTCATGGGTATCCTCTCTAGGGTTCTAATTTTCACCCCTGTATCTAAGGTCTCTTCAAACTCTTTTTCTTGATCTCTGGTATTTTCTATACCATCCACCTTTGTGGCATCAATATCTTCTATTTTAGTGCTCCTATCCTTAGTAGCCTTTGTAGAATCAAGGTTCATACCTTTGGGGTTCTCTCCCACCTATTGTTGTTGTTGTTCTTCTCTGGTATCATCTATCGGGATGTTTTCCTCTGTTGGCTTCTCCTCTAGAGGTGGCAGAGGCATCTAGCCAATGTTTGACCATTGGGATGGTGAGACCACCTCGCCAAATGTTACCCTACCCAGGGTGGGGAAGGGCATTTGGAGCATGGTGGCTGAGGTTACAGTTGTTCCCATAGGTCCAATTCCCCTAGCCAAAGTCAGCTTCTCATCCTATTGTATCTTTTCTGCTTTGGTCTCCAAGACTAGGATATCCTAAACATCTGGGATGTTTACTTGTTCTTTTTCCTTTTCTTCTTCTCCCTAGACCTCCTGCTCCATGAAAATTTCTTTTTTTGGCATTTCTTCCTCAGTGGGGATCCTCTCTTGTTCTTTGGTGTCAATTTCTTCCACCACTTTCCTGATATCCCCTTTTAGGTTTACAAGCTCATCCGTCCCAAATATATCATCAAAGTCATCATGCAGAGGGGAGGTATTCGGGGAATTTTTTGGTTGATTTTCCAGCTCTAGGGAGTCCATAGAGACAATTTGTATTTTAGGGATGTTGGGCATCCCAAGTTCTACCTCTACCTTAGGCTGAGGAACACTTGTTCCTTTCTTGTTTCTTTTTGTTACCAATGACGGCCTAACATCCAACATGGTTGCACATTCTTCCTCCGCTCCTATCCCCGCAGCTCAGATCATGAGTTCTACAAGGGAAGGGGAAGTAGAAGGGAGGACATGGGTTTTCTAGACTACCAGGATGACAAGCTGGGTGCATAACACCTCTTTCATTAGCTGGGATGCTGCTAGATGAAGCTACACTTTTTCTACAGTGGGAATCGTAACTTTTGACAAAATCTGGGTCAAAGTTCCCATTTTTATTTTTCCTTTGTCCTCACCCTATGTGAAGGTTCTAGCCCTAGAAGTAGATCCCTTCAAAAATGGGCCAACTCTTCTTGTACTCTTTTAGAACACCTTCTGGAAATATGCATGATTGCGTTGAATTACATCATGGGTGATGTCCTCAATTGTCAGACCTTCTAGGGTGTCCTAGTACACCAAAGGGAGAGCCATCTTGTCTACTCCCTAGACCTTATAATGTGGGTCTACTATATACCCAATATCTAAAAACTCATTGGGAAAATTTTCAAACTTAATCCGCTTTATCATTCCTTGTGTCATCCAGACAAAATGTCGATTCCCATCCTCAAAATCATCTTGACAGTCTGGCCAAAATTCCTCAATGTGAGGCTGGTGGGGGTCTGACGCTCGAGGTACTACTTCTGCTATCTTGTCCAATGGATCAAAATTCTTTCGGTCCAAATAAAACTTTGCAAGCCCCAGATTTTTGAGTTTGCTGTCTACTTCCTTTTCTGCTGTAAGGCCACAAGAGTATTTCCTGTAAGTTATTGGGAACAAAATGTTGGTGACCTTCTTTAATGTGAAGAAGGCATGCAGCTCTAGAATTTTTCTATAGTATTCTAAAAGAATTATCCTATCCCCACAATGTTTGGGTAATAGGTAGGGTTTTCTGGAGAAGCCGATCACTCAAATGTATGAGTGTTGTTGAAATTGAATATAATAGTGGCCATAAGTGTTTACCAGGTTCATTGCCTCCTTTGAGAGTTGATATCCAACATCTCGAGTGGGTTTAATAATATGGTATCAAAGGAAGGCATCGTTTACCCTACAAAAACTGGGGAAAATGGCCTCCCATTATATCTGTGGGAAATAATCCCATGGAGCATTCTGGACTTTACCAGTTTTGAGCACACTTGCTATAAGTAATCCCTGGGTTACAGGGAATTGCTCTTCTAGTGCCCACAAGATGTAAGAAGTCATGTAAAATTTAGAAGACTAGGTGACCTAGACCATTTGGGCATCCACATGATTGGCGATGATTGCTGCCCAGTTGAAAGTTTGCCTGCCGCAGGTAATGCCAAACAAGTAGTAGTACATCCATGCTGAGAATTCCTGGGCATTGGGCTCTCCGAACACCCTACATAATGCAATGATCCCCATCTATATTATTTCTTTGAATTCTATCTAGGGGATCTCCAACTTCATATTTTTATAGTCTTTTCTGGGGGTCTTGAGCCAATTGGTGTTGAGGTATTGCCAGGGCATTCCTGGGAACTTTTAAAATTCACCTAGTGCTTGGGCCCAAGTGAGGACTCCTATGTTTGAAAACTAGGGGATCCCTAGCTTTGAAGAGAAGGTTGCAGCATCCAGAGACACCATGGGCATTGGGTACTTCGAAGGAACAAGAGAGGTAACCATTACAACATGGACAGATGGATTATAGTGTTCTTCCAGTGTGAGAATGAGCTTTGGAGCCTACACCAAATAGGGGAAACATGCCACCTTAAGGATTCTAGAGGTGACCACATGAAGTGCCATCAGATCTCTAGCCCTGTGTTGAATAAACATCATTTTCACTAAGGCCTACATTTCGGCCCATGTGTCGACACTTGTGTCAGTGATTAACTGCATCTTGGAATCAACCTTCGATTATAGAATAAATTCTCCCTTTAGGTATTTCATTGAAAGTAGGAGTTTCTCTAAGGCCTTCTCTACCTTTGTCTTGGTGACTACCTTAGTTGAAGCTGTAGTGGGGAGTTCCAGACTCCTGGGTGGAGATGTTGTAGATGCCTTAGAAATGTCTGATAAGTTTATTCTGGCAACTTGCAAAACTGGAGATGTCACCATCTATTCCTAAAAGGATGTTAGTTTGTATCAAACCCTAGAGAAATAATATACTAAGCAAAAGACTTGGGAATTTGATCAATGCCCAGGGGTTCTGGGTATTCTGACTCATGCAATGAAATGAAATGAAGGCCAAAGGGGAACCTGAGACCCAGAGTCTGGAAAAGATGACCATTATTGATATGACCAGGAATTAGCCATACTAGGATGACATGGAGTGTCACATGGTCATGCAGCAGAGGAATTAATGGTAATAATGGTGACAACTATTTTAACACACAAGAAAGTGAATACCACTTGGGCCGATTTTAAATGGTCGTGCATGGGGAGTTAAACCTGCCATTAAGACAAATATCACGAGGGAGAGAGAAAAGAACCATAGATCAAATGGGTGAGGTTTTGAGTTCAAACTAGGAGAGCACCATAAGGGCGAGCTCAACAGATTGGGGTAAAATGTGAAAGGGCACGGTGAGCTAACCACAAAATAGGAAGGATATACATTTAAATATACATTAAATACATAGAGGGCTGAAGCACAACGAGGGCCGAAGTACAAATTTAGGTTGACCTAAGGACAAACTATATACATAAAACAATAATTTACAACTGCACAGAGGGTGGACAACCCTTTGGCAGAGCCATCCCACCAACAGGAGGTGACAATAGACAGGAAAAAACAAAACAAAAAGAAAACATAATGGGACCAAAATAGAAAACCAAGAAACACACACAAACAAACAAAGCAAAAGCCTAGGAAGAACAAAACCAGAAAGGAGAGCCGAAGGACCTACTTGAAAACATGAAGAACGTGAGAGGAAAAGCATGGGAGCTGATTTGTAAACCAAGAAGCTTAAAACAACTGCTAACACAACACCGCAAATTACTACTAATTCACTGTTAATCACAGAGAGAAAATTAAACTTAACACTATTGAATGATCTTTAATCACCTTTGAATCACTTTGATCATAGTAAATGTAAAATGAATAGTGAAACTTATTTATACCCCTAGGTTAAAACATCATGCTTTCCTTCTGCAAACTCTAAAAAAGGAATACCTTCTGACTCTGGGCCCAAGGATTCCATCTAACCGTATCCTCTAACAAAAGGGAACATGATGATAGAGAATCCCAGAGTTCAGGATCTGGAAAGAACAAAAAAGACCAACACTCTGGGATCAGGTCCTAGAGGCAAGAGAACCAAAATAAGAGGGAAATGACCCTCACAGAAGCAAAGCCTAGAGGGAAACAAAGGAAAAGAGGAAACCAAGGAAAAGAAAAAGTAAAAAAATGGGGACCCAACATTTTGCCCACAAAATGTAGGGATGGGTATACAGGGCATAACAAATCTCTGGTTAGCAAAAATGGAACTTATCTTTACCTAGAGCATTCTTCTTGTAGGGTGTGAGGTGTTTCAATCAGTTAGGAGGTGTGTGCTTCAATCCTTGATTCAATCCTTCGGTCTTTCATCAGTTGTGAGGTGTGTGATTTGAAAGAAAACCAAGTCAATGACTTCTAGGAGAAGCAGAGAGGAGGCACTAAGTGTATTAAACCAAAGTCATCATATCTCACATGCTCCCCCAGATACCAGAGTTCTATATTCTTCAGTTCCTTTTTTATTTTATTTTATTTTCTAGATGGGAAGGCGGTACTTCTTTCACCGTGAACCTTAAGCTTAGCTAATTTTTATAGTAGTACTTCTTTCACCTTGCCATCCATTTAAAATTGTTAAATAAGAGATAACATTCTGGACCTGGGATATTTTAATGATTTTCAGACTTGGTCAACAACTAGTGCAACCGATCTACCCTCAAGACCATGAATTTACTTTCTTCTTAGATTTTCTATGAACTGGTGTTTAGACTTCAAGATATGAGTCTGATGGAGGTTACTTATAACCTTTTACCATACTTACAAGATAACCCCGAACTGCGGGCCAATTCCACTTTGCTAACAATAGATGTTGAATTCACCAAAATTCATAAGGTACCATTCTAGGGACTAGATGTTATGCAAAGCGTACCTGTCTACAAGAACAAAGCAATACGCTAGGAACCCAAAAAAGAATGAAGCAAAAGAAAACCAAAAAACAAAACAAAAGGAAAAGGGGCAGTCCCAGAGGACAGCCAAAAACTATTTACAAGGACAAGGCACTCCAAAAGGAGCACCAGGAAAGATATTTACAAGAAGGAACTTTACATATACTACAAATTCAGGCAAAATTACCACCTACCTCATTCAAAATAGTGTTTGAGAAACTATCCATTGATAGGCAATGAGATGACTTCTCTGATCATGGTATTGAGATGATAATTATTTGCCCCACAAATCTCAGAAATCAGATATGGTCTGAGACAGAGCCTTTGAAATTTGGTGTGTTTTCCCTTCTTCTCCTAGGTCTTGTCCCACAGAAGTACCAGGTCTAAGATTCAAAAGGATTTATACTAAGAGCTCCAGTCAAACCATCAGTTAATGACCACTTGATGACATAGAAAGTGTTCACAGGTTGTGTCTCTTTGTTCCTCCATTCTCACCAGGTTCAGAAGCCAAACTTCCATAATGTTGTCTCGACTGTTAAATTCTTGCATAAATGGTAAAATTGGGATCTATAAGTTGATTGGGAACATGAGATTCTTGCCATAGACCAGATGAAACAGAGAAGTCCCTAGGGCTTCCTTTATTCTGATATGATCTGCCCAGAGGGTGAATCTAATCTTTTGGTGCCAGTCCTTGGGGTTTTGTTCTAACAAGTGCTTGATCACCTCCAACAGATTCTTATTAGTAGATTCAGCCACATAATCACCCTGGGGATAGTAGTTGCAAGATAAATTCAAGGTGATCCTCCTTTTGTAGGTCCATTCAAGTAGTTGTACCAAAGAAAATGCTGGATCATTATCACACACTAGTACGAAATGCATTTCAAATTGGGTGACTATTTTTTCTTTCAGGAATTTAATAACCACATCCGCCGTATATTTTTTACATGGAGTTGCTTCAGACCACTGGGTGTAATAATTGATAGCATTTAAAATGTATCAGTCATTAGCAGATGATTTGGGATTGATTTCTTTGATAAAATCAAACACCCATTGGGCAAAAGGTCTAAATTTGAAGATGGGTTATAAAGGCATGGCTAGGTTCCGCTCATGATGTGCCACCATTTGGCAAGTGTGGCACTTCCTCACATGGGCTTAGACATCCTTAAATATATAGGGCCAATAGTATCTAACCTAGAGAATCTAATGGGCAGTGGTGTTAGCTGAGCCATGCCCGGTTCTAAACTACCCATGGAATTCTTCAATAATTTTGGCAGTCTAAACTCTATGTATGCACTAGAGGTACACACCCTCATAGTTCCTGCAGAAAAGCATTCTATTTTTTATCATGAAATGTGCAATTTTTAGTCATAGGATATGATGTTTGTTGGGAGGAAGCCCCTCCAGGCATTTTTTGTTAAGTAATAGGTATACCAGATTGGTATACCACAGATCTTGAGTGACGGACTCCACTGTGTAAGTTTGGCATTCTATGCTTGGAGTTCCTTCTGCCATTTCTCTACATAGTCCCTAGCCTCGGACTATCTTCATGGGTTTCATTTCCTAATCATACTCTTGGAGGATGGCCATCCATTTCCCCCATCATTCACCCAATTTTCTCTGCAAGAGTAGGGACTTAACCACTTGGTCTAGAATGATAGCATGTACTTTTCTCAGAAGAATATAATGCCAGAATTTCATCATAGTGTAGACTAGAGAAAAAGCCTTCTTTTCCAAGGTTGAATGTTGGATTTTAGCATTTGTGAAGGGAGAGCTCATGAAAGCTATTGATCATTCTTCCCCTTCAACCTTCTGGGTCAAAATTTCCAAGGCAGAATTTGGGAAAGCAAAGGAGTATATGTGAAATGGGAGGGAATAGTCCAAACTTGCCAAGACTGGGGCCTCCACAATTTTCTATTTAATTTGGGTGAATGCCCAATTTGCTTTAGGAATCCACTCAATCTTTGTATCTTTTTTCATCATGTCATTGAGTGGCTTGAAAATATCAATGAATCTAATGATGAACCACCAGACAAAGTTTATCTTTTTGAAAAAAGATCTCATCTCTTTCTTATTGCCGGGCATTTGTAAATTCAGCAGTGCTTTGACTCTTTCGGGGTCAATGGATATCCCCTTCTTAGAGATGATATGCCCAAGAAGATTCCCTTCAGTGACCCTGAATATACATTTCTTAGGGTTGAGGGAAATTCCATACCGGAAACATCTATCACAAATTTGGGAGAGGTGGGCGGAGAGATCATGCCTGTCTCAGGAAAAGGTGGTCAAATCATCCATGTAGATGATTATACATCTGTTTACTAGGCCTTTGAATGCAATATCCATGACCTTTTGAAATGTTTCCCCTACATTGATAAGTCCAAAGGGCATTCTCTAGTACGCAAATGTCCCCCACTTGGTGGTGAATTCCATTTTATCTCCATCTTTGTACTTAACCATGACCTGGTTATACCTAGAGTACCCATCTAGGAAGGACATAATTTGGGAACCATTCAAAATTTGTAGTACCTCATGATAGGATGGGAGAGGATGATTTTCCTTTTTGGATGTCTTGTTTAAATTATGAAAATCCACACAAAGTCAAATTTCACCACTTTTCTTTCACATAGGGATGAGGTTGGCAACCCAAGTTGTGTGCCGGATAGGAAAGATAATCTAGGCTGATAGCAGTTTCTGAACCTCCTAATGAATTAGAGGTTTGATCAATGGGTTTACCAGTTGTTTCTTTTTCCCAAAGGGCTTAGCATTTAGTTTCAATGGTATAGTATGATTCATGATGGATGTGTCATAAGTCTTCAGATCCTCATACCCCTACGCAATCACATCAATGCATTCTTGGAGGACCACAAGAATCTTCTCCTTCTCCTCTAGGGAGTAGGAGGTGCTCATGTGTATAAATGTTTCTTCACCGGCCTAGCCGATGTTAATCTTTTCAAAATTTCCTCCCTCAAAGGAGGGTGATATCTTCTATCACCCCCGGGGGTCTGAATCAAAGATGAATTCAAGAGCTACCATCCCCTTTGGGATGGTTTTAGTTGGTAATTCTATGATCTCATCATCATCATCACCCTACCTGGTATGGTCATGATCTCTTTCTTCCACTATTTGATCCTCAAAGACACCAACATTGGCCATGAAGGCCAGAATGTGTTGGTCATCCTTGAAAACCTAAAAGTGAGTGATATTATCTAGGATGGATGGGGTGGGGACCATCTCAACTAAAAAATTCTGGACCTGAGAGCCAGCCATTGGCTCAAGGGTGCTGGCGGATATGGCAAGGGAATCCAAAACATAGTTTTATTTCTAGGGAACGAGTTAAATGCCGAAGGCATCAAAATATTCAATGAGGCTCCATGCCTAGTTGCGGTACGCGGCCAGTCTTTTATTGTGACAAGTGTATTGGCTCCGTACCTACTTAACGATCAACTCTAAATCACCCATCTCCCAGAGGTGGGTGATTCCTTTTCTTAGTGCAAATAGGAGTCCAAGGACCAAGGACTCATACTCCATGAAGTTATTTGTGCAGTTAAATTGCAGCCTATAAGATGAAAGGAAGGATTTCCCCATGGGTTGATGAGTTCCACTCTAGCCCCGCAACCTTGTTTAGACCGAGATCCATCAAACTTTAGGGTGCATAGGTCATTTTATCATTTTATATGGTAGGGAAGGCAAAGTAGTGTTTGGATTGATTTTGGGAGGGTTGGGAGGAGTTTTCTCCAGCTCTGATGGAATGTGGGTGAGGTTTTCCTTCAGAGAAGCCTTTGGTTGGGATTCCAGGAGAAGCGACACCTAAGGTGTACCACCAGTATGATTACTGGGTCCAGGCAAGTCTTCTTTGTTTTATTTCTCCTAGAGGGCATTGATGTGATGGGTAGTAGTGGCAAGGAAAGGCTCACACTCCAAATCACAATGTTTTTGATAATGCACCCAACACCAAGTGTTGGACAAGGGTGTGGAAGGAGTTGTTGCATTACCTTGTGAGTTAACCTCACCCCTCAATTTTTTGTCTAGATCCTCAATTCTCTAAACAACTATGGGATCCTCCCCAGGGGTGAAATAAAATTTTAGGATGTCTAGGGGTCAGTACACCCCAAGGGAAGATTCAGAGAAAAGGACTTCATTTACCTTCCTAAATTCAGTGAGGGCCTACTTCATCTTGGGTTTACTCTATACCAAGATCTGGTTCAATCGTCCCTCCTAGGGGAGCTACAAGTGGGAGAAGTTGGTGGAGAAATACCCGTTAAGGGCCTTAGACCAATTCTGAATTAATAACATCCCATAGGTTTTGGGGATGTCCACCACTTGGATGTCTATTATGCTTGATATTCAGGGTCTTGGATGAGCTGAATCTAGACATTTTTAGTTCACCTACCATTTTTACTGTAGTCTTCTCTAGTTGGACTACTACACCTTTGGATGGAGTGGGATGGACTCTGAGATTTTGGCATATAGATAAGGGCATAATGTTTCCCAAAGCACTGGAATCTACCAGGCAGTTGTATAGGTTCTTCCCTTGTATGTTTAGGCCTAGTAGGAAGGGAGGATCCTATGTGTTTCCTCAAAAGACAACCGCATTGGCATCATCAAAGGGGACAGTCTTGGGTGGATGACTGATGGCTTCCAGATTTCCCAAGAGCTTCAGAAGGGACTTCCTCTGATCGAGACAATTTAGCAAAACCTCCATCAAGGTGATGGAGGTGGTGGTTTTCTTTATCGCCTTGGTGATGTCAAACCTTCCCCCTGGGTAAAGTTGACTTCCCTTGGCTAGATCCTTAGCTTGGTTAGAGCCAGATCCTTTTGACGGGAAGGAGCAATCAGTTGTGTTTTCTAAGGGTGGGGTATTCTTGGGAGGTGTTGGTGTATAGCCTAGCCCTTTGCTCGCCTGACTCTGAGTGTTGTAAGGAGTGTGCAGGCGGGTGAAGGCATTGGCCTCAAAGGTGGGGATAGATTCATCAAAGAACCCCTGTAGTTTGGGTTATTCTTTGTCTTTTTCATATTCCCTGAAGAAGATGGTCTCATAGGTGAAGGCAATGTGAGTAGGCTCTGATGTGGAAGGTTCCAGGGGAGTGGGATCAGTATTTTGTTTTCTGTCCTACTGGGAGATCACAATGATCTTCTCTAGAGTGGCGCAATTCACCTTGGAATGAGAGTTGGTGTCATGTAATCTACTCCAGTTAGTCAGGGGCTGGAGTTCTATGATCAGTGTGAAATGGGTAGTTCTAGCACTACCCTGAGTGGTGTTTTGGTTTGACAGGGGACCTCCGATATTCACATTATTATTCCATTAATGTTGATTGGGCCGAGGCCCGTTGTTGTAGTTTCTTCCTCTAAAATTTTTATTTTTTGTCTAGAAAAAACATTTCCTCTATGGGAATTGGGGTTGTGGGGAACAAAAGGCCCCACCTTCAGTTGTCCCATGTCCACAGTCAGGGAGGATACCAATTGTTGGAGGGATTCAACCTCAGCAGAAAAATAGGTGTTTGTCTTACAGTGTGATGATTTTTGTTGTTGTTGGTTCTTGAGGAAGGCGATGGTAGCTCTAGAAGTTGAGGATGACAATCCTCTAGCCATGGGTGACTAGAAGAAAGGTACTTTGGATTGTTGTGTCATGGGTTGTTTCATTTTCTATGGCTAGTTCCAGGGAACATATTCCATCCCTAGTATTGTCTAAGGTTACGATGGGTATACGTATCGGGCTTGCTAGTTTATCAGTGGTGGAGGCATGTTCATCATCAGGGTTCCCATTGCCTAATTGGGATTGTATCCCTTGGCATAAGAAGTTTCACCGAGTATAATGTTGAAAGGTATGTTCTTCCCAATCCCACCAGGAGCTTTACTCAATCCGCAGGACAACTCCAGGGCCAGGTTGTAAACCTTTGCCAGAGTATCCCAGTCATTTGTGGTGGTAGTTCTCCAAAGGAGAGTGGCAAAAATGGGATCTAGAGAATTTAGGTATGTCTGGATGGTGACATCTGTGGATGGGATGAAGGGTCTTGTGCACCAATTCAAGGCATGTTGGAATTGATGGTTGAAGGTGGCTAGTGGCTCATTTGGTTCCTTTGTTATGAAGATAAAATGGCTGTGGGACCACGTCGGGTCCACATGTATGTAGAAGGCCACTAGGAAGGCATCCTCCATATCCTACCAAATTTTGATGGAGCTGGAAATAAAATTAAGGTACCAATTTAACTCATTATGTCCTAAGGATAGAGGGAGCATCCAAGTAGCAACATCTTGATGTTGTATTTGGTGTCAGTTTATGGTATCTTTGTAATCCTGGAGGTGTTATTTGGTACTTCTGGGGCCTAGATGCTCATATTTGGGATATATCTTCTCTGGATGTGGAGGAAGATCATTGGTTGTGCTAGGGAACTACCCCATTGGGGATCCGGTGTTTCCAAAGTAGGTGGTCATTGGGGGTGCTTGATTTTGGATTGTTTGACTGTTAGTCCCCGGGGTTATTTGAGGGATTTGGATATTCTAAGATGTGGTGGATCCCTAGATAATATTAGGTTGTTTCCTAGTTTGGTGGGTCTTCCTCTTTCAGACAGGAGGTTCAAATTCAAAAAACTCTCTGGGATGGGGGGCTGAACGAAGGATTCTTTTGAATTGCTTTGGTGAAAAAGACCCTATCCCATGAAAAGATTGACTCCTAAAACTACTGCTTGGGGAACCCTTAGGCAGTGTAAAATTCAAATATTTCAAAGAAGGGGATGAGCTCATGCCCTCCTTCTAGCACCAGTTTTTGTTGACGGGACTTTGTGACCGGTCTCATCAACAGATGATAAATTGTCACCGGGTACCATTGTACTGACCAACTTTTCCTGTAAAGGTTGTCCAGGGAATAAATTATCTGGGTCTTCAAGCACCTGAGTGTCAAGTCTCAATAGTGCGGGGAGCTATGTTGGGTGTGTGACTATTTTGATTAGGGGGATAGATGGTTTTTGACTCATCTCCTTCTTCGGGCATTTTGGTAAGTTAAGGCATCCTGCAAGCATTTGGGTTATCAAATGAAATTAAAAAGATATGCTAGGGTTAGAGTGCTTTACTTCTACTTATAGTTATGTAATACATTTAAAACATCAACAATGCTCTAATGAAATATACTAAATACTGAACATACAAAGAACTAGTGAATCATACATGTTCAATAGAAAGAGGAAAGGAGGTTGTTAATCTACTTAAAACATTAGAGAAAAGGACATTAGAAACATACAACACAAAAGATTGTTAACTCATAAATTAGAATGCCAACAACATCATTGCCATAATTATTCCTTCTTCATTAATAGGGTTCCAACATCATTGGTGTATACATCAATGGCTCTAAGAGAGCATCTTACTACTAAGAACTACTGAGCATGAGCTCCTGCAACTACTAGGAATGAAAACTCTAAAATGCTATTACTTGGACTACAAAATCATTAATTTTGACAACCCTTGAAGTGAGGTCAGAATTTTTATTTATAGACATAGGTTTCCCTAAAACTAACCTTATCCAACTATACACTCAACAATAGAATACAATATCTGGTGGTCGGTACTTACAATCACCTCGAAAAGAGCAGAGGTTTGACAAGACAGAGGAAGAAGACAAGAAGAAAGGATGGAAGAATCAGCCTTAAGAAGAGTGCCAGAGTAAGAATAGAAGAAATCCAAACTTCCCAGAGTTCTAGGCTACATGCCTCATTAATTTGAAATGCGGCTCACTATCTTTGATGCACCAGGTAGTTAATTCTAGAGTGACACCTTGGGAAGGTTACCTATCAGGGGCATCTCTCCGTCTGACATACCCTATTAGGATCACTAACTTTTTGACCCTATTATTAACTGCTAGATAGTGACCGGTTGGCTCTGGGGAACTTGGACATAGGTCACTGAAAGAATACAAAACTGTTGGATTCATAATTCCAGTCCAGGAGCTTACGCTCAAAGAATAATGAATGCTCAAAATACACCTTGCTGGTGGAAATCCCCAGAGTCTGAAGAAGCCTTATTTTTCCTTGTATGTTTTGAATGTTTCCAAGAGTTGGGAAACTCTAGTGTCATCAATCTCTTTGATGCCAGCCCAGCGGTACTTGGCCATCCCCATTTGTTCACCCAGGTCTGGAGTGTTCCCTTTGAATTCTGTGGCCATTTTTGCAGTGTCATGGGCCTGGAGAATCATACAGGATATGCATGACATCTTTGCTCCGTCCATCCCCTCTAGGGATTGATAGCGAGACTCCATTAGCGCGTCAAATTTTCCTACAACATATTCCTCTAGAGTGCATGTTTTAGTACTAAAGGGATCAACTCCCGAGACCCTTGTAACAAATGCATTGTACATATTTAAATAATATTCCACCTCCGAGACTTTGTCACTCAAATCCCTTACCAGTTTCTTGCTTATCTCCAATTTGAGATTAAGTCTAGAGTGCTGGACCCTGATGAAGTCAAAGGAACCTTACCCAAAAATTTGAGCCTCACTGATAGCTTCCTCTCTGAGACCCACGAGCTCTCCCAATTCACTCATCCATGCTTCATATTGATTGTTCTCTCCTTCCTAGAGAGTAATATTATTTTTGACTTGGTGTAAAAATGTCGTCTGCCGCATACAGGTCTAGGTGTGTTGCCACTAGGAAATGCCAAAAATTTCCCACCTATTTGGCCACCCAGTTGTCGACCACCTATGCCTTCTTCTTCATACTTCTTAAAGTGTCAACATCACCCTGTGGAATTGGTGCTCTAGACGTGGAAGCTTCCAAATGAATGGTAGTTACAAGTTGCACCAGCTCTATCAATAGCCCGATGAGATTTGCATTCTTCTCTCTTTCTTCCTGGAGCTTGTGGGCTTGCTTGTCATAACAAGCCTCAATTACCTAGCTAGCCTCTCTAAGAAGGTCCAATTCACCCTGATTATCCCTCTTACACAGAGGTAGTTTTGTCACCATGTATTCTATAGCACTTACCACTACTTCATCCTTATCTAGGGGAGGTGTTGCAATGATCGCGACTGTATCTCCACCCGAACCAGTCTGAAAGGAATGGAAGGTCTAGGTGTTCTTTTGTTTGGGGGTGCTTTGTGTTTGTGCCATCATCTTAGCTAAGGAGAGATTGGATTTTTCTTCCCTTGGAGCCTTTCTCTTTCTTGATTCCACCAACCATTGTGGTGGTGGGGGCAACCTTGCTGCCAGGGCCTAGTCATGGGTATCCCCTCTAGGGTTCTGCTATTCACCCCTGCTTCAAAGGTCTCTTTAGACTCTTTTACTTGATCTCTAGTATTTTCTGCATTTTCCACCTTTGTGGCATCAATATCTTCTATTTTGGCACTCTTTTCTTTAGTAGCCTTTGTAGAATCAATGTTCATACCTTCAGGGTTATCCCCCTCCCACTGCTGCTATTCTTCTTCTTTGACATCATCTACTAGGATGTTTTCCTCTATTGGATTCTCCTCTAGAGGTGCTAGAGGTGTCTGGCTAATGTTTGACCATTGGGACAGTGAGACCATCTCACTGAATGTTACCCTGCTAAGGGTTGGGAAGGGTGTTTGGAGCATGGTAGATGAGGTTATGGTTTTTCCCATAGGTCTAATTTCCCGGGCCGAAGCTGGATGCTCATCCTTTTGTATCTTTTTTGATTCGGTCTCCAAGACTGGGATATCCTAAACATCTAGTATGTTTACCTATTCTTGTTCCATTTCTTCTTCTGCCTGGAACTCTTGCTCCATGACAATTTATTTGTCCAGGATTTCTTCCTCAGTGGGGATCCTCTCTTGTTCTTGGGCATCAATTTCTTCCACTTCTTTCTTGATATCCCCTTGTAGGTTTACAAGCTTGTCCATCCTGAATATATCATCAAAGTCATCATGTGGAGGGGAGGTCTCCAGGGAATTTTTTGGTTGATTATCTGGCTCTGGGGAGTCCAAAGAGACAATATGTATTTTGGGGATGTTTGGCATCCCAAGTTGTGCGTCTACCTTTGGCTAAGGAATGCTTGTTCCTTTCTTCTTTCTTTTTGTTACCAACAGTAGTCTGACATCCAACATGGCCATGCATTCTTCCTCTTCTCCTATCCCTACAGCTTGGATCATGAGTTATACAAGGGAAGGGGAACCAAAAGGGAGGACGGGTGCTGCCTGGACTACTAGGATGCCAAGCTGGCTACATAACACCTCTTTCATCTGCTGGGATGCTGCTAGATGAAGTTGTACTTGTTCTATAGTGGGAACTATAACTATTGAAAAAATTTGGGCTAGGGTTTCCTTTTTTATTTTTCCTTTGTCCTCACCCAGTGTGGAGGTTCCAGGCCTAGAAGTAGATCCCTTTAGAAATGGGCCAACTTTTCTTGTATTCTTCAGGCACACCTTCTAGAAATATGCATGACTACATTCAATTACATTATGGGTGATGTCCTCAATTGTCTGGCCTTTCAGGGTGTCCCAATCCACTAGAGGGAGAGTCATCTTGTCTACTCCTTGCGCCTTATATTGTGGGTCTACTATAGACCTAGTATCTGAAAACTCATTGGGAAACTTTTGAAGCTTAAGCTTCTTCATCATTCCTTGTGTCATCCAGAAAAAATGCCAATTTCAGACCTCAAAATCATCTTGGCAGTTTTCCCAAAGGTCCTCTATGTGAGGCTAGTGGGGGTCCGACACCCAGGGTAGTGCTACCGCTATATTTTCCAATGGATCAAAATTCTTCCAGTCCAAATAAAACTCTGCAAGCCCCAAACTTTTGAGTTCGCTGTCTGCTTCCTTTGATGCTATAAGGTTGCAAGAGTAGTTCCTGCAAGTTATTAGGAATGGAATGTTGGTGACCTTCTTTAATGCAAAGAAGGCATGTAGCTCTAGAATTTGTCTATAGTATTTTAAAATAATTATCCTATCCCTATAATGTTTGGGTAATAGGTAGGGTTTCCCGGAGAAGCCGGTCACCCAAATGTATGAGTGTTACTAAAATTGATTATAATAGTGGCTATAAGTGTTGACTAGGTTCATTACCTCCTTTGAGAGAGAATATCCACCAGCTTGAGTGAGTGTAAGAATATGGTAGTAAATGAAGGCGTCATTTACCTTGCAAAAACTAGGGAAACTGGCCTCCCATTGTATCTATGGAAAATAATCCCATGGAGCATTCTGGCCTTTACCAATTCTGAGCATGCCTGCTATAAGTTATCCCTGGGTTATAGGGCATTGTTGTGCTAGTACCCAGAAGATGTAAGAAGTCATGTAAAATTTAGAAGACCATGTGACCTAGACCATTTGGGCATCCATATGATTGGCGATGATTGCTGCCTAGTCAAAAGTTTGCCCGCCGGAGGTGATGCCAAACAAGTAGTAGTACATCCACGCTGAGAATTCATGGGCATGGGGCTCTCCAAAGACCCTTCATAATGTGATGATCCCCATTTGTATGCTTTCTTTGAATTTTTTCTAGGGGTTCTCTAGTTTCATATTTTTATAGTCTTTTCTAGGTGTCCTGAGACAACTAGTGTTGAGGTATTATCGGGCCATTCCCGAGAGCTTTTCAAATTCCTCTAGTGCCTAGGCCTGGGTGAGGACTGTTGCATTTGCAAACTGGGGGATACCCAGCCCCAAAGAGAAGGTTGTAGTGTCCAGAGAGACCATGGGCATTAGGTACTCTGAAGGAATAGGGGAGGCAAGCATGACAGCCTGAACGACTGGATTATAGTGTTCTGCCAGTTTGAGAATGAGATCCAGAGCCTACACCGAAAAGGGGAAGCATGCCACCTTAAGGATTCTAGAGGTGGCCACATGAAGTACCATTAGATCTCTGGCCCTGCATTGAATAAACATCATTTTCACTAAGGCCTGCATTTCGGCCCATGCACCGATGCTTGTGTCAGTGATTAACTGCAGCTTAGAATCAACCTTCGATCCCAGAATAACTTCTCCCATCACGTATTTCATTGAAAATGGGAGTTTCTCTAAGGCCTTCTTAGCCTTTGTCCTAGTGATTTCCCTAGTTGAAGTAGTAGTGGGGAGTTCCGGTCTCCCAAGTGCAGATGCTGCAGATGCCTTAGACATGTTTGATAAGTTAATTCTGGCAACCTACAAAACTAGACAACCGTCAACATATATAGAAACATAATATAATTTTGGAACCCAAAAATTTTCACCACCACTTTGCATATGTTCCTGAAAGAATGTTGGTTTGCATCAAGCCCTAGAGATATAATATACTAAGAAAAAGACTTGGGAATTTGATCAATGCCCAAGGGTTCTGGGTATTCTGACGCATGTAATGAAATGAAATGAAGGCCAAAGGGGAACCTGAGACCCAGAGTCTGAAAAAGATGATTTTTATTGATATGACCAGGAATTAGCTGTACTAGGCTGACATAGAGTGTCATGTGGTCATGTAACAGAGGAAGTAATGGTAATAATTGCAACAACTTTTTAACATGCAAGAAAGTGAATGCCACTTGGGCTGATTTTAAATGCTCACACATGGGGAATTAAATCTGCCATTAAGATAGAAATGAAGGAGGAGAGAGAAAACCACCATAGCTCAAATGGGCAAGGTGCCAATTTTGAACCAGGTGAGCACCATGAGGGTGAGCTCAATAGATTGGGGTAAAACATGAAAGGGCATGGTGAGCTCACCACAAAATAGGAAGGATATACATTTAGATATACATGAAATATAGAGAGGGTCAAAGTACAACAAGGGCCAAAGCATAACTCGTAGGATGACCCAAGGGAAAACTATATATAGCTATATATAGAAACCACTAATTTACAACTTCATAGAGGGTGGAAAACCCTCTGGTCGAGCCATCCCACCAACGGGAGGTGACAATAGACAGGCAAAAACAAAACAAAAAGAAAATAGAACAGGACCAAAACATAAAACAAAGAAACACACATAAACAAACAAAGGAAAGCCAGGAAGAAGAAAACCAGAAAGAAGAGCCGAAGGAACTACCTGAAAACATGAAGAACATGGGAGTAAAATCATGGGAGGTGCTCTACAAACTAGGAAGCTTCAAACAACTGATAACGCACCACCACAAATATTGCTAATTCACTGTTAATCATAGAGAGCAAATCAAACTTAATGTTGTTGAATTGTCTTTAATCACCTTTGAATCGCTTTAATCACTCTGAGTGTTCTAATTGTGGTAAATGTAAAATGACTACTAAAACTTATTTATACCCCTAGGGTAAACCATCCCACTTTCCTTCCATAAACTCTAGAAAAGGAAATCCTTTGGACTCTGGGCCAAGGGATTCCATGTAACCATATCCTCTAATGAAAGGGAACATGATGATAGAGAATCCCAGAGTCTGGGATCCAAAAAGAACAAAGAAGAACAACATCCAGGACCAAGTCCCAGAGGAAAGAGAACCAAAATAAGAGGGAAATGACCCTCATGGAAGAAAATCCTAGAGGGAAACAAAGGAAAAGAAAAAGAAAAAAAAGGGGGACCCAACATTTTTGCCACAAAATGTAGGGATGGGTATGCAGGGAATAAAAATAACCTATTCTATCTTGATGATATAAACACCACTTGTTTAATGGCTAGAAATGAAGACATATGTTTGTGGCATAAAATATTATGTCATGTGAATTTTGACAACATAAGATAAGAAATAAAATGAATGTAAGAGGCTTACCAAGCATGACAAAGGCCGAACATATCATGTGCAAGAATTGTCAAAATGGTAAAATGATAAAGTCTAGGTTCAAGAGAAAATCCCATACATCTAATGCTATTCTATAATTAGTCCATACTGGTCTATGTGGACCCATGAGAACAAAGAGTTACTATGGTAATAGATATTTCATTCTCTTTGTTGATGATTATTCTAGAATGATGACAGTTATGTTCTTAAAATAAAAATCAGAAGCATTCAAGATGTTTAAATGGTATAAGGCTATGGTAGAAAATAAAATTGGTGAGGAAGTGCAATGCTTGAGATTAGATAGAGGAGGAGAATTTGTTTCTAATGAATTCACTAGCTTTTGCAATGAGAATGGAATTAAAAGACAAGTTTCTGCACCAAGAACACCACAACAAAATGAGATTGTTGAAAGGAGAAATAAATAAATTTTTGATTGTGCAAGAACACTGATGATAGAGAAAAGAATCACTCAAAAATTCTAGAGGGAAGTTGTTAGTACTGTTGTCTACACATTGAACAAAGTACAATTGAAGAAAGACACAAAGAAGACACCCTATGAGCTATGGTATGGTTACAGACCCAATGTAAGTTACTTCAGAATCTTTGGTAGTCAATGTTATATTTTGAAAGATGATAGAAATGGAAAGCTTGACTTCAAAAGTGATGAAGGTATCTTTCTAGGGTATTCTACCAAGACAAATGCTTAGAAATGTCTTAACAAGTCCTCTAACAAAATCATTGAAAGTGAAAATGTCAAAATAGATGAATATGTAGAGAAAAATGATAAGGAAAGAAGAAAAGAACTAGAAGACTACAATAGGTTTGTTTACACTAAAGAACCTAACACTCTACCAAAGCAACAATGTATCACTCCCAAGTAATAGAACATTCCACCTGAGCATCAGGCTGTAAATACCAAAAATTAGGAAAATGATGTTCCAAGTGATGGAGATCAGAATGAAGGTCATGATGATGATCAGAATGATGGACAAAGAGCTGAGCCAAAACTAGCCAAGTATGTCAGAAGACACCATCCATAGAACTAGATCATAGGAGACAAGAAGGTTGGAATGAGAACAAGAAGTAAGTCACTAAACACTAGATGTTTAATTTGTGATTCTGAGCCTAAATCTGTTAATACTGCACTTGAAAATGAAGAATGGCTTAGTGGTATGAATGAAGACATAGAAAAAATTGAGAAGAATAGTACATGGACATTAGTACCTAGACCTAATGACAAGAATGTCATTCATACCAAATGGATATTCAGAAATAAGATGAATGAGAATGGAGAAGTCACAAGAAACAAAGCAAGGTTAGTATGCAAGGGGTATGCACAAGAAGAAGGTATTGACTATGGTGAAACCTTTGCACCCTTTTCTAGACTAAAAGGAGTAAGAATCTTACTTTCTTAAGTTGCATTCAAAGGATTCAAGGTATACCAGATGGATGTCAAATCTGCATTCCTAAATGGAATACTATAAGAAGATGTATACATTGAACAACCAGAAGGGTTTTTTGATCCAAACAAGAGGAACATGGTTTATAGATTACACAAAGCCTTGTATGGTTTGAAATGAGCACCTAGAGCCTGGTATAAAAGAATTCACTCCTATCTCATAAGCATTGAATTTGTAAGAACAAGTGAAAATATAAATCTATACTTAAAATAAGATACCAATGGTAATATTCAGATTGCTGAAATATTTTTTGATGATATCATATTTGGGGGTAATGATATGTTATGTAAACATTTTTCTAATGAAATGAGAAAATATTTTGAGATGTATGTTTGGGGAGATCAAATTCTTTCTTGGTCTATAGATTCTTCAACAAGATGCAAGCATATATATCACTTATTCCAAATACATCAAGGAAGTGTTGAAGATATTCAAAATGGAAGATTCCAAACTAGTTGGAACACCTATGGCAACTAGATGTAAGATGACAAAAGAAGACAAATAAAATAAGGTAAATTAGATCTTATATAGATCAATGATTAGAAAACTAATGTATGTTGTTCATACTAGACTAGATATAGAAAATATAGTTGGAATAGTGGCAAGATTCTCTACTAATCCCAAAGAATCACATATGACTGCTATCAAGAGAATTCTTAGATATCTAAAGAACACTAAAGACTATGACTTATGGTATAAAAGAGAAGGCAAATTTGAGCTTCAAGTCTATACAGTTGCTAATTGGGCTGGAAACTTAGATGACCGAAAGAGCACAACTAGAGGATCATTCTTCATGGGTGACATACTTGTCACACGGATTAGTAAGAAGCAAGGATGCATCTCAAAATCTACTGTAGAAGCAGAATATGTGGCTGCTATTGCAAACTGATCTAATATTGCATGGATCAAACAATTATTGAAAGATATGAATATGAAGATTCTTGAACCAATGATTATATATTGTGACAATACTAGTGCAATTAACATTTCTAAGAATCCTGTCATGCATGCTGAGACTAAGCATATTGCTATCAAGTATCATTAATTAAGAGAACAAGTGCAAGAGAAAGAAGTGATACTAGAATATGTTATATCAAAGGAAAAATTAGTTGATATATTCACAAAGCCATTGCCTAAATATACATTTGAGTACCTAAGAAAAAGACTAGGGTCCCGACCCTTGTCTATTGGTCAGTAAGCTAACAAGGAGGCTGTATCAACCTATATACAATCATAAGATCATTCATGTTGATGCAAGAAAAGAGATAGGCTACAAAGATACATCAGTACATAGAAAGGTACATATTTAAACAAAAAATGAGAGTCATTTTATTTCTGATCGATAGGGAAATTCAAGGAATATATTATAGAAGAGATGGAATATTTCTTTGGCATTGTTGTCAAAGGGAGAGATTATATCCATTATCCCTAAAAATAAGAGATGAGACCTCAAAGGAAGAGAATATCAACATTATCAAGAAATGGAGAGAGTACCCTAAGATGTAACCTGTAAGGGAAGAGAATATCCAGAAGGGGGAGATATCAAGATTATCAAGAGATCACACAAAGGGAGAGAAGATATCCAAAGGGAGAGAAGCATCATAAGGGAAAGATGATTCATTATTGTGAAAAGAAAAAGAGATTATCAAGGAGAGGAATAGCCTAAGCGAGAGAGAACATCAATGACAAAATCAGAAGCTGCTACATCTATCTAGTGAAGGGATTGAAAATTGAAGATGACAATCTATAGGAAACAAATCTAAGCTATAAGAGCTTACCGAAAGCCAGACATTTGTATTGGTTATAGAAAAAAATATTTGGGAGAGATTGATGATTTACAACTGATATATTTCATATTGTAATAGTAATAATATAGTGTGTTGCCATCAATGCCAAAGGGAGAGATTTATGAACTATAACTAATTGAATGTTTGAAGATGTTAGTTGATGATCATTAAGATACCGAAAGTTAATGCAAGACATTAAATTAGTTAATGTATTATATTGTCATTGATGTCAACTTGATATAATATAATTGGTTATACACAAAGTGTCAAATACTTTAGAGAACCAAAAAGATAAATATTATGCCTTTAGTAATGCATAAAAGACAAGTATTCACAAAGTGACAACAAACACCGACGAGTAGTGCACCCTGACAGACAGGGAAACCCAAAAAAGAAAGTCATAGTGATACTTGATAGATAAAACTGACAACCATTACCAATGAGAAGAATCATAGTGTTTCCTAATGGAAATTTCCTGATAAACATACCCAACAGAAATACCCAAAAGATAGACATATCCGATAGAGAAACCCGAGGAGAACTTAAGTGTTGACTGACGAGAACTAAAGTTTAGAAATGACAAAAGACTTAGCTGGAAAGAGCTAAAGAAGGAGTTAACTGGTTGTTAATATTGTTTTCATTGACAAATAAAAGCTAGAGGATAAGTGAAAGATTTAAAGTTGTTTTATTCCAGTTATCAAGGAGAAATCTACGGGATAAAACTGAAGTAAAGCTTTAAAGCAAGATTGGATAGAATTGTAGATCACGCCAAGAATAAGAAAGTCAAGAACATAGAAACCATGAATTGTGTCTATAAAGAGATAATCTAATTCATTGTGAATTAGGGATTAAGGGGGTGAATAGAGAAGAAAGATATTGAAGAGAAATTGATGAAGAAAGAAGTCTTTAATTAAACCTAATCAATCATGCCAAAGAATAAAGCTAATTCTACGGACACCAAGAAATAGAGAAGAAAAAAATCACCAAGAAGAAAGAAGTGGGGCAAAGGTATTAAAAAGATACATTGATTAGAAAGGTATTATGAGCTTACAATAGATCTAAAAATCTGCAAGTTATAGTTGTATGTGTGAACAGATAATTTATTGTTTCAGTTTAACCATTGAATCATAAATTCTCTTAACCAAGAAAGATTTAAAGATCCTTTCTATATTGAGATACATCCCAAGGAGTATCAAAAATTTTGATCATGAAGATAGCATGAGATGCCAGATAACATTTGACAAACTACATAGGGTTTGGACATAGAAGGTAGCATAGAGATGCCAAGTATAAAGTGAAAAAATATTCTATTTAAATCCTCCAACAAGGTCACACCTAACAGTGTGTTTATAACCTTTAAAAGGGTTTGATCTTCACCGAGCTCACTTCATAAGAGTGAAAATTTTGGGTTACCAGTCCCAAATGGTTTTTCCCTTAATCAGGTTTGCACATTAAAAATCTATGTGTCATTACTTTAGTGTTTTTCATTACACATAACTTATCTGGATTGATCAGTATACACTAACCTATTTACTGTATTTCAGTAAATAAAATACTACTAATCGGTATACAACAAGAATAAGGTTTAACAGTGAATTCTAAGCAGTAGTTATTTGTTGATATTATGTGAAGGCATTCATCTTTTAGGACTGAAGATAACTAGAGGCTTATAATTGTGGTAATAAGTTTTTGGGCTAATTTATTAGAATATTTTTGAGGCCACTGATTCACCCCCCATCTCAGTTATTCTAACAAGGAAAATATGAATTCAATGAAAGAAATACACATTTGACAAATATATTTTAATGTGGAAACCCTGTTGAGGGAAAAATGACCTGGGACTGGTAACCCAAATTATTTTTACTCTTCTAATGTGAGCTCGGTGAAGAGCTAACTCTATTAAAGGTTACAATATACTTTTAAGTGTGACCTTGTTAGAGGATTTAAAACCAACAATTTATCTTCTGACCTAGCGCTTACTATGTTGTCAACAAGAAAACCTTTTGATACTCTTGAGTATATCAATGCAGTAAGGACTGTTAAATCCCACTCGGTTAAGATATTTTTTGAATCAATGGTTAAACTGATATAGTAAATGATCTGTTCAAAATACATCTTTAACTTGCAAATATTCAGATCTATTCTTAGTCCAATAATACCTCTCTGATCAATATACATTTTAGTTCTTTTTCTTTCTTTCTTTGTTCTACTCGGTGAATGCTCTGTCCTTTGTTGCTCGGTGTCTGTAGAATTTCTTGGCTCTATTCTTCAGCCTGTATGATCAGATCTATATGAAGAATTCTATCTTCACCATAATTTACTCAACATTCCTCGCTTTCATAATGAATTCCTTGTCTCTTTATATAGACATGATTAGCCACTCAATCTCCTTTTTTTGTCGTAGATCACTTCTTGATCTGTAAAACTTGCCATGCTTGTGTAATCACCTAAAAATGGTCACCTAAACCCTAGACCCCCAATCTCAAAAATTAATCAAGAAACCCTAATCTTTATTATTCTAAGTCCTAAATCAAATAGACAATTCATCAAATTTGAACTGATCTGACCTAGACCCTAGGTCGTAATCAACCATCATACTTAATTAATTAATTAATTCTTAAAATCACAATACATTGGCAAATAAACTTTATACTATTATTTAATTGATATTTTGATATATTAATTAAATAAAAATTACAAAATTGTCAATTAAATAAAAAAGGAATAAATTAATTATAAAAACATAAATGTGCATTCAAAATCAATTAAATTATTAGAAATGCATATGACATCATCAAATTCAGTTGGTTGATTATCAAAATGGAAACAATCTAGTTCCACTCAGTTAACTGACTCTCCACTATTTATCATTTTGGAAATATTTCAGTTAACTAAAAACTGAATATGGAAGTTTCCAAAATAATTGATCAGCCAGTTTAGTCAACTGACTCTCTCGACCAATCCCATTACTTGCACGTGGATTGTGCTTCTTTAATTGAATCTGAGCCACTCTTTTTGCTCAATCTCGACTGTCGATTCGAGAGAGATTTCTATAAAAGAGAAACTCTTTTCCTTCACAAAGGATCCTAATATTTTTATTAATGTTATTATACTGTATTTTCATCTTATCTTTCTTGCATTTTTTTAGCTTTCATTTATCTAGCATTTTTTGTTTACTTTTATGCAATCATGCAAATCTAATCATAGAGCACCCTTTGTTTTGGGTTTCAAACTGAATATCTCACATTTTAATTGGTGCTCTAAAAATGAATCTTAAGTAGATTAGATTTATCACAAATCTACACTTTGCATAATCATCTTAGATCATTTAGCATAGCTTTTAAATCCTTCTTTTAGGTTAGTGTGTAGTCATTGAGCTTGTAATGACCTAAGAGCAAGCTCATACTCCTGCCTTCTAGAAGGCAACAGGTTGACTCTTTCAGACATGTAAGATGAATGAATCCATATTGATTCATGTATGCAACTAAATTATAATGACTATGTTGAAGTGTAGTGCTAAGTAAGAAGGCCACTTTTAGCACGCACATTTATGGCACCCACCATGGGGTAGAAAAATCAATTTTTGGCCTCATTATGAACTTAAGTTTTTAATTCTTTTTTCTATTCATTTTGAGAAAAATTTGGGTCCACCATTACGTTCAGGTCATTTATTTGGTTTGAAATGACTATAAACACGCCTACCTTTGCTAAAAATTGAAGCTGTCACAAATGTTTTTTGCAAACAGAGGTCGTACGACCTTGTACATGCATATCGAGGAAAAGTTTCATGCATATCAAAGCAATTTTTGAAAATCTTGTTAAATTTTTTTGTTACAATCTATAAATCAATCACATTTTTTTTCAAACTATTGCGTATTGAAATCTATACAGACCCTTGTGTTAAGGGCCCCATGACAACTAACTAAGTTAGACAATAATCCATCAAGCTTCTTTATTTTGACTATAACATTTTGTGTTTGTATAAAAACTGTCGTAGGTTCCCAACTCCCATGAATGTGGGAATAAAATATTAAAACCCCACACCCATGCTACACATCCCAAATTTTCCTCCACCCTTCCACCTCCCTTCATCTCCTTTCCACCCCCCACACCACCCTCCCTGCACTCCACTCTCCACTTGCCTCCACCTCCCACCAGCTTCTTCCACCGCCACACCTGTCTTCGCCACCTCTCCTTCCCCGCACTACCTTCCCTACAACCCTCTATACCTGCCCATTTCTTCATGCACCAAACTCTCCTCTACCNGCTCCCCCTCTATGCAACCCTCTCCACCGCGCAACCTCACACGTCCCGTTGCCTCTGCGTAGCCTCCCTCCCACATCACTTCTTCCACCAAAATCCACTACCTCCTAATCACGTCTTCCCACTACCACCTTCAAATCCTAGCTCCCACTCCCTACTCTACATAGCCCCACCACCCCTCGTCCCCTGCCTGCACTTCCCCACTCTTTCGTTGCTTTCAAACACCCGCGACAGACCTGCTCTAAAACCCTCCTCCCGCTACCCCACACCTTCTACTTCACTCAGCCCTCCACCATTCATTGTTCCACCCAAATATCTTTCAAATGGCCCCCTTCCCACCATCCCACCCACCACCAGCCACTCCTACATCACCCAACTCACCACCCAAACCCCTCCTTTGTCTGCCCGGGATGACTTAAATTTGACGTGCATTCAGTTGTCATTTCACAAGGATATTGGTATTCTACAAAAATGTAGGGCCCATCAAATTTAACCTACTTATGTGATGATGTCAGTAGGTAGTTACAAATTTCTTACCCCTCACCATCGACATTTTTAAATTTACAGTCTATCTCTGAATCATCATAACTTGCTTGTTTAACTCCTTTCTTTGAGCATTTTTTTTAAATTTTAGGTAGAATTATCTAAGAATCACAGTGGTGGATTTATTTTTTGTTTTTGGTCTCTGGATTGATTATAAATTACACTTTTGGGTGACTGTACCTGTCTAATCCTCATTTTTGCAGCTTCCAGAGCCTCGTACGGGCTCATACGATCACCTTTTTCAGTGCAATTTTTTTTGAAACCACATGATTTTCTATCTACTTTCTGAATATGTGATCTATTTTCTAATTTTATGTTTTTGATAATATGGACTAATCTTTGGCTTTGATGTTCATGTGATTATCTTTTATGTACAACCTAACAATTATTTGCAGAATGTTATCCAAGAAGACTAAAACATAAAATAATCACAAATTGGTTTTGTAGGTTGCCTTTGATAAATAGAATGAAAAAAATTGTGCTTGCATCTTGTTTTCAATTTCTTAAAATAGGAACCCACATGTAAGACTTCTTAAAATGAACATTTGGTTGATGTTTTACGGATGGAAATAATGTCAGGAAACTATGCTCTCGCCCTTTTGGGATGATCAGAAATACAGAAGCATTTATTGTCATTCACCGTTTGAGATATACAACTTTAGAGGCCCTGTCCAAGTGGGAAAAAGTACTCACCCTTGGAGAATGACCCAAGTGAGAACAAGCTAATGCCAAGCTTATTTGACTCACTATAATTAAAATGCTTCTTGAGGCCAAAACCTTGAAAGATAAGTGGCATTTGAGCTTATGCTCGGATCTCACCTAACACAAAGAGGGGCCTCTGGGTCTCAATCATATATCATGAACTGTTTGTGCTAAGGTGATCTATGGGGTTAGCAGCCTAAATCACGCTTGCATGGACATAGAGGATACGCTTAAATGAAGACTCTTACTAAAACCTTTTTAGCTAGTGGCCAAAATCCTTTTCTACTTGTTGATACAGGCGTTGTGAGACTCGCATGCCTAAGAAACCTCTCATGTACCCCTCTTGTTGAGATAGTAAATTTATCAGGATCCTCAGATCTTGAGAAATTCAAAGCTTGGTAGGCCCGAGAAGTGTATGTCATGGAGGGGAGCCAGTGCTTCCAAGCTTCTAATTGTCTGACTTGAATGGGTATTTTATTGTAAGAGGATTCAAACAAGTATTGTTCATTTCTCACCACCTAGGAATAAGGTTTTCTTGATGTGCTTGCATAGTTAAGGGATTCTTGATGTTTTTGGTGTGATTGTTCACTGAAACAGCAACAACAATGATCAAACAATCTATAAAACTATACATTTTAGGTATTTGTCTATCTTGTCTCATTTGAAACTTTAACGATCTTGTCAAAACTCCGTCGAAACTCTGTCAAATTTGTTTCAAAAAATTGTCAAATTTTTATCTTCCATCAGTCTATGGTACTACATTTAGTCTATTCTAAAATTTGCACTGTCATAACACTTATGTTAGTTCACATGCAACTGCAATATGTTGTTAGTCCAACCTATCACTATCTTGAAATTTGATGTCATTATGCTTGTCCAATTGACCAAGTCCTTTATTCAATCTTATCATCTTGGTCTTTGATGTCCTTATTCTAAGTTGTGAAAGCAGGTTCATTAACCTTGACTCAAGATCAGAGTCTTTTGCTATCTCCTTCTTAGTTGGATGTTTATCTCTTGGTCTCTTTGGTCTTGGATTTAGACAATGTTAGGTTTTTTTCTTGCAGGGCCTCTAAAGATGCTTGAATACTTAAATAACTCTATGACTCCCAATGCCTTTGATACTCTGACTCAAGCAAGAGAAAACACTAATTGATGAGGTATTTTGATAACACTGGGGA
>MU226709.1:276710-299843 GCA_018584345.1 Thuja plicata | reverse complement strand
GTTGATTAATTAAAGAAATCTCTCTCTCTCTCTCTCTCTCTCTCTCTCTCTCTCTCTCTCTCTCTCTCTCTCTCTCTCTCAGTATTTTGGTAAAATCTTTCTTCAATTAATCTCACTAATCGTGGTATTAATTTCACTATATCCTGCCACTTGTATTTAGCTATAGTGAAATAATAATCATGGTATTAATTTCTCATTTTCATTATTTTCTTTATATTTCTAACATGGTATCAAAGCTGGTTTAATCCTTGTTTTGAGTGTGCATGCAGGAATAGTTGATAAATATCTCGGTTGATGAGAAGAAATCAGATTTTTCTCGATCTAACTTTTGTTGTAGATTTTTTGAATTTTTTTGGGTTTGACCGGTTCTCAGCCAAACCCTGTTTTATTGTTTATCTAGTCTATTCATATCTATTTCATTTTTTTAAAGAACTAATCTCACCCTTTGTCGGGCAACCGCAAGGGTTTTCTCTTTCATGCTTTTTCTATTCCTCTATCATTTTGAGAAGGATTTAAATTAAATCTTATTTAATCTATTGTTCAAAGTTTTTATCATATGAGTAATGTGTTTATCCTCTAATCTTGCTTCTCTACAGGATTTTAACACTGTTTCTTGCAGGATTCAATTCATATCTATTTCAACATTCTATAGATATCTTTGTTTATATATAGTCTATTTATATATTTCAGCATTCTATAGATATATTAGTTTATATATTTCTCTACATTTTTTTAGATATCTCAGTTTTAATCAGCATTTAATCTGGTTATATTTTAATCTCTATTATTTTTATAACTCTATAATCTTGTCTCTGTGCATCTTTTCATCGCTGCCTTGGCCGATATTTAACTCTGGTTTTCAAAAATCTAATACATCTATATATCTATCTGTTGTTTTTTAATCTAACTGCTATTATATTCTTTTGTTGTTTAATATTTCAAAGTTAGTTTAAAAAAAAAAAATCAAATTGCATTTACCTCTGTTTATAGTTTTAAAACTACAGTATTTCATGGTCAATCTAATATTTTAAACTTCTCATCCTCCACTCCTTATTTCTCCTTTGCCTCCTTGCACTTCTTCCTCCCTCCCTCCCATTCTCCCCTTCTCTTCCTCGCTGCTCCCTAGCTACTCCCTAGCTGCTCACGCAACACTTTCTCTTGCAGGTTGCTCCTTACGCAGCTCCCACTCTCTCCAACTTCTCTCTTGCTGCTCATGCAACCCCTCCTCCATGCTCTCTCTCTCAGCCTTGCTACTCTGTCTCCCTTCATTTTTTTTCCAATAGCATCTCTTAAATAAATTTTTTGCAGTTCCCTTAAAAACATTTTTTTTTCTAGATATTTTGCATCTCTGTCCTCAATATCATTGTCTTCTCCTAGTGTAGACCTGCACTTTATTTCTCTCACCTACTCCAGTGTAGCTCTTCTTACCTGCATGTGAAGCTTTTTTTAGCTCTATCTTATCTGCCCTCTATCTTTTTTTTTTCTCTGCTCTCATAATATTTTTTTTCATAGGTTATTATTATAGTTTATAATGTTTGTTTAAATTACAACTGCATGTTATCATTTTCATTCATATTGCAGATTTTTTTATAACATTTGGCATTTGACTAAGTTGCAAGTTAATCTTTCATTTTTAAATGTTACAGGTACTATTAATGGTTTATTGCTTCTGAACCTTGCGCAGCTTATTTACTGCTCCAACATATTTTTTTATATTTAATATATTTATTTATTTCACTGTATCATCGTTTTCATTTAGATTTTTAGTATGTTTTTAAAATTCAAACTCCATCTTTATTTATAATGTTTGTTTGGTGGCTGTAGTTTAGTGGTAAGATTTTCATGTTTTTTTTCCCTCTCCATAATATCGTTTTGCACTTTTAAATGTCTATTAGATTCTTTATCATTTAAAAAAATCAAATCATTGCTATTATTACATCTTTTCAATTTTTAAATCATCTCTTCATCAATTTTATATTGGTTTTATTAACTGTGTTCTGATTTCTTGCAGGATTGTGGCAGATTTAATATGTGATTCCTTGTTTATATTTATCACATTTGTTTAAATTTTTTTAATTATCTAAGTTTTTTTTTTACAAATTAAGTTTTATCGTTAAAATTAATTTTAATTTTTGATAAAATTTTTTAAACTATAATACTTCCTTTTTTGCTTCATATCTTTTAATACCAGTTTAATCTTATATTCATTTTGGCATTATAAACTTAATTCAATTTAAATCGATCAAATTTCCAAAATCCATAAGAACTTTCAGCTTGATTTCTAGATTTTGATTGTGTGTAATTTTTAGCATCAACATTTCGGATCACACTCCATGATCCATCATCAAGATAAGAGCAAAGAGCATTGTTACATTCCTTCATGCTCTTTTCTCTTATCCTAATGATGGATCACGGAGTGTGATCCGAAACGTTGATGCTAAAAATTACACACAATCAAAATCCATAAATCAAGCTGAAAATTAATTCAATTTCTTATTCATTATTTAGTTGTTATAAAAATTTGTTTCAACAATTTAACAAAAATATTTAATTTTTTTTAATTATTGAAAATTCTTGCAATATTCTATTTAATATTTATGTTAAATCTATTTCCGTGCTCTTTAGCATTATATCTTAAACGTATTTCACTCTGTTGGGCTTAATCTCACTATATCCTGCCACTTGTATTTAGCTTTATTTCAGTTAATTTTGATAATTAATCATGTCAACGTTAATTCCTAAAATTGAGCTAAATAGTTCTAATTACCATCAATGGAAAACTCATGTTTCATTTCTATTTCATTTTAAACATCTACTTGAAGTTTCTATAGATGCATCCATTGAATTAGCTACCTCTGCTACTCAAGCAGAAAAAAGATGCTTGGAAAACAAAAAATGAAGAATCCCTTGGTTTGATTGGTCTCTCCATCATTCCTGATCTTTATGTCCTAATTGGACATTGCACCAAAGCTCATGAAGCATGGGTGATCTTGCAACAGACATATGAAAACTCCTATGAATCCCCTAAGATTCAACTCCAAGACAACTTGGAGGACCTAAGGTATACTGATTTTCAAAATATGGATGAATTTTTACTCAGGTTTGATGCTATTAAAACTCAACTTAGTGGTATTAATGTTACTTTATCTCACATTAGGTTAATTACTATTATTCTTAAAAAATGCCTTCCTAAAGAGTTTTAGAAATTCATTACTAATATTCATTCTCAAATTCATTCTCAATTAGCTCTTCCTTTGTTAGCATCTCAATTAACTTATGCTATCTTTCAAAATATTTTATGTCAAGAAGAGGCTAAGTTAATACAATTTGGCTCACTTAAATCTAATGAACATGCCTTCATGTCTAAATCGCATAATAATAGATCTCATAATAATAATCATAATAATGGTTATCATAACCATTCTAATAGACCTCATTGTAATTATTGTGGAAAAGATGGTCATGTGATCAACAACTATTTTAAGAAACTTAAACATGAGAAGTCCTCTAATCCTAATACTCAAAATCATAACACTCGTCAAGCCTTTGCTATTCGGTATGAGATGCCTACTTCTCCTTATGATGATAATATTGTTTGGAATGAACCATGTGATGATGAATACTCTTGGAATAACCCTCTTGATTATGATCTTCCTAATGAAAATGATTATGATGCACTACAATTTGATGATCCTTGCTCTTATGTTGATGATATTCTTGAACAAGAAGAGGAAATTATCTCTAACTTTCTTAATATTACTTTGCAAGATATGTTTACTCAAGATGAAATTCATGATGATAGTACTAATCCTATGTTTATTGTGGAAGATAATGATAATAATGGTAATGCTTATACTTGCTCTACTTCTCTCGATTTTACTTATTATGATGAATACATTATATATTTATTTTATACAACTAAAGATTGCATTCTTGATTCTATGACTAATGATTCACAATATGATTTTACTGATGCTTATCTTGAACCTTCATATTATGATACATATTTTTCTTATGCAACTGAAGATTGCATTTCTGATTCGATAATGAGGATTCACAATATGATTTTCCTTTCCAAAGTGTTATTGATTCAACACTAGGAGATCCCATTGATGGGAGCTCTACTAGTGGTTTTTGCCTTATTGCAGTCTCAGGTGTTGATCATGCTCCACCTCTATTTCCTATTGCAAATGAACATACAAAATACATAAATGCATCTCAAGAATCTCATTGGTCACTTGAAGATTTGGGCCCCCCTCCACAAGAAATTACATCTTTGTATTGTCAAAGTGCTATCCACTTAGCAAAAATTCCTATGTACCATTCAAGCTTCACTGATCCAGTTGAAGAAATGCATGATGATCAAGCTACCAACAATCTACTGAAGACTCTTTCAAAAGAAACATCTCAAAATCATTGTAAATAGTTGGGTGTCATACATATTGATCTCATCTGCCCAAGTAAAGATTAAAGGGAGATGTTAGAATTAATCTTTCCTTGGTATCTATGTAATTAAATGATATACCAAGGTCTTTTCATATTATATGTAATTCCTTTAATAAGGAAATTAGATATTCCTCCTTAAGAGGAATCACACATTTGGCACACACACAATGTGGATAAGACATTCATAGGAGGAGGGAGTTACATGAAAACTCCTCCACTCATCTCTACTTAAGAGATGCCTCTCACACACTTGCTCTAATAATCTTCTCCTCTCTCTCGTTTCTTCTCTCAATCTCTCATTGCTCTCAACATTGTATTGAGATTATTGCTCTCATTATTTAGGCTTTGTGCCATATTCATATTATTCACAAGGCATTTTTTCTTTCTTTTCCCCTTTCAAATCCTTGTGTTCTTGTCATGGTTCTTGGAGAATTTTGGTGACCTATTGGTTGATCAATTAAAGAAATCTCTCTCTCTCTCTCTCTTTCAGTATTTTGGTAAAATCTTTTCCTTTGCATACTCTCTTGGATTATTTCCTTCTCATTTCCATTATTTTATTTATATTTCTAACAATATCATCTTCTCTACCATCACCCTATTAGCATCTTTGAGCATACTTTCAGTGGCCTTGGCCTACCATAGCATATCTTTCCAAGGAACACTATCTAAAGAGAAAGAAGCTAAATTTACTCCATAAAATCATAAGTACAGAAAAAGAAAAAAAGTGCCTTGGTGAAAACCTGGTAAACAGGCACCTTGGTAGTAAAACTAAAGAAAAATCAATCCATCCTATGGTGAAAACCACTTTCTGTGGCACCTTGGATAAGTACCATGATGAAAACCTAGAAAATAGGCACCATGTGTAATTCCTCCTACTTGCACTCTTCACTTGGGGGAAAGTTCCTTCCATGTCATATTATCTATCATATCTTACATCGAGCAAGCCTATGAGCATCCATGTTCCTTCTAGTGATCTTGACAAGGTTCATCCTATCCATGTACCATGACATTCATTATCCTTTCCATCAGCCTATTCACTTTCTCTCATCCATGGCACCCTATCATGATCTTGCTTATCCTAAGCCTATCTCTGTGCATTTGACCCTTTATCCTAATCACATTATCATTTCTATATCCTATCCTATTTAATTTACCCCTTGGTCTTGATCTAAATGAAGAAGGAACAATGCAAAATAGTTTCTCAAAAATGTCTTGACGTGTCCATTCTTTTGGATTGCATTCTATTCATGACATTAGGTTATCATCTTATACACTATCGAGCACCGCTCCATAAGCCTACATTGCTATATTCATTTTTCCCTAGCTTGGGTAATCTTGAGGAGACTATCTTTGAGGATTGCATTCACCCTCTTCATCCATCACTGTCTTCTTGTTTCATCCATAAACTTTCTAATCCATTTGTAATGACCTCTACCTTGCTAGACATTGGGCCAAACCAATGTGATCTTGCTTGAGAATGGTTAATCTTCTAAAAATATCAAAAAACTAAAAAATGATCCTAAAAAAAAATCTAAAAATTGGAAAAAGTCCTGAAAAAATGATCATCTTGGTGAAAACCTAGCAATAGGTGCCTTGATGCATCAATCAAAAAAATTGAAAAAGAAGAAAAAGTGCCTTGGTGAAAACTTGGTAAACAGGCACCATGGTAGAAAAAATAGCTTCTCTACCAAGTAGGTGAAAACCTGGTAAACAGGTGCCTCTTGTACTCAGTGTTCCATCTATCAATGCTCAGTCTTGGAAAAACTTTTCTTTAGTTTGTACACAAATTTCAGTCATTTTTGTGACACTTAGGTTCTTTTGAGAACCCTCCTGGCTTGAAACCGATCCAGAGTAATAACCAGGGGAAAATCAAATCAACTTTTTCCTCGCAACATGAGTCAAGTTAGTTATTTCCATTTTATATTAGGGGCATAGGTCCCAAAAATTGATCATGTCATTGGTTTACAACAGAGTCAGTAATCTTGTCAGTTGTGAAGGACAACTCAGTACTGATAGAAACAGGTGTTTCTCAACACCACAATCAATAGTGTTTCTTAACACTATCTTTGGACACATCTATGTTTCTTAACACACATTGGATATCACAAATGTAAATAATGGATCTATAGTAATCAAACACATCACACTCACAAGAACAATGGTGTTTCTCAACACCTCATACATATACACATCTGAAAACTTTGAAACTGGCCGAAGTATGGTGAACTTCTATTTGTATGTTGTCTATCTTCATTGATTTTTTTAATCTCTTCTTTGTCTACTGCTTGTTGGTGTGGTCGTTATGATCCAACAATGTTAAATAAATTGGGTGTATGTGATAAGAGATTCTTCATTAAGGCAGAAAAGCCTCACATCCCTCAATCCTATTTATTTGTACGCCAAGGTGAGGTCAGAACTATCTCCTTGACTGTTATTTCTCTATTTTTTTACACAAGATTGCACTCATGGTTATCTTATCTTTTAATGCCTCGATACTGGTATACTCTTGCAACATCAACTGGAAACAACATTTAGGTCATCTCGGCTATTGTGCCTTGATGCTTATGTTAGTTTCCCATATCTTATCCGATGAAATTCATATTCATATTCTTATGGTTACAGTGGCACCAGTAAGGATTGTATCGACGCCGATGTTCCAAAAATGCTCAATGATGAAAATTTTCAATGCTAAAGCTCAGTGACTACACCTTAGGTTGCATTCATGTTAGTCTACATCTGCATAGTGATGAAATAAACATAATAACTTTATCTCTATCCAATGTCAAGGATATGAGGTTCTTATCTATCAATCTTCTCATTGTCAAGTGGTCATGACACCGCTTGCTAATTCAATTGTCCTGATTCCATTTTCAGGATCAAAATTAGAATTTGAAATTGAACGCTTGCACAACCAATAGAAATATCTCATGCTTTTATTCTAATCAATCTGTGTATCTTAATTTTGGTCAATCTCGATCACACAAGACCTCTCATCAAGTACATCTCCTGTCCTAACCATGTGGGACCTCTTTCTAATCATATTAGTTTATTCCTAAATTGTCTAATCAATCAAATTGTTTCTCATCACTGGGGCACCTAGCCATATTTCAATTTTGCTCCCGAGGGGGCAGGATCAGGACATCAACATTCAAGTGATCATATCCTCAATCAAAACCCCATTGCTTGGGGCATCTCAGCTTCATCACATCAAATCAAGTTGAGGTTATCTTAAATCAAAGATAACCTAATCAATGGTCTTATACAGTGGTGAATACACTCGAAACTAGACAAGATCGGTCTTATACGGGCTATTCATTATTGAAACTAGATACATTGATCAAATTGGCTTCATCGCTTCAAATCAAGTCAATTTTCTTGCTAATCAAATCTCTTAACGATAATCAGTTTCATCACTACAAATCAAACTGGTTATTCATTCAAAACAATCAAAAAGGTTTCAGAGTTCTTCACAGATGTTCAATTTCATCACTTCAAATCAAACTGAGCATTCTGTTTATATCTTTTGATCTATCTTCATCCAATCAAACTCAAAGTCAGTCTTCTTCTTCAAAAGAATGGTTTAATCACTTCAAATCAAATTGTTCTGGGTCTTCTCTCTAACAGGTCTTTGAATCAATGTGTTGATCGCACATCAATTCAAAGAGGGGCAATTGTAATCACCTAAAAATGGTCACCTAAACCCTAGACTACCAATCTCATAAATTAATCAAGAAACCCTAATCTTGATTATTCTAAGTCCTAAATCAAACAGGCAATTCATCAAATTTGAACTGATCTGACCTAAACCCTAGGTCCTAATCAATCATCATACTTGACTAATTAATTAATCCTAAAATCACAATACATTGGCAAATAAACTTTATACTATTATTTAATTGATATTTTGATATATTAATTAAATAAAAATTACGAAATTGTCAATTAAATAAAAAAGAAATTAAATTAATTATAAAAACATAAATGTGCATTCAAAATCAATTAAGTTATTAAAAATGCATATGAAATCATCAAATTCAGTTGACTAATTATCAAAATGGAAACAATCCAGTTCCACTCAATTAACTGATTCTCCACTGTTTATCATTTTGGAAACATTTTAGTTAACTAAAAATTGAATATGGAAGTTTCCAAAATAACTGATTAGTTAGTTTAGTCAACTGAATCTCTCAACCAATCACATCACTTGCACATGGATTGTGCTTCTTCAATTGAATCTGAGCCACTCTTTTTGCTTGATCTCGACCGTCGATTCGAAAGAGATTTCTATAAAAGAGAAACTCTTTTCCTTCACAAAGGATCCTAATTTTTTATTAATGTTATTATACTGTATTTTCATCTTAGCTTTCTTGGATTTTTTTATCTTTCATTTATCTAGCATTTGTTGTTTATTTTTATGCAATCATGCAAATATAATCATAGAGTACACTTTGTTTTGGGTTAAAAACTGAATGTCTCACATTTCAATTGGTGCTCTAAAACTGAATCTTAAGTAGACTGGATTTATCACAAATCTACACTTTGTTTAATCATCTTAGATCATTTATCATAGCTTTTAAATCCTTCATCTAGGTTAGTTTGTAGTCACTGATCTTGCAAGGACCTGAGAGCAAGTTCATACTCCTGCCTTCTAGAAGGAAACAGGTCGACTCTTTCAGACATGCAGGATGAGTGAATCCATATTCATTCCTATATGTAACTGAAGTATACTGACTATGTTGAAGTGTACTGCTAAGTAAGAAGGCCAATTTTAGTACACACAACTTTTTTTATCCCGTAAAGATCTTGTTTAGTTTTATTTCATAAATCTCTCCTTTATGAAAGATTTAAAATATTATTTAAATAAAACGTGCTTTAAATATTCTTCTTTGCTTTAGTTTTAACTGATCATTGATAATAAAGAAATCAATCAGTCAATCCCTAAATATAACTTTTCTAGCTACATAGTTTTTTCTTTCTTTAACTTCAGTTCTGATCGGTCATCAACTCCATTTATGCTCAGTAACAACTTTAGTTATGCTTGATAGAAACTTTAGTTATGCTCGGTAATTATCTCTTTCTCAGTAACACTTGCTTGATTTTTGTGGTGCTCAGTATACATTGTGAACTACTTGGTGTTTATTGTCTATCAATGTTTATTGTCACTCGTGTATATAGACCTTTTAAGTTTTACCGACCGCATAAACTTTGTCTCTTCAACTTTTCAAGGTAATGACCAATATGTATATGAACAATCAAACTATATCAAGTTGACATCAATGACAACATAATACATTAACTGATTTAATGTCTTGCATTTACTTTTTTAGCTCGGTGATGATCAACTTATCATCTTCAAACATTCAATCATTTATAGTTCATCATATTCACATGTATTTCAAGATCCTAAGTCACTTCCCCCAAAATGAGCCATAAATCACTCCATTGATATTGTCCCTATTGTATCCCTTACTAATGCTTCATTGTATCAACAATCAATTCTTTAAAGTGACGAGATAAAAATATGTTTCACTATATCCAAAATTTGCACGAAATCTCCTTTAAACTTGTGGTAGATCATTTGGTGTCCCACAATTATTCCAAAATGAATTTATGTTTCAAAGATTTATACTTTACTAAATATTGAGTAGTTTTTTTCCTTCAATTTCAACAACCAAACCCCTATTAGCTAGTTTAAAACTTGAATTTTTTATACATGTAATTATCTTTGTTCAATGTAAGAAACCATTAATGGAAAAATCAATATTTGTTAGGCTAGATTAAATTTCAATAGATGATTAGAGAAATGTTGGCATTAATTTTTCTTTAAAAGAAGGAAAGAAAGACTACTTTTAGTTCTTGTCTACAACAAAAAAATATTCCAAAGTCAAAAATTCTTCTCCTTCCTCTTTTTTGGTCTCCTCCTTTTAATACTAATAAATCTAAGTTACGTTCTTAAGGGACATGAAAAAACTGAATGCTTTAAGTTGATGAAGAAGAATCTAATTGTATAGTCTCAAGATGACAAAAGTAAGAATGTTCCCATCAAGACTTCTAGTAATGATAGGATATATAATGAACTGAAAGGTAGACTTAATAAAGTCGCCTTGATGAACCATCATTCTACTTTAGAGGTGATGTGAGTGTTCCAAAGGCTTGCTTGCATAATTAACTAAGAAGATTTTATTTGTCTTCTTCAAGGATCCTAATCTCCTCTAGGTCCTTATTAGGCTTAGGTGATTAAATAAGTCCTAACTCCACTCATCTTCAAGAGTCTCACACTTGTGCTTCACCTTTGAAAGACTAACACCCTAGTAGTTACTTCACTTCCTCTCCTACACTTAGAAGAATCTAAGTGTCAATTCCACTCTAACATCCATGAATCATTGCAGGGGTGTCCATCATCATGTAGAAAGTCCATTTGGTCCCATTTAAATCCATTTTGATGGATCTCTTAACTATTTGTAGTCTATTCCAAGTTTATGTCTTCAAGAGGCCTAATTGGGCGTATTCCCTTGAAGCCTTTCACAGTGTATTTTTCTCACTTCTTTCAAAAATTTCCCAAAGAAGTTGAAAAACCAGTCACACATTCAGATACCCTTTACCACTTTACAAGAGATTTTGAAGGTTTTAGTTTTAGAAGTCCTCCGTACATAGGGTTCCTACAATCTAGGATCAATAGGGCTAATAGGCCTAATTTCTAGGATTGTCTGCAACTTAGTAGAAAACTTACTCAAAACTTGGTCTCAGTGATTGGTAAGAACTTGAACATCATTGTATGTTAGGATAAGACTAAACCCTAGCTAGAACTCTACTTAGTCTGTACAGTACTTTCTTCCCTGTATGAAACATGTCAATTCTTCTACCCTAAACCACTAATGGGGCACTGTCAGCTCGCCTAAGCCTTAGTAGTAAAACTATCTCTCCATATTTCTAGGACTCCTAATCCTAAAAATATGTACACTACTGACTCCCCTAACATATCCATCCATCCTTAGGTGTTTCCCATGTCTAGATTTCATGGGGGAGCCATAACTTGACTGACTGGTCAGAACAGGACCAGTGAGTCTACTAAACTGAAATCAATTTAACTAAGAACTTATACTACCTCAAAAAAAATAACTTACTGAATAAATAATTCTTGTAACTATCCTAAGAACACAAATCAACCATTAATTCAAAGCTTTCAATCCAAAAGATAGCACTGTCACAATGAAAAACACAGGATTCTCAGAAAACCAGAATTGCAGACTATATTACTCTCTCCAAACTTGTTACAATGAATGAATCCTCCCTAGATTTGAGTCCTTGGGTAACATTAGATACCATCTCCATGATTCCAGGCCTTGTTTGTCAATTCCTTGCTCCTATTCATGAGGGGAACCAAAGATAACTGAGTTTCATGCAACATTTGCAATAATTGCAAATGTTGTCATAGCAACATTTTAGCAACTTTTGGCATCTTTTCCATTATGCCTTCTCCATAAGTTTTAGGACCTCTAACCTCTTCATTTTGAGGATCCAAGATCATTAAAGGCCTCAAGGCATCTATATGTCCTCATTTATGTGTTTAGGACACATTCATGACTAAAATCCAACATTTAGCAACTAAGCCTAAGTAATTGAAAAAATACTAACAATGACTATCGTTGTGACCTTAGTCCTAATAACTAACTCACCTAGCCCACATTGCAATGAACTTCTAAGGTCTAGAAACAACCTAACTATCTTGACTTGGCCAATGTCAATTACAAGCCAAAAATGATAAAAACATGGAGGTTAGCCTAGGTGTGCTCCTGTACCAACCTCCCCATAACAAAAAGATCAATCCACCCTTGGATTGAGGATGGTTGGATCAATCCCCATCTTCTTAAACTCTGATTCTTTGACCCATACTGCATCAGCATCTATTTGATCATGCTTCTTTATCAAGTGTTCCTTATATGCTTTGGTTCAATTCTATTTGTAGACTCTAGTATCCAGTATACTATCAGCTCCTATGACTATAGCAGAGGGTAATTGGAGATCTTCCACATCTTTGATCACTTCCTTGAGATTCTAATCAGTGTCTTGCTATGGTCCTTTGTAATGGACTAAGTCTACAATGTTAGAAATAGGTGACAGTCCACTATCTTCTGGGAGCTCAACTTTGAATGCATTATCACCATACTTAGCTAAGATAGGATAGCGACCTATCCTCCTCATTTGCAACTTGTGAGGGATTCCCTTTTGAAGTCTTGATTTGTTAAGATGTACCATGACCAAGTCACCCACATTGAATTGAATTGTTCTTCTACTCTCATCAACCTTGGTTTTGTGTTTCAAGGTGTTCTTAGTCAAAGTCTTCCTCACCGTCTCATGTATCTCCTGCATTGCACAAGAAAAATCATCGGCATATCCACTTTCATTCACTCCACCCTTCAAGTCTCTCAACTCATAGACTCCTCTAGGATTTAATCCATATACTATCTCAAAGGGGCTCTTCCCTATTGATCTATCGATGGTGTCATTGTAGGCATACTCAACCTGTCCAATCAATTGATCCGTGCTGTCCATACTCCTTTGTCAATCAAATAAGTAGATTTCCAAGGCTTCTATTCACCACTTCAGTCTGAACATCAGTTTGGGGATGGTAGGTAGACCCAAAGGATAAAGTAGTGCCTAATCTTTGACAAAGAGTCTTCCAAAAATGACTCATAAATTTGGTGTCTCTATCAGACACAATGCTCTTAGGTAACCCATGGATTCTTACTATCTCTTTGAAGAAGAGAGAGGATATTTGGATGGCATCATTAGTGGTCTTGCAAGGCACAAAGTGAGCCATCTTACTGAATCTGTCCACAACTAAATAAACACTATCCATGCCATGTCTTTTCTTGGGTAACCCAACTACAAAATTCATGCTCAAACAATCTGAAGGCCTAGTGGGAATAGGTAGTGGTTGGTAAAGGCCAAAATTTGAAGAAGTACCCTTGGCTCATTGACATACAATGCAATTCTCCACACACCTCTTAACATCAAGGTTCATTCTCAGCCAATAGTAGAACTTTTGAAGAAGTTCTTGGGTCTTAGTGATCCCAAAGTGACCACTCAATGCACCATTGTGCTTTTCCTGAATCATATTCTCCCTAATAGAGCCTCTAGGGATACATAAATAATTTATACAAAGTCCTCATCTTCAGCATATAGATCCTTGAAGTGATCTATTCCCATGCTCTTTAGTTGAACCTTTTGAATGGTAAGGGCTCTTCTAGACAATGCATCTACCACTTTATTGAGGAAACCTTTCTTGTGTTTGATATTAAAGTTATAAGCTTGTAGGTATTCCACCCATTTCATTTTCTTATGGCTCAACTTCTCTTAAGAATTCAGAAAACTTAAAGCTTGATTGTATGAATAGACAATGAACTCCTTGGGTAACAAATAGTACCTCCACTTTCTAAAAGCTTGAACCAATTCATACAACTCAAGATCATGAGAAGAATACTTCTTCTTTTTTTCACTCAACTTCTCTGAATTAAATGCTACTAGTCTACCCTCTTGGCTTAGAATAGCCATAATAGCTATGTTTCTTGCATCACACTCAATAGTGAAAAGCTTCACAAATCTTGGAAAGACTAACACAGGTTGGGTGGCAATCTTTTCCTTCAACAACTCAAAGCTCTTATTGGCTTGTTCATTCCATACAAACCTTGTCTTCATTCCTCCTTTGATTGTGTCCAACATGGGAGCACAAATAGCACTCAACTACCTTATAAAATTCCTATAATACTGAGCAAGGCCATGAAAACTTCTTACCTCTGTTTCTATCCTTGGAGTAGGCCAATTCATGATGGATTCTACTTTACTTTTGTCCATTTTCAGATTGCCATGAGAGAGAACAAACCCAAGGTAAACTAGCTCTATTTTGATGAACTCACATTTCTCCAAGTTAATCATCAACTTCTCTTCATGCAGCTTCTTGGAGAAAGTCCCAAGGTGTTGAAGATGCTCCTCTCTTTTTCTACTATAAATTAGTATATCATCAAGATATACTACTACAAATTTTCCAATGTAGTCTTTGAGGACTTCATTCATGAGCCTCATGAATGTGGAGGGGGCATTAGACAGTCCAAATGACATGACAAGCCATTCATACAAACCTTCATTGGTTTTGAATGCTTTCGTCCATTCATCTCCCCCATGTATCCTAATTTAGTGATAGCCACTCTTCAAGTCTATCTTACTAAAGTACTTAGCTTCACCTAGACAATCCATTAGGTCCTCAAACCTAGGTATGGGAAACCTATACCTAATGGTTATCCTATTTATGGCTCTTGAATCAGTACAAAGTCTCCATGTTCCTCCTTTCTTTCATGCTAGGATAGTAGGTATTGCACAAGGGCTAATGCTTTTCTTGATAAGGCCTTGGTTAAGGAGTTCTTCTATTTGTCTAAATTTCCTCATTTTGTTGAGGTGTCATCTTGTAGGCTGCCTTATTAGGTAGAGTAGCTCTAGGTATGAAGTCTATCCTATGACTTATAGCTCTTATAGGGGGTAATGTTAATGGTTGTCCATCACTTACTATGCCTTCATAATTCTGAAACATACTTTGTATCTCCTTTGGTATCTCTAATTTCTTGTCTCCTTTTTCTTCGTTCTTTTCTCTTAGTCTTAGCACCAATGCATAGCCAACTTCTTCTCCTTCTTCCATGGCTTCTATGAATTCCTTTTCACTCACCATTAGCACATTAGGACCTTCTATCTTCACATCTGCATCTTCTAACAATGATTGGATTTTGAAAGTTACTTTATCCTTCTTGAATGTATAGGAGTTCTTCACTCCATCATAGATAGCTTGGCGGTCAAATTTCCATGGCCTGCCTAGGAGAAAGTGACATGAATCCATGGGAAACACATCACATATAACCTTGTCCTTATATCTCCCTATAGAGAACTCTACCCATGATTTCTCATTAACTAAGACATATTGTCCCTTATTGAGCCATGTGACCTTGTAAGGATGGGTATGAGGTATCCTTGTCATGCCTAACTTGCTGATTGCTTCCTCTGACACAATGTTGTTAGTAGACCCTGAGTCTACAATGACTCTACATACTTTTCCCATCACCTTACATTTGATTCTAAATAGATACCTCCTTTGGCTTGGCTCCTCCTTGACTAGTTCCTTGATCAATGTTCTCCTCATCATGAGGTTCTCACCTTCTTCAGAATTTAGTGGTACCTCAGAGTGTGTCTCTGCTGCATTTGTTTCTTCATGAACTAAATTAATTCTCTTGTTACCTCCTTGATAAGTACTACCCTTCTCTGGAAACCTATAGGCAGGGTGTCCCATTTAATTGCAACGGTAACATTTCATATTGGCAAAGTAATGGCCTCTTCCTTGTCCACCACTTCTACCTCTAAAACTTGAGTTCCTTCCTCTTCCACCTCTACTAGAACTTCCCTCTTTTTGCTTAGTGCACTTGACTTCTCCTTGTGTCCTGAACTTCTTCCACCATAGCCACCTCTTTTTCCTCTATTATCCCTTCCTCTACCTCTTCCTTTGGAGGTTTTCTCTTTCTTTCTTTTGCTTTTCTCCTCTATCTTCAAGGCCATTTGATAACATTGGTGAATGGTTTTGAAGTTCACAAGACTCATGTCTTCTTGGATAGACAATTTGAGTCCATTCAAGTATCTAGCTAGCTTGATGCTTTCATCTTCAACCACTTGTGACCTTAAGAACAAATTTTGGAACTCTTCAGTGTATGCTTGAACATCCAAATATTTCTTTCTAAGGTTATGTCTTCTTCTATGCAGCTAAACCTCATAATCACCAGGCAAGTAAGTCTACTTGAACTTAGTCACCATTCCCCTCCATGAGACTATAGGACTCTTTCCTTCTTTCTCCCTTTCAGTTTGAACAAACTTCCACCATGTGAGAGCTGATCCTCTCAACTTTGACTTGGCCACACTCACTTTTTGGGCCTCTATGATACCATCACATTCGAAATGGTTCTCTATACTGTCAATGTTAGAGTAATAGATATATTTGAATTTATAATTAAATCATTTTGGTTTAATTAATTAAGTCCTCTATTATTCTATTTCACTTAAGCTTACTCCTTTTAGGTGAATAATAATTAATATTTATATTAATTATTATTCCTCAACCTAGCTTTGTGTGGCTTTAGGGTTTCCATCCTTATAAGCTGCTTTCATAATTATTTGAGCTCTGACATTTTTGAGCACAAGAGGGTTTTGTTTTTTTCCATATTTTTGCTTCATTCTTTGTGATAGGTATTGTGCATGCAGCTGGATCTTAGAGTTGAATCTGATATTTCATCAGTTTCTACATGGTATTAGAGCTCGCTTGCTGCTCACTGTTTGTGTTTTGTTGAAGCAATCTCTTTGCAGTACGAGGGTTTGAAGCTTTCAGTTTTTCTTTGGCATTTTTATTTGAATCTGGGGGGTCTCTATTTTTTGGTGCATTTTGGACCAAAAATGGCCTCATGGTTGTGTTTGGAAGGCCCAAAAACCCCAGAATTCATATAAAGCACATCCAATTTGGACACTGGAGCGTCTGGGAGAAATTTCTTGGCCTATTAGGGCCGTACGAGCATGGTTTTCGATGTAAAAAAAATAAAATAAAAACAAAGTTTTTTAATTAAATTTTGGCACAGCTGGTGACTGCCGCCACCGTGCCATCATCGTGCCACCCCTGGCCCGTGCATAAACCACCCACCACCACGTCACTACCAGCTCCCACCGCCACCGCCTGGCTGCCCGGTCTCCACCAACGCTCTGCTTGGCTGCCTCCTCTGCGCCGCTCAGCCCCGGTTCCGCCGCCCTTGTGATGCCTGAGGGCCTTTACTGCCAACAGTCAATCCTATGGGAGATTGGGGGCTCTAGCCCAGCCCCTTGCATGTGCCATGCATCCAGGGGGCCTATTTTTTCCAGCCCTTGGGGATTAAAGCTTGATGTTGTGTTCTTTCTAACCCTTCCAGACTAGTTTTTCTCTAACTTGAGCAAACAAAGTTCTTTTTCCAACTTCCATATACCGTTAGAAATCTCTTTCTAAGAACTTTTTGATGATGGAGGTTGGGGTTTTGAGTTCTACTATTTTGACAACATTTTTTTCTGTCAAAGTCTGATGTTTGTTTTTTTCCTTTCGGGAGCTATATCTGGCTCATCCAGACTCCATTTTTGGCACATTCAGGATGGCACATTCAATGATGTATTGTATGTTCTTTCTCTGAATACAAATATTCTCTTGATTTACCACATTACACATAGGGGATCAAGGAAGATAGTTGAGTTCTCGCTAGATTCTGTCTTCATTCAGGATAGGGTGATAGGTGGCATTGTTGCTACAGGGACAGTTGACCATTCCACCTATCTCTACACATTCACACATTTTGGTCCACCATCTCCATTATTGGAGCTCAGCTCTCCTCTTCTATGAGAGCATCATGTGGTCTAGTCAGGTCACTTGAACCTCTGTGTTGTTCCTGAGACCCCTACTATGACTGCTACACCACATCTTGCTGAGGTTCTTTCTCTTTAGCAGGACTCTTCTTCAGCACTGCCAGACCCTCCAGCTCCATTCATTGAGCCACCAAATGCAGTTATTGAGGATTCTAGAAAGGACACTCATCTCCTCTCTCATGCTAGTGTCAACACACCTGTCATACCACTTTCATTATGGATTCCTTTTTAGGATCCTCGTGTCTTCTCATTTGAGCATTAGCTTGGCCTTTTAGTGACACCTCATCCTTTGAGGTCACCTCTTTAGTGCTCACTTCCTTTCACTCCTTTGTATTGGAGTCATGGTGGTCTTTTCATTGATCCAGGGTTTCTTTCCTTTTGGGGGGCTTTGGAGCCTTGACCCTCTCTCATAGGGGGGGTTAGCCACACACATTGTACTCATGGCTTTGAGAGAGTCTCTTGAAGTCATTCCTTGTCTTTTGCTTGCTTTTTATATCTCCTTTTAGAGAGGATTTTTTCCCACTGGGTTTTCTCCTTTGTCTCTGATTTACAAATATTTTCTTATTTGGGTACCTGATCAGGCCTTGTTGCTGGGACCCTCTTTTCCTGCTTTCATAGCTATGCTAGGTTAGCTTCCTCCTGAGCTTTGCTTAAGGGGGGGTGTTAGAGTAATAGATATATTTGACTTTATAATTGAATCATTTTGGTTTAATTAATTAAGTCCTCTATTATTCTATTTCACTTAAGCTTACTCCTTTTAGGTGAATAATAATTAATATTTATATTAATTATTATTCCTCAACCTAGCTTTGTGTGGCTTTAGGGTTTCCATCCTTATAAGCCACTTTTGTAATTATTTGTTCATTCTCTCTTAATACAATTTGAGCTCTGACATTTTTGAGCACAAGAGGGTTTTGATTTTTCCATATTTTTGCTTCATTCTTTGTGACAGGCATTGTGCATGCAGCTGGATCTTGGAGTTGAATTTGATATTTCATCAGTTTCTACAGTCATTCAAATCCACAACTGAATCTTGATCTATTTTTCCACTAAAAAGTGGTACACCCTCTAAAGCTTTGCCACTTAAGGCCTTCAATGCCTTTAAGAAGGGTTCTTGATCATTGACAGGGTCAGGGGTTGGAACTTCCTCTTCTACATCCACTCCCTTTCCCTTTCTTCTTCTTCTTCTTTCTGATCTATCTTATCTTTCATCTTCTCAGCTCTGTCTTGGAATTCTCCCAAGAGTTGCTCCATTTGAGACAACCTTTCTCTTAAAAACTTGTTGTCTTCTTCTTGCTCATCCACCTTTTTGGCTAACTTAGCATTAGTCACCATGTATTTGTCTTCTACTCATCCAAATGGTGTATTCTCTCCAACTGATTTAGTAGGCTGAAACATCCACCACAAGCCTGGTCTTTAATCAAGCTCTGATACCAATATGATGTGAGTGTTCCAAAGGCTTGCTTGCACAATTCACTAAGAAGGTTTTCTTTGTCTTCTTCAAGGATCCTAATCTCCTCTTGGTCCTTATTAGGCTTAGGTGATTAAATAAGTCCTAACCCCACTCTTCTTCAAGAGTCTCACACTTGTTCTTCACCTTTGAAAGACTAACACCCTAGTAGTTACTTCACTTCCTCTCCTACACTTAGAAGAATCTAAGTGTCAATTCCAATCTAACATCCATGAATCATTGAAGGGGTGTCCATCATCATGTAGATAGTCCATTTGGTCCCATTTGAATCCATTTTGATGGATCTCTTAACTCTTTGTAGTCGAGTCCAAGTTTATGTCTTTAAGAGGCCTAATTGGGCTTATTCCCTTGTAGCCTTTCATAGTGTGTTTTTCTCACTTCTTTCAAAAATTTCCCAAAGAAGTTGAAAAACCAGCCACACATTTAGATACCCTTTATCACTTTATAAGATATTTTGAAGGTTTTAGTTTCAGAAGTCCTCTTTACATAGGGTTCCTACAATCTAGGATCAATAGGGCTAATAGGCCTAATTTCTCAGACTGTCTGCAACTTAGTAGAAAAATTACATAGAAATTGGTCTCAGTGATTGGTATGAGCTTGAACATCACAGTATGTTAGGATAAGACTAAACCATAATTGGAACTATACTTATTCTATACAGTACTTTCTTCCCCTGTATGAAACATGTCAATTCTTGTATCCTAAACCACTAATCGGGCACTGTCAGCTCACCTAGGGCTTAGTAGTAAAAATATCTCTCCATCTTTCTAAGGCTCCCAGTCCTAAACATATGTACACTACTAACTCCCCTAACATATCCATCCATCCTTAGGTGTTTTCCATGGCTAGATTTCATGGGGGAGCCATAACTTGACTGATTGGTCAGAACAAGACCAGTGAGTCTACTAAACTGAAATAAATTTAAATAAGAACATATACTACCTCAAAAAAAAAAATTTACTAAATAAAGAATTCTTGTAACTATCCTAAGAACACAAAGCAACCATTAATTCAAAGCTTTCAATCCATAAGATAGCACTATCACAATGAAAAACATGGGATTCTCAGAAAACTAGAATTGCAGACTGTATTTCTCTCTCCAAACTTGTTACAATGAATGACTCCTCCCTAGATTCAAGTGCTTCGACAAGATTACATTCCATCTCCATGATTCTAGGCTTTGTTGGTCGATTCCCCACTCCTATTCATAAGGGGTTCCAAAGATAACCAAGTTGCATGCAACATTTGTAATAATTGTAAATGTTGTCATAGAAAAATTTTAGCAACTTTTGGCATCTTTTCCATTATGCCTTCTCCCTAAGTTTTAGGACCTCTAACCTGTTCATTTTGAGGATCCAAGATAATTAAAGGACTCAAGGCATCTCTATGTCCTCATTTATGTGTTTAGGACACATTCATGACTCAAATCCAACATTTAGCAACTAAGCCTAAGTAATTGAAAAACTACTAACAATGGCTATTGTTGTGACCTTAGTCCTAATGACTAACTCACCTATCCCACATTGCAATGAGCTTCTAAGGTCTAGAAAAAACCTAAATATCTTGACTTGGCCAATGTCAAGTACATGCCAAAAATGATAAAAACATGGAGGTTAGCCTAGGTGTGCTCCTACACCAAGAGGGATGTGACAATTCGTTTGTCTCTCGTGCTCATTTAACACATAAATTTTTAGTGGATTGTATCATCGATAATGGATCGCATAAAATTTGATTGCAAAGTCCATCATTGACAAAATTAATTATCCAATGGATCCACATTATTATCCATATTCATTTATATGGAAGGATAATGATTCATCCTCAAATATTACACATGTTTGCAATGTCTCTTTTGCATTTGGTCCCAAATCATTAATAAGGTAACATGTGATGTGACTGCCATGGATTGCTATGGTTTTTTCTTTGAAAACCCTATCAATGTGATAATAAGGCCCACTACGATGCCTTTAATACTAGCTATACACTAAAACGTGATAGTAAGACATACCTAATAAAATTTACTAAGAGAACTACAAATCTAGTACTTAGTTGTAGACATGCAAGAAAAGTTATCAATCAAGTGCAGGAGCTTGCATTATTTTCACAAGGCTACAATATGAAAATTCTATGGAAAAATTCATTATAGATAATGTTGGGATAATAGAAAGGGTTTGTACTAAGAGGGGAGGGGTGAATCAGTACCCTTAAAACATTTTTATCAAATCTTGTTAACATTGTTCTTCATTAACTGATTGAGTAGATTCGCATATACCAAACATGTAGTATCAATGATAAAATGTAAATGAATGTAAAGTAAACAATAAAAATATATAAGATTAAGTACTCATCACACTAGTATTTTGGTATCGCATAAAACTCCTCTTAGAAGGTAAAAAATGCGGTGAGGATGAGACCCACAAAACTTCACTACTACAGATATAAAGTTATCCTATTAAAGATTTACAAAATGATCACTTTTGATGATATTACCCTGTAAGGAGTAACAATAAGATCGATTAGATCTACCTCATGTGAGGATTTTACAGCACAATCTATGTGTGCACTCGGTTAAGAGATTTACAATAAGACGGTTAAGTCTACTCTGTTAAGAGATTTAGGGTCTATTATAATTGTTAGAGAGTAACAAAAATCTGATTTGAAACATATACAATCTCAATATTTTTGATACAGATACATTATGTTCATACAAAAAATATCACCTCAATGTGAATGATAATACCTTCTCTATTCGGCTCGGTAGCCTTGCCTTAGTTTTGTAAACTGATTTTTGCAATGTAGTTTCTTTATCTAAAAATCCCTTGTCTGATCTCTGATGTCTATAGTATGGAGGCTACTTGATCATTTCTTGATCAACATACATTACAAAATTTGACATCAATACATTTATATATCAAACAATATGACCTAATTAGGGTTTACCAATTACATCCTTATCCTAAGATCAATGGTGTACAAAATTTATCTTGATCATCTACACATAGGAGACAAATAATTAATGTTTTAAATCCATAATTAATGTCCTCCTCAATCATGTAAATAATTATCTAGGTTAGCTAAAAAGTTGTTACATCAAATGATGTGCCATAATAAACTTTTAGGTCATCTCTATACCTGGTGCAGGAGCATCTTGGGTGTAAGGGAAATCTTGCATCACCCAAAAATATGTGTTTTCTATTCAATAAGGGCTATTTTTTACAAAGCTACTTTTTTTGGAAACTTTCTATTTTTAGTAAGTTGGCCATTTGAACTCGGAATGTTCTAATTTTTCAGGTGAAGGATCATCTTAGTCATATAAGCATGCCAGTTGAGTTTCTTTGCCATAGCATCTATATTGGCAAAGTTATTAAGGATTTACTATTGAGATTTTAGGGTGCGAAACCTTTGAGCTCAATTTTCAGGACCTTAGAGGCTCTAGATTGAGGTCGAACCCATGGCTGACTAGTACTTCGCATGTTACTCACTATAGATTGAGATCTCCCCTTTCTAAAAAGTGGTTATAATAGCCAATTGAAGCTACGGTTCTGATGAAGGGTGCTCCCCTTAATACCACAAACACATAACATAAACAGAGAAACAACAACAATATGCAAGAACAAAAAATTGACTTCTTATTATCTCCACAAATGTGGAATTACAAACTTTCAGAATTAAAATATGCAAAGCCACATGGGCATTCCCTTACAATATTCTATAGGACAAAGCCTCGAATTATTACCCAGATCTACTACCCA
>MU226709.1:239278-252801 GCA_018584345.1 Thuja plicata | reverse complement strand
TTTTAGCCATGATCTCCTTACACACAATTCAAGATGTCGACACATCAACATTATTTGCAAGAAATACATTTTACAAAATAAATAATAAGAATAGGAATTATCCAAGGTTGAGACACCTTATTCCTAAAAAAATTAACCTTCAAGGGAATGCATCATGATGATGCATGTCCAAGTGGGTCCAGGCATGGTCGTAAAGATGAATTTAAATAAAGAAAAAATTAGATTTTATATAATGGTGGTCGCAAAGAATTATAATAAAGATGCAAATGAAATAACCATTAAGGGAAAGTGTCATTGCAACACCTGGCAAGCAGCGGGCCCAACATTGAAATAAAGGATCTAATAAATCAATGACATCTTCAAAAGGATCTAATGGATAGCGCTAAACCTAAAATAAAAGATGTAAGGATGTTAAGTATTAAGGGAATGCATCATGGTGACCTGTGTCCCACTTACCAAGTTGAAGACCGCAGTTAGTAGATAGTTGTTGATTAAAGACAAGATAGGTTAATGAAGATCCAATGGCTGGTGTAAAGCCTCTTATCAAAACTAATGTGGATTTAACCATTCAGGAATTGTGCGGTGCTGCCACGTGTCTCTGCAGGATCAAAGCCGCAGGTTATAAAGTTAGATAAAGGGAATAAGGATCATGAAGATTAGATGGTTGACACTAATCCTTGAGCATAAAGTGGTAGATCTATAACCTTCAAGGGAATGTGCCATGATGACATGTTTCCAAAATGATGGGACTCTCTTGCAATGTAAAGTAGGGTAAAGCACAAGAAAATACATAAAGATGTAACGGTGGGCATAAAGCCTCAGATCGAAACTGTCTAAAACATAATCTTTGAGGGAACGCATCATTGTGACATGTGTCTAAGGAGATGAATGTTATAAAATACTTGTGTTCCATCAGATGAAATAAAATTTGTCAAGATCGACGGTTATGTTTCAAAGTGCTAAAGTAATAGTTGTGAACCGTTAGCTGTGAGAGTTTGAGCTCAGATGAAGTAAGGGAAAGCGTGTGTTTCTCCATATTAAAAACTTAATGCTCAAAATTGATGAGATTTTTATTTGATTGATCATTCAAATCCTTTTTGGCATAATTATCAGAGTTGTGGAGCGAAACAAAGTTGCAGCGATCACTGTTATCCAAAATTTCCCCATTATGCAAATTTTGGCTACAGGTGGAGTAAATGAGGCTCCCACAAGGGTAGAGCCCAACCGATATGGTTTCTTGCCATGTTTTCTCTAGCTCTACAAATATCTCTAGGCCTCTGATTTAACCTTTTTCATGGAAAAGAGCCTAAGTATGAAAAACCCTATGCAAATTTGATAAATTACTAGCTATCCCAAGCTTGTTCTAATTTGTTGTTACCTTTTACAGCGACTTAAGTTTCCTTTTTTCATATGCACTTTTCCTATCCCTTTGTCTCTAAGTCGCGTGATAAAATTGGAATATTCCATGTCATCCGGCAACCCTGAGATTACCTCTAGTCTCCTTGTCGCAGCAAGAAAATGAATATTCTTCAATGCTCATGAGACTTCTCGCACACCAACAGTCGTGATCACTTATATTTCCCATCTTATGGTCATCGCTAAGTCTCTTGAGAAATTCATGACATCAGAAAATATTACGAGACTTGGAGACTACTGTTCTATTTTCTTTAGTCACTTAATCTTCGTAAGGTGGTGGGGTCAGAAAAAAGTTCTCCTGACTTCACGCCAGCTGTTAATTATGTTAAGATCTCTTGATTGTTGTTGAGTCTCATAATGTAACCAAGGTAAAGTGAAATGAGAGGAGATCACAAGAATTCTCATGTCACCAAGTCTCCAAATAGACCCAAGGTAAAGGAGGAAGGTAAAGTTAGCGTCAGAGTTTGTGGATGTCTTAATCAACACCGTTGATTTCTTTTTAATCTCACAGTAGTCTCTAAGTCTCATGAAGGAACGGAATATTCTATTATGCTCTAGAGACTTAGCACTGATCATCTGATCTACATCTTATCTTGTGTTGGTCACTGTGTCTTATAACTAACTCAAGGTTAAAGAAAGGTTCTCATGACTTGGAGATATAAAGGATTCGGTGACTCAAGGTTAAAGGGTTAGTCTAATGCGGGTTAAAGGACAAAGACAGTAACGAAAAGGATAAGATTGATGTCTATGGTTTAAAGGAGATATAGGTTCAAAGTGATCCATTGATGTAGAACCTATGCCACCTGTGACTGTTATTATTTAAATTCAAATATTTAAAAAAATCAGATTCAAAGACTTTCATGATGGTGGCACAACATTTCAAGTTACAGAAAGAGAGATGGATCGAGCCGACTTCTCAGGCCACATTAATGATGATGGGAAAGATATTCAAAGCTATATAAGATTGAATAGGATATTTTTGTGGCATTGATGAGAAGAATTGACAATATTAGGGTTTGAATTATTTATGCAATATCTATTGAAACCCTAATTTTAAGAATCAGATTGTTTCCTTGAGCCTGCTTTCTAGGAGGAACATGTATATAAGTTAGTTTCAAATATTTTTAGCTCAGATTTTTCTAGCTAATGTAAGATTTTTGTGGCATTTTCTTTGCCCCTAAGTTTTCATGTGTTAGTTATCTCATTGAATTGCAAATATTGCAAAGGGATTTTTATGACATTCTTTCTATCACTGGGTCTTCTTGTTTGTACTTCTCTTACTGGAATATAATATAGAGATTGGTATTGGAATGAACTTGGAGTTCCTAAGCCCTCTTTCTTTCTAAAATATTATGTACTACTGTGGATGATCTAATTTAGATGAGTTTGTGGATATTCTTCAGTCCCCTGTCATTTTGTCTCATTCCTATGCCTGATTGCAAAAATGGATGTTTGTTCGCAAGTCATAGTCTGTGTCTATTTATAGTGAATATGCTATTGTTTATGAAATCATTTCTTTCCCTAAATAGCCTCTATTTATCTTAGACCTCTCTATGAAATACTTATGCAATCCTATCTAGAAAGTTGTGTTCTATTAGTTTCAAGTCCTCTTTCTAAGATTGATTGTTGTGTTTTAATTCATAAAATTACCTTTGGTGTATTACCTAGTAGGATATTTTTCTTATTAGTCATTTACCTTTCAACATTCCTTCTATCCCTTTTCTTATCCAGTTTACTTTCATGCATAAAGAGAAAATTAAGGTGATAATCCAAGAGGAACCAGCCTAGAACATAGAGGCCTCATTTTAGTTAGAAAAGGTCCCACAACCTGGAAATGATTCCCATGTTATACTAGATTATCAAGACTATGAGAGCTTGAATAGGGTGCACAATTTAGTGTATAAAAAATTTGGCACACCCGGTGGGACCATCAAAAGAAGTTCATCTTGAAATCTATGATATCTCCGATATACTGATTACATAGTATAGACCTAGAAGAGGTTTCATTCTAAAAGCATATCTGATGACTCCATTTGTGAAGAATAGAAGATCCAGTCCTGTTCAAATTTTATGAGAAAAGTTGAGACAATAAGCTCAAAGACTTCTAATTTCTCACAGCTGCCTTTGAAAAGAAGTTACCACAGATCATCTCAAAGAACACCCCCTACAAGGAGGGTACAGTCTACACCACCTACCTCAGAGGAGAGACCTTTTCCTTTTCACCAAAGAAGAAGAGGAAGATATCTAACTAGAAAGCTACAAGAAGATTAAGCTCCACTCTTCAACACAGATACAACTCACACAGTTGCTGCTCAACAAGTTACAGTTCTTGCAATGGCTAGGCAATTTTCTTTTGCACCCTTCAATCAAGGAATTCTGTTGAAATTTGCTCAACATCATGATGTTCCCTTGGTAGAACTAAAAATTCTACCTGATTTCATAGGTGAAGGAAAAAAAACTTTTGAACACATAAGAGATGTGACTACTATATGTAGTATACATAATATCATAGAAGATGTGGCTACCAAGCTATTAGCAGCCTCTTTCAAAGGTAAGGCCTTAGAATGGTTTAGAACTCTAGCTGTTGGTTCTATTAATTCATGGGAAGGAATAGGGGATTCATTAAGTAAATAATTTGAGGATAAATCAGATAATTTATCCTTGGTTGAGCAAATAACAACCATAAAGAGAGATCCTCAAGAACAAATGACAGACTTTAATAATAGATTCCTCAAGACATAGAACAAAATCCCAGTCTCAGTAAGGCCATTAGATGAACATGATTTCCTATACTTCTTTCAAAGTTTGAATGGTCAAATCTCTGTCATGATCCAATCCATGGGAGGTACCTCATTACCTTAGGCTTTTGACATAGCTATTAAGGCTGAAAATTGTTTAATCCAGGCAGGCATAATAGCTAGAAGGCCACCCACACCCATTTTTACTAACCTCTAGCCCAGTGCACCTCTACAAATACCTCCTTTTACCCCTATACCCATTATGATAGCACTTGAGGCTACCACTAGCTATGAGAAACCAAAAGCAGTCCCTTCTCAAGAGTTACTTAAATTAAGAAGTAGTCAACAAGAGATGCAAAGTCATCATAAAGAAATGACTAACTTGCTGCAGACTCTAACCAAAAAGTTTACCAACTTGGAGAAGAAGGAACAAGGGAGTAGACCATCCTTTCATCCATAGAACCAAAATCCCAATCAACAATATCAAAATCAGGGACAATTTTATCAACAAAATAGGCCCCAATATCAAGGAGGTTATCAGGGAAAAGGCAGTTTCAGAATTACAACCCTTCCCCTCTTAACTCTGCAAATCTAGTCAGGGATGTGGTCGCAAGTCAAAAACATCTTGCTATAGAGATGGAATGGTGGTATCCTTGTAGTCAGTCCCATAATCAAACAACATGCTTAAATGGAAGGGTGCATTAAGCACTCATGGTGTAGAATGCCTCAAATGCACAATCAGAGGCCTCTTCTAGTGGGTCAATGCCCCAATAGGATATACATGCTGAGGGGACTTCTCTTTTCAATTGGGAGGAACAAGATTTCAATGAAGTGAATAATGAGTCTCCAATTTCTTCCAACACTAGATCTAAAAGAAGAGCTCAAGACATGGAGAAAATGGGAGATGGGGCTAAAGCTTCTACATTTGCAGAATCTTCACATTTGTTTACTCCTATCATATTAAAGAGGCTCCCACCATTCCATTCAAAGAAGGATAGGGTCCCAAGGATATTGAGACTATCATAGTAAAGACACACCACAGAGTGCACACAATAGTACCCTTCAACATTGTGGACAACATGAAGAAGGTAAATGTCACTATGTCCATGTGGGAATCCTTGGCTATTCCAGGACAACTTGAGATATTGAAGAAGGCCATGTCTGAAGAGGTGATTCCTCAGCAGCATACAAAAGAAGTTGCAAAGCCAGTGTTGGTTAAAATTGATAAAAAATAAGAGACTTCAAGCAAAAAATCCAAGGCAAGTGCCATGCAAGGTAGGAACTTGAAACCACCTCCCTTTTATATATCCTTAATCATTGGAAAAATTTTAGTAAATAATTGCATGGTAGATAGTGGGGCTACTAGCTCGGTCATGGCCAAAAAGGTAGCTGACCAATTAGGACTTAAATATGAACCTTTCCAAAAGAAAGTGACCTAGATTGATGGTTCCTCAGTAAATACCATAGGCATAGAAAAAGATACAAGCCTAATCCTTCATGCAAGTCCCAATTTCTCTATCCTCCTTGATATATATATCATAGACCTCCCTGCCCTTATTTTCCATATGTTTATCAAGGGAATTCACAGCCAAGATAGGAGGCTATCTTTCTTCTGATTGGTCTCACATTATTTTCCATAATAGATATGGAACTAAGGTCACCATCAAATCCAAATCATTAGTAGCACACCACATAGAACCTTATGTATCTAATGTAATCAATGCGAGCTTCCTTTCACTTGACAATGATGGCTTCCCAATCATCAGAGAAGAAAAAAATAAGATAGGAGATATGCCAAATATTTATCTAGATGATTTAGAATTAGAGAGAGCTTTAGAAGCCCAAGCCAATGTTATTTGGGATGCTAGTTTTGGGAATTACTTGATACAAGAGAATGGATTCATAGAGCCAAATCTTTTCAAAATAGACACTGAGCCAGAAGATCAGAGTAACCAAGTTTGGGAACTATACTTTGATGGTACTAGAAGCAGACATGCTGGTGGTGCTATGCTATTTAATCGTAAGGGAGAGAAGTATTATACATCTTTTAGATTCAGCTTCTCTTGCACCAGCAACACTACTAATACAAAATCTTATTAAATGGACTTGTGTGGGCTAAGAAGAGAAGGATCAGAGCCCTAAAATTTTATGGTGACAGTGAGCTGGTAGTCAGCCAAGTAAGAGGGGTAAGTGCAACAAAAAATGATAAAATGAGAGCATATAAGTATAGAGTTTGGGATGTTATAGAAGATTTCCATGCTTTCAATATTGTTTCCATCCCTAGAAAATTAAATTAGAATGCATAAAGATTAGTTGTTGTAGGATCCCAGTATGACATTCCTAATAATGTTTCAAAAGAGAAGGATCAACAACATATCAAAGTGATTGTTAGGACTTCTATCCCTAACAATGATGTTAATTGGAAAGTGTTTGACAATGATGAGCAAGTTCTGCAGTTCTTATTTGAGGAAGATATTTTTTAGAGCACAATCAAGACATGTTGATGCAAAATTATGATGATCAAATAGTACAACTAAGTTCCAATAAGATTCCTAAGGGGCTTGTCACCCTAGAATCTATCTTTAATAGAGATGACCAAGCATCAAAGAGTAAAGTTGGCCTGGTAGTTTAGCAAGAACATGGCATTGATCTAGAACTGGAACCAGGTAAAACCTTAAAGTTTGGGAAGGTAAACACTAATCTAGAAAAAGGTGGCTATACTCAGTTATTCAAAGAGTTTAGTGATGTGTTTGCCTAGTAGTATGAAGACCTCAAGGGTTTCAATCCTGCACTTTCTCAACATATAATTGAATTGGAGCTTAATTCCAAACTAGATAGATAGAAGCAAAGGCCTGTCAACCCCAAGCCTAAACCACTTATGCACACAGAAGTGCTAAAATTGTTTGAAAGTAGAATTATTTACCCCATCAAGCATACTAGTTAGGTTTCTTTCCAACCTTGTTCCTGTTAGGAAGAAGAATGCGAAACTCAGATTATGTGTTGACTTCAAAGACCTTAACAGGGCCTTCCTACAGGACCTCCATCCACTGCCATCTATGGAGCAAATTCTGTAATGTGTCTTTGGATCTGAGAGAATTTCATTACTAGATAGATTTTTAGCTATAATCAGATCCTGGTTCATGAAGAAGATCAATATAAGATTGCATTTATGACCAAGTGGGGAACCATGGCTTATCAAAAAATGGCCTTTGGTTTGTCTAATATAGGTGCTAATTTTCAAAAGGAAATGGATATGGCCCTTAAAAGCCTCATGTACAAGTTTGTACTGGTCTACTTAGATGATATGACTGTTTATTCTAAGCATGCAATAGATCATATCAAACATCTCAGGAAGATATTTGAAAGATGTAGAGAGTTTGGGATATCTCTTAATCCCAAGAAATGTGTGTTTGTAGTTCATGAAGGGAAACTATTGGGAGGGTGGTCCCACAATAGTGTGTCCCACTTTTTTGAACATCCTAGTTTTTGCTGAAATTACACATTTTTAAGAAAAAATGATGATTTAAGCCTTGAGAGGTCCCATTTGAAGGAGTAAATTCAAAATGGATAGATAATAGCCTCTTGGATCAAAATACCTTTGGTATAATCCCTCTACTCCTCACTCACACCTATAATTGAGTCTCCTTTGAACCCATCAAAATGCTGACAAAAAATCGCTTTGACATTAACTTTTGTGGGATCAAATAAATTCATTCGAAAAACCCAAATATAGGATGATAGTACTCTGAGAAAGCTTTCCAATGATTATGAGTTATCTATATATATTGAGTTTATTGAGACTTTTCTTTTTAAGTTTTACTAAACATAGGTTGTCAGACCATTTAGGGACTTCTCTGTTTGATGATTCTGGAAAAAAATAAATTAGGGAAAAAAATTATGAAAAATATCTAGGAAATAGGTATTTATGTTACCTTTCTATCAAAAAAATAATAAATGAATTTTGATATATAGAGATAGAGTTAGAGTGATCCAAGTGAACCTATGTCCAAATTATAATTAATGTCACTTCATAAATCAATAAAATATTAAATATTCAACCAAATTGAATGAAACCAAATGCATTCCCTAGATATTTGTGTTACAAACCTAAATTCAAAATAATTACGTTCTTATCAGTTTTATAAAAAAATTTATGTTGATCAAAGTGAGTGTCACTCCTGAAAAATCCTGATTTTTTACAAAAATAATTTTTGAAGGAGAAGGAAAAATGGATACAAATAAATTCCAATTTATCTTTTTTTTAAAATATATTTATAAAATAGAAAAAATGGTAAAAGTCACTAGTTTACATAATCTTCAAATACTTAATGGTTTTACGACAATAGATGTTTGAAACCAAAGTTTTTTTTTTTCAAAATATTCATTTTAGTGTCAAAGTTGGCCAAAAAGTGGGACACAGTTTTGTGAGATCAGCTGGGATATATAGTATCCAAGAAAGGAATTATAGTAGACCCTAAGAGGATTGTAGCTATCTTAGAGATCCCACTCCCACATCAGAAGAAAAGTCTTCAATCTTTCATAGGAAGGATTAACTTTGTCAGGCATTTCTTGCCTAGTATTGTAGATTTATTAAAGCCTTTGACATCAATGTTGAATAAGGATACATCTTTCCGTTGGAGAAAAGAAGGGAAATCTAGTTTCCATGCTATAAAAGAGGCTCTGATAAAAGCTCCTTCCCTATTGAATCCTGATTTCAGTGAGGAGTTTATCCTTTATGCTTTTGGAGGATCAGATGCTATTTCTACAATATTAACTCAAGAAAACGCTGAAGGATTGGAGAAACCTATTTCTTTCTTTAGAAAATGTTTAGAAGAATATGAATAAAGGTATTCCTTTGTAGAAAAACATGTTCTTGTTGTGGTCAAAATCCTAAAGAAGTTTACACATCTGTTAACCCACAACAAAGTGCAACTAAGGGTCACTCATCCAAGTGTCAAAGAGTTCTTGCTTTCTAGAGACCTGAATGAAAAAAGAGTTGGTTGGATTACCAAAGTCATGGAATATGACATTGATGTCCAAATCACTAAAATGGTCACAGGGAGAGGCTTATGTGAGAAACTAATAGAGGATGACACCCTAAGAGAAAAATAGCAAGAGAATGCATCTCTAGTTGTGGATTCGACAGAAGATCATGCCAAGACAGCAGGTTGGTTGCCTAACATGATTCATTTCTTGAAAATGGGGGAATGCCCTATAGATCTAGATTCAGAAAAAAGAAGGTACTGTAGATTACAATACATTCCCTTTGTGCTGATAGATGAAATTATTTTTAGAAAGGACCACAATGGTGTTCTTTTGAGATGCATTGATTCAGAAAAGATAGAAAATGTCCTATTTGAATTTCATGATGGACCTTCTAGAGGTCATTTCTCTCCTAGGACCATTGCTTTTAAGATCATGAGGTTTGGATACTATTGGCCATCTATCTTCAAGGATAGTCATGATTATGTAATAAAATGCGTCAAGTGTGCCATGTTTGCAGGAAAAGAAAGACTTGCAGCCTTGCCCCTTCAACCCATCAGAATAGAGCAACCTTTCATGAGATGGGGCATATATTTCATTGGCATGATTAATCCTCCATCTAGTGCAGGCCATAAGTGGATAATTACTGCAATAGATTATTTCACTAGATGGACAAAGCCAGTTGCATTAAAAGAAGCAAATGAGAATGTTGTCCTCAATTTTTATGGTGATATAATTCACAAATTTGGTGTCCCAGACTCCATTATTTCAGACAATGCATTATCTTTCACAGGCCTCAAAGTCTCAGAGTGGGAAATTAGACATGGTGTTCACTTGAACAAAAGCTCAAACTATTACCCTTAGACCAATAAGAATTAGGATAATAAAGAAGACCCTACAAGATAACCAAAGAGATTGGCAGGCCAAATTGAAATCTGCCTTATGGTTAGACAAAATTACCCCAAAAAAGATCAGTGGGAATTCTCCTTACATGTTAGTGTATGGAAGAGAAGCTAAGTTTTCCATTTCAACTGAATTGCCAACTTTGGACTTAGCTACTCAATATGTCTTGTTTGAAGAAGGAGATCCTTTGCAAATTAGGTATGCTCAGATTATTGAATTAGAGGAACACAAAGATAAATCCATGAAAGATATGGAATTAAATCAGATGCAAACAAAGAAATGTTTTGATAAAAGAGCCAGGGCTAGAAATTTCAAAATTGGGGATGTAGTCCTCAAATGGGATGAGTTCAAGACCAAGACTGATAGATATACTAAATTTTATTCCTTCTAGGGAGGTCCATTCATCATCACTGAGTGCAAGGAGAATAATGCTTTCCAGTTATCTACTCTTGGAGGAGATCCCTTGCCCATTTATGTTAATGGATTCCACTTGAAACCTTGTTTTATGGTTATTCCTTTGTTGTAAATATTTTTAAATATGTTTCCTTATTTTTTGTCCCTACTTTCTAGGTTAGTTTCCTTCTTTCCAAGAAGTGCTTTTGCATAGTTAAGTTGTTCCTCCTCCTAGCTCAAATCTTCATGCCTTCCTAGAGGTCTTTGATCTAGTATACAAGTGATGACTCCTATTTCCTAATGGATGTTAAAGGCCACTGGTTCTCAATGTCTAGCAGGTAGACATCCCATAGAAATCACCAAAATGTTATCCAAAATTTTCCCCATCATGAAAATTTTGGTTACAAGTGGAGTAAATGAGGCTCCCACCTATATGGTTTCTTGCCATGTTTTCCCCATCTCTACAAATATCTCCAAGCCTCTGGTTTATCCTTGTCCATGAAAAAGAGCCTAAGTATGAAAAAACCTATGTAGATTTGATAAAACCCTAGCTATCCCAAGCTTGTTCTAATTTTTCATTACCTTTTCTAGCGATTTAAGTTTCCTTTTGTCATGTGCACTTTTCCTAGCCCTTTGTCTCTAAGTTGCATGATAAAATTGGCATATTCCATATCATCTAACGACCCTGAGATTACCTCTAGTCTCCTTATCGCTATAAGAAAACAAATATTATTCAATGCTCATGAGACTTCCCGCACACCATTGGTCTTGATCACTTATATTTCCCATCTTACGATCATCGCTAAGTCTCCAGAGAAAGTCATGACATCAAAAAATATTATGAGACTTGAAGACTATTGTTCTATTTTCTTTAGTAGCTTAACATCCCTAAGGTGGTGGGGTCAGAAAAAAGTTCTCGTGACTTCATGCCAACCATTCATTATGTTAAGATCTCTCAGTTGTCCCTGAGTCTCATAATGTAACCAAGGTTAAGTGAAATGAGAGGAGATCATGAGACTGCTCATGTTGCCAAGTCTCCAAATAGACTCAAAGTAAAGGAAGAAGGTAAAGTTAGTGTCAGATTTTACGGATTTCTTAATCAGCACCGTTGATCTATTTTTAATCTCACAGTAGTCGCTAAGTCTCATGAAGGAATGAAATATTATCTTATGCTCTAGAGAGTTAGCGATGATCATACAATCTACATTTGATATTTTTTAGGTCGCTGAGTCTCGTAATGAACTCAAGGTTAAAGAAAGGTTCTTGCGACTTGCAGATATAAAGGAATCTATTTCTCAAGGTTAAAGGGTTAGTCTAATGCGGGTTAAAGGATGAAGATAGTAATGATAAGGATAAGATTGAAGGCTATGGTTTAAAGGAAATATAGGTTCAAAAGTGATCCATTGATGCAGAACTTGTGCCACCTATGACCGTTATTATTTAAATTCAAATATTTGAAAAGATCAGATTCAAACACTTTCATGACTGTGGCGCAACATTTAAAGTTACAGATAGAGATGGGTTGAGCCAACTTCTCAGGCCATATTACTAATGATGGGAAAGATATTCAAAGCTATATAAGATTGAACAAGATATTTTTTGTGGCATTGATGAGCATAATTGATAGTATTAGGGCTTGAATTGTTCATGCAAGATCTATTGAAACCCTAATTTTAAGAATCAGATTGTTTCATTGAGCCTATGTGCTAGGAGGAACATGTATATAAGTTAGTTTTAAAGATTTTTAGCTCAGATTTTTCTAGATAATGTAAGATTTTTGTGGCATTTTCTCTTCCCCTAAGTTTTCATGTGTTAGTTATCTCATTGAATTGGAAATATTGCAAAAGGCTTTTTATGACATTCTTTTTGTCACTGGGTCTTCTTGTTTGTACTTGTCTTACTGGAATATAATATAGAGATTGGTATTGGAATGAACTTGGAGTTCCTGAGCCCTCTTTCTTTCTAAAATATTATGTACTACTGTGAATGATCTGATTTAGATGAGTTTGTGGATATTCTTCTATCCCCTGTCATTTTGTCTCATTCCTATGCCTAATTGAAGAAATGGATGTTTGTTTTGTTGGAATTATGTTATATTTGTCATCAGTGAAAACATTTATTCGATTCTGAATGCTTACCGAGCTCATCACTCAGTCCACAGCTTATACCGAGCATTCAGTAATCACTTTGTAAAGCTCAGCGGTTAAACAGTTCAAACCGAGCAGAACAGTAGTCATCGAGCATATGAACAGTTCACCAACGGTTACCGAGAAAAGAAACATGTACCAAGCAGACAGTAGTCACCGAGCTTCACCGTAACTACCGAGCCAACCGAGAAGTCAGTTTCTACCGACTCACCAGCGGTTACCGAGTGACATTATATCTACCGAGTCACCAACAGCTACCGAGTTCCAAGCTACACTTCGGGACTAGTATGGACCGAGCTTCTACTCTTACCGAGAGCATGACGATGCCGAGTATTGTAGTGGATGCCGAGTATCAGAAGATCACTGAGCCAGCTTGAGGAACCCGAGCTTCTACCGACTCAGTAATACTTTGTTTACTTATGAAAGGCCGACTCAGGAATAAGTTTATGTTATTTTGTATTTGGCCGACCTTGTAATTTGTAATTATGGGAATGGTATATATATGTAATGTATTATACCATTTGATGTGTGAAAGTGTGGAAGTGCGAAATAAGAGTAATCAGCAGAGACTGCAATAAGGCAGCAAAGCAGAGCATTTTCGCAAAGGAGCAAAATAGCCATATCTATCACAAAAGGTGATCAGTACTCAAAGGATCTTATCAATAATGTTGTAAGTTAAGATCTACTGTTTCATCCTAACAGTTGAATCAGTTTGTAAATCCTTTAATAGGGTAGACTTAACTGTCTTTTATAAATCTCCTAACAGAGTGCATACTTCATTGTATGTTTGTAAATCCTCTAACAAGGTGGACCTACCAGTCCTAATTGCTTCTAACAAGGCAGATCATCAGAAGTGATCATTGTAAGCCTTAACCGGCCAACTTTATACTGCAGTACCAAAGTTTTGTGGGTACCATCCCCACCCCAGTTTTACTTTCTATTT